>JAZKJV010008750.1:0-512174 GCA_037367405.1 Ottelia alismoides
TTGTTGTTGTTGACGATTTTCTCTCGTATGTCCCTGGGTCTTTTTATTAAAGAATAAATCTGAAGCTGAAAATGTTATCAAGAACTTCATCAACGAAGTGCGGATGTTTTTCTTTGTCTGTTATATATGTGAGAACTTATAATATTTTGGAGTTCTGCACTCATACCCTTTCCGATTATTTTTCAAATCTTGGTATCATTCATCAAACATCATGTGCCTATACTTCCCAGCAAAACGGCATTGCAAAGAGGAAGCATCGTCATTTGCTTGATGTTACGAAAACTCTTCTCATTCAGAGTCGTGCTCCGCACTCTTTTTGGGAGATGTTGTTCTTACTGCATGCTATCTTATTAATTGCATGCCCTCGTCGGTCTTGGGTGAGAAAATTCCTTTCTCTTGTGCATTTCCTGAGAAAGAATTATTCTCGCTTACTCCTCGCGTGTTTTGGCTCGATTGCCTTTGTCCACCAGTTGTCTCCAGGGCTTGACAAACTCTCTCCTAGAGCAGTCAAGTGTGTTTTTGTCGGGTACTCCAGGACACAAAAAGGGTATAGATGTTATGATCCAATGCACGGGAAGTATTACGTTAGTGGTTGGGATGTCTAAACCACTAGCCCCCGTCAGCATTTATGGTTGGAGGCATGAAAGGGGAATCGAAGACTGATGATGTCACTTTTTTCGAGTCCCATGATGTACTTTTCTCCTACAAGTGATAGGTTTACTTCTTCAGAATACAATGATGAAATTTGCATGCCACCACCAACATCATCACCAACTCCTTCACTGCCACCACCACCATCACCATCATCGTTACCTCCTCCTATTCCCTCAGCCCCCATTGTCCATGTCCCACCGTTGCCGCATTACTATACCTGTCGACCTGCTTCTGCTCATGGTCATCGCTCATCATCTAGCATGCATGAGGTATGTTCTGAATACATAGTTTCTAACGATGGGTCTGATGGTCTGCTAAACCAGGTCCTTTACAGGGGACGGAAGTGGAGGTTAATGATATGGACTTACATATTGCACTTCAGAAGCAAAAGCTAAGTTGTGCATCATATCTGTTAGCATCCACGGTCTCTTTTGATCGCTTGACTGGGGATTTCAAGAAACTTTGCAGATTTGCAGTTGCACAGTCTGCGGTGGACATTCCACGGAATTATAAGGAAGTTTTGAAAGATAGTCGGTGGCGATTAGCTATGGAAGAAGAGATGGTTGCCTTACAGTCACGTGGTACCTGGAACATGGTTGCACCTCCTAAGGGAGCTTCTGTCATCAGTTGCAAGTAGGTGTTTACTGTTAAACCACCGTGCAGATGGGAGCCTGGATCATTACAAAGCCAGACTGGTTGCTCGTAGATTTACTCAAACGTATGGCATGGATTACCTAGATACATTCTCCCCAGTGGCTTCATCATTCTACTCTACGAATTTTTCGTTCTATTGTTGTGGTACGTGATTGGCCTCTCTTCCGACTTGATGTTAAAAATTCCTTTTTGTACGGAGACCTACAGGAAGAAGTCTACAAGCAGCAGCCTCCGGGGTTTGCTGCTGAGGGGGAGTATCCGCAGGTTTGTAGACTTCATAAGGCAATTTATGGCCTTAAACAGAGTCCTAGGGCATGGTTTCAGAAAGCTCTCGGACTTAATTGAGAAGCATGGGTTTAAAAGGTCAAAGGCGGATCATTTATACAACAAACACCTAGAGGCATGGTAGCCATTATGGTATATGTTGACGACATACTTGTTACAAGCGATGACGTGCAGGGGATACAAAGGTCCAAGGAATTTCTAGCAACAGTTTGTTACCAAGGATCTTGGTATCCTACGGTATTTCTTAGGCTTAGAGTTTGCCAGAAATCAGCAGGTCTTGTAATGATCCAACGGAAGTATGTGACAGATATGTTGGCTGAGACGGGAATGATTGGAGGTCGACCTGCTACCACTCCTATGGACCCTAGTATGAGCTATATGATGATGATACAGAGGAAGTAGAAAAAAGAAGATACAGAGAAATGGTAGGGAAGCTCCTTTATGTTACTATAACCAGGCCAGATATCTCATTTGCAGTTAGTCGAGTGAGTCAATTCATGAAACAACCCCGGCAGGTACACATGGATGTTGTATATATGATCTTAAGGTACCTAAAGTCTTCTACAGGTGCAGGATTATTATTCAGAAAAGGGGCAACACTTACGGTCTCTGCATGTGCTGATGTTGACTATGCAGGATGTCCAAAAGATACAAAGTCCACTTCGGGTTTTACAGTCTTTGTAGGTAACTCTCTTGTCTCCTGGAAGAGTAAGAAGCAAACTGTAGTTGTTAGGTCCAGCACTGAGTCTGAATATAGGGCTATGGCACAGGCCACTATAGAAATGATGTGGGTCCGAGCAGTTCTAGCAAATTTACACATAGATGTACCTATTCCTATGAAGCTACAATGCGATAATCAGGCAGTCATGTTCACTGCAAACAATCCTGCATTCCATGAGAGAACCAAACATATTGAAGTAGACTGTCACTATACAAGGGATATGATTCAGAAAGGTTTCATCTCTACCTCTCCTGTTAGCTCTGGGGATCAAACTGCATATATTTTCACTAAGGCATTGCTCGGAGGCTCCTTTCAGAGATGTGCATCCAAGCTGAGCGTGATTGACATCTATGCTCCATCTTGAGGGGGAGTGTAGAGTTATATTTGTGTTTCTATATTATTTTTCTTAATATTCTACTTCTTCTGTCTATCTTATGTAATTTATCCATAGGTCTCCCCTCTATATAAGAGAGCTTAGGGTTCATGGAATAAACATCTCTCTTATTATTCCTAACAAGAATGAAATGATCCATTCGCCACAAACATAGAACCATATGAGAGATTGGATCGGGGAAGAAGATGAAGGAGATGATGAGATATTCCAAGGATCGGGACTAGCGTGGAACTTAGTGGCTGATGCAACTGGAGCAGAAGATTTGGTGCAACATAGAAGAAACCAAAAGCATGCTACTGGTTCAACCTCATTGCCGAGCTTAAATGAGGAAGAACTCCCATCTAAGGAAGAGAGTGAAGATGAAGATGAAAACAATCATCGTAGTGGAATTTGATGATTGTCTGGATTAGAATTGCTTTGCAATCAGTAGAACATTGTCACTTGAAGCCTTGAACATTTAAGCTTTCTTATGCTATTTTGGTTAGTACGTTACTAATGTTATTTGTGTTGAATTTCGATTTTCTTTCAGATACTTACATATTTTGGTGATTGTTATCGATTATTATGTGTGCTAACTTTTCTATTGAAGTATTGGTATTTGATTGATAAAGATTGTTTTGAGCTCTATATGAAAGTCATTTTTCTTAGATCTTCTGTTGGATCACATTTATTTATAATTCAGTTCAATTGTAGTTACTTTTGTAGATATTTTTTATTTTTGAATAAAAATTGAGAAACCGTGTAGAACCGCATATACCTCGCATATGCCCCTACATGTCGCTTAATCACTATTGAGTGACATATCCAACACATACTGTGAAAGGAAAGAATGAAATTATTTATTTATGAAGTCATAGGGTTCTCTTATATAAGAAAGTAACATGTTGAGTAAATTACATAAAGAAGATAAAATAAATAAATATCACATAAAAGATATGAAAGATAACTAATATTTCAACACTCCCCCTCAAGCTGGAGCGTAGATATTGATGCAAATAGATTCCGGCGTCGACGATAAAAATAAAATAAGTAGGCGGTGGAATATCGGTGGAGAAAGAGAGAGATTGAGAAGAAGAAATCTCGTCGGTAACGAGGGATTGAAGGAGGAGAACCGCGGAGATCGCGTGGAGGGAGAGAGAGAAGGAGAGGGGATAAAATGAGATCAAACTCAAATTCTTAATTCATAATGGACTCCCTAAAACTGATGGACTACCCTCTCTTTATATAGGAGAGAGGGTTTACAAAAATAGTAAATAATCAAATTACAACTAATTTAATCCTAATTGACCTCTAACTAACTTAATTGGACTCTAATTATTTAATTGACCAACAATTATAATTAAATTCTACGAAATCAACGTTGAGATCACAGGCGATCTCAATTATTCAATTGGACCCAAAAACGTAAATAAAATTGATAATTATCTAATTAAATAAATGTGGCCCCATAATTTGGGGTCACGCTGCATCAACTCTCCACCGCTTTAAAAACTCGGCTCCTGACGAATTGCGTGAACTGCAAGCTTGGAGGATGATTCGGCGGCGTCAAGGGTCTTCTGGAAGAACATGTGGGGCGCGAACGGTGGAGTCCATGTGCGGGCGGGAGAGGTGTGGCCACCGTGGTTGAAAAACATGTGCGGGGCGTACGGTGGCGTCGTCTCGATCGTCGTCTTCTTCCCATGGTGCTCAAAGAATTGATGCGGCATGGAGAATATGGCCCTTGAATAATCCATGATGAAGCAATGGCACAAAGAGAGGAGAAGGGGAGATGTGTCTAAAAATTGGAGCCATGGGGTCCTTATATAGGGAGAACCCAAGATGATAGTCCTATTTGGATAAGGACTAGCCCCTGATTTTCCCATTGCAGTCTTGTTTTTCAAAGATTTCGGTCGTTGGGGGCGTTGGCGCAATTTTCGCTCCTCTGTCTTTTTCTTTCTTTTCACACAGCTCTGGACCTCTATGTAAATAGCGGAAGTTGGGGATTTTTTTTTGCAAATTTTCCCATTTAATTTCAGTTCCCACTTTCCACGGGATGGAAATCCCGTAGGACTCGGAAACCCGGTTAGGGTTCTCTTCTTCAACACATCCGCGGGAGGAGGTTGCGGGCGTGGAGGCGCTATCGGCGCGTTGGCGGCTGGCGGGCGCACTGGGCGGCGCGCGGGTTTGGCGAGGGGCAGCCGGGCATCGTGGGACAGCGGTGGCGAGAGGCGGGGTTTGGGGTGGCGAAGGAAGGGTTCCGCTGGGCGGCGGTATTGCGGGAAGGGGTCGAGAGGATTCATCTCAGGAGGGCGGTAGTGCAGGGCGGCGCCGGGTTGGCGATGGCGGAATGGGAGGGAGGATGGCCGAGGGGCGCGGCGACCACGGGGCGAAGGGCTGGTGCGCGTGACTGCGCGCGGTGCGGAGGGAGGGTTTCGGCGCTGGATGGGGCGGCTGTAGGAGAGTGGGGTTGGTGCGGAAGGGGAAAAGGAGGCGAGAGGGAGGGTGATCAGCGGCTGGGGGGAGCTCGACAGGGTGAGAAGGGAAGGGGGAGTTACCTGGGGTGGTGGGGATGGTGCCGGGGTGGTCGTAGGGGGCCGCGGGGCCGATTCCGTTGACGGCGTTGGGTCTGAAATTTCCCGGACAGCAACTGTTATTGCGAAGAACTCGCCATTTTGGCATGCTCTATCCGCGGGATCTTCATCGAATATGGGTCCAATGTCTTCCTTGTCTTGTTCCGCGATTGTTTCATCGAAATCGGGATTAAGACTGGGAATACCTTCGTTTTCATGGCTGAAATCGGGTTGAACAACGATTGCGTCGATCTGATTTTGGTCGTTGGCGGTTGAATCGTCGTCGATTTGAGCGTCCAACCATTCGTGCACCTTAAGGCATGCGATAAGACGTTGATGGAACTTTTTTGAGCGACGCGAACCACGAGATGGGCGGCGGAGACCGAACTTCGCACACCAATAGTCGATCGGATCGTCGAATCGTAGGTACGATTCGAAATCCATGCTCTGATACCAATTGATGCAAATAGATTCCGGCGTCGACGATAAAAATAAAATAAGTAGGCGGTGGAATATCGGTGGAGAAAGAGAGAGATTGAGAAGAAGAAATCTCGTCGGTAACGAGGGATTGAAGGAGGAGAACCGCGGAGATCGCGTGGAGGGAGAGAGAGAGAAGGAGAGGGGATAAAATGAGATCAAACTCAAATTCTTAATTCATAATGGACTCCCTAAAACTGATGGACTACCCTCTCTTTATATAGGAGAGAGGGTTTACAAAAATAGTAAATAATCAAATTACAACTAATTTAATCCTAATTGACCTCTAACTAACTTAATTGGACTCTAATTATTTAATTGACCAACAATTATAATTAAATTCTACGAAATCAACGTTGAGATCACAGGCGATCTCAATTATTCAATTGGACCCAAAAAACGTAAATAAAATTGATAATTATCTAATTAAATAAATGTGGCCCCATAATTTGGGGTCACGCTGCATCAGATATCAATCAGACTCAGCTTGGAGCAGCATATCTGGTAAGGTCCTCTGGCTAGGGCCTTGGAAAGTACATTTGTTGTCTGGTCTCCAGAGCTAACACGAGTAGTGGCAATGAGACCCTTTTGTATCACGTCACGAATGTAGTGACAGTTCATCTCGATGTGTTTGGTCCTCTCATGGAAGCAGGGTTGTTTGCAATGAAAAGAACAGCCTGGTTGTCGCATTTGAGGTGCATGAGAAGAGACACCTCAATAGTCAGGTCAGTAAGAACAGATCTGACCCATATCATCTCTGTACTAGCTTGCACCATGGCCCTGTATTCTGATTCAGCACTAAATCTGGCAACCACAATCTGCTTCTTGCTCTTCCACAACACCAAGGAACTTCCTATGAACATTGTGAAGCCAGAAGTAGACTTCATATCGTTGGGATACCCAGCATAATCTGCATCTGCACATGTTGTAACTGCAAGGGATGTACCTTTGGTAAACAGAAAACCAATGCCATGTGAGGCCTTCAAGTACCTCAGAATTATTATGGACTGCATTCATATGTGTCTATCTAGGCTGCTCCATAAACTGACCCACTCTGCTCACAACAAAGGATATATATGATCTGGTTATGGTCACATACAGATACTTCCAACAAGCTCCTTGTACCTCCTCTTGTTGACCTCGTTAGTGTTATCATCATAGAGCTTCATATTCGGGACCATAGGAGTAGTGACAGGTCTGCAATCTGCCATGCATGTCTCAGAAAGAAGATCTGCATCGTACTTCCTCTAGGTCATCACAAGACCTCGCTAGTTCCAGGCAAACCCCAGTCCAAGGAAGTAGCATAAACTACCACGGTCCTTGGTCACAAACTACTGACCTAAGACTTTCTTAGTAACCTGAATGACCTACTCGTCATCTCCTGTAACAATGATATCGTCAACATAGACAAGAATGACAATTGTAGCTCTCTGAGTCATGTGAACAAAATGAGAGTGATCGCCAGTCGATCGCACTAACCTATGTTGCTCTATCAAGTCTAAGAGCTTTTGGAACCATGCTCTTGGAATCTGTTAAGGTCATAAATCGCCTTGTGAAACCTGCAAACCTTCAAACACTCCCCCTCAGCAGCGAACCTAGGTGGTTGTTCCATGTAAACCTCCTCCTGTAGGTCATCATATAGAAAAGCATTCTTCACATCAAGCTGATAGAGGGGCCAATCCCGTGTCACTGCAACTGATAGAAGGATTGTAGAGTAGAATGCCTGGCCACTGGAGAATGTATCCTTATAGTCACACCCCATATGTTTGGGTGAACCCACGTGCCACAAGTCTCGCCTTGTAGTGATCTATACTGTCATCTGCTCGGTGCTTCACTGTGAACATCTACTTGCACCCAACAACGGATGCGCCAATTGGAGTTGAAACAAAGCTCCAAGTGCCACGCGACTATAACGCGGCCATCTCCTCCTCCATGGCAAGATGATACTAATTATTTTGAATGGCATCCTGATACGTCTGTGGTATCTCCACGGTTGACAGTGGCACGATAAATCTCTTGAAATCCCCTGAAAGTCTGCTCAAAGAGATGTGGGTTGCAAGAGGATATGAAGCGCATGTACGTCTCTGCTTTCGCAGAGCAATTGGCACATAGATTCTCATGAACCTGTAAGTGTCCCTATTGAGAAGGTACATACCCATCCTGTAGGGAATCCTGCTATACAGACAACTCAGTAATGCCATCAATAGCTCATTACATACCTGAGGCATGATGGATAATGGGGAAGACCTGTGAGCAGGGGAAACGGAGCGAGACATGCGAGTGAACACACGTGGCAAAAACTGAGTCAAGGTAGGTGGTGGTCCAAGGACAGCCACAGGAGCATGTGTAGATACTGGAGATGGTGGTAAAGATGGCGACAGTGATGGTGGTGGTGTGGGAGGTGGTAGAGCAGGTGTAGGTGGTGGTAGGGTTGTAGGAGGTAGGCACGTGTAGATCTCCTCATCAAAGTCAGATGGGGTCAGTCTGTCACCAGTATGAGAGAAATACATGACAGACTCAAAGAAAGTAACGTCAGCACTGACAAAGTATTTTCGTCGAAGCGGATCAAAGCAACGGAACCTTTTTTGAGTATGAGAGTAGCCAACAAATACACACTTGACAGCTCTGGGGGAGAGATTGTCATGACCAGGTAAAAAATCATGAACAAAGACTATAAATCCAAACACAAATGGTGTAAGGGAGAACAGATCCTTCTCGAAAAACACAATCGAGAAAGGGACCTTCTCCCCCAAAATAGAGGAAGGCATGCGGTTCACTAAGTAGCATACAGCAAGAATCGCATCACCCCAGTAAGCGTGAGGAGTATGACTCTAAATCAACAAGGTTCTGGTCACATCGAGTAAGTGGTGGTGTTTGTGTTCGGCAACACCATTCTGCTGAAATGTATATGCACACGAGGTCTGATGTACAACATCAAGAGACCTGAGAAACTCAGATAGCTGTAAGGTGCAGAACTCTACGTTAGAAAAGTCCAGAAAATCTAGAAAAGTCATCTACAGCAACCAGATAAAAATGGTGCTCCTGTGATCAGAGACATGACTCGGACCCCAAATATCTAAATGAAAGAGATCAAACAACTGAGAACTGCTCCGACTCTTACGAGATGTAAACGAGGAACGATGATGCTTGCTAAGCTGGTAAGCATCGCACTGAAAGGAAGGTTGTGTGGAGATCTGTGGGAGGACATGATACAGCTTCTGTAGAGAAAGGTGGCCAAAAAGAAGGTGCTACAGAACAGTGAGATTGGTCCAGTAGGAATAGTAGAGGCGCCAGCATGAGGAGGTTGGACCAGTCTATAGAGCCATCGTTGCTCACAACCACATCCAATCACCCTGCCCGTGAGTGTGTCCTGGAACACAAGAGAAGAAGGGTCAAAAATGGCACGACATTGCATATCCTTAGTAATCTGACTAATAGAAAGTAAGTTCATCTGAAAAGCAGGGGCATATAAAACATTCTGAAGGCGCATGGATGGCGTCAAATGCACCTCCCTTTGTCCTGTGACAGGTAAGTGAACCACGTTAGCAATAACGACCCATCTAACATGAGGTATAATCATGTAAGACATGAACTGAGCTTTGTCTCTACACAGATGGTGGGATGCACCAGAGTCCATGATCCACTCTGTCATATCTGAACTGCTACTGCCAGTAAAAGCGTATGTGATACATGAGAAGCTCGAAGAGGCTTTAGTTGCGGCTGCAGTATATGTGGATCTTGTAGTGGTAGTACAGACCATTTGAGTCATGATCTCTCGTATACGAGAGACAATGTCATCAAGGCATGGATCTGCCTAAGGAGCAGTAGTCTTTGAAGGGTCGATCTGCTCTGTCACGCGAGCAGAGGCGGGGTATCCATACTAATGATAGCATGTTTTCTCAAAGTGTCATGAACGATGACAGTAGGTGCAAGGACCATCCTGACATCCACCACCTCTGCCATGAGGACTATACCCTCTGAACTGAGTAGAGCTTCCTCTGCCACGAGAAGCAACCATCGTAGAGGAAGGTTGCGTGGTGGCAGTAGGTGGAATAAGAAGCCTACTTAGAAGACTGTAAGCCTCCTCCATGGGAGGTATGGTCGTCCCAGTAAGGAATTGTGCTCGTGTTGCGTCATATTATGAGTCAAGTGCAATCAAGAAAACTCCAACCATCGTGGAGTTCATGTATGACATCTGCTGCTCTATGAAGGTCGTAATTGGTATGAAGCTGTGAAGGTTCTCGAACATGCCACGAAGCGAGGAGTAGGTGTGCAGTGGGCGACCATTCTGTTTTGCCATGTATATGTCAAACTAAAGTTGAACAATCTTGACCTCTTTCTTCGCTTGGGCATAAGTGGATGCCAAAGTATCCCACATCGCCTTGGCGATAGGCTGGTTCACAATAACATTAGTTATCTCTGTGGTGAGAGTCCCAGAGAGCCAAATACACGCATACGCGTCATCGTGCTTCCATGAAGCATTGTCCTCAATCTTATCATTCGGCTTTAGCTTCGTCAGAATGTGCTCCTTATTGTTACACTGCATAAGGGTCAGAAACTGCATGGACCACAGGGGGGCGCGGGTGGAGGAGGTGTCGACTCTGGGTTGTGGGCGTCGAGGTTCCTTGCAGCTCTCTCGGATCAGAGGTTGGAGGATTTTTTTGCAGATGCTGTCGGAGATTCCCCCTGTCGGGGAGATGTCGGGCGACTTAGACCATTTTGAGTGGGTTGATGGTAAGTTCTCGGTAAAGATTGCATATCGGAAGTTGAGTTGTGGTATGGTGGAGCGCGACGAAGATCTATGTGCTGACTTGAAGGTGATTTGGGCGGCTAAGATTCCTACTCGGGTTAAGGTCTTTCTTTGGTGTCTGAGGAGAGATCGTATTTGTGACAAAGTGAGAAGAGGCAGACTACTGGGTGGGACGGATTTGAAGTGTGACAGATGCGAGGACGAAATGGAGGATGCGGACCACATTTTCTTTGGATGCAGGTCTTCGGCAAATGTGTGGGATTCTTTGGGACTTCCGTGGGTTCGGGCATCCGATGCGGAACAATTTTGGAGATCGATCCGGGTGGTCGAACTTGGGCCATCCGATGATGTCTCCAAGCCCTTTGCCGCACTCTGGGCTATTTGGCTTAGCAGGAATGATACCACTTTCAAGGGGCGGCGGTTTTACTTTGAAATTGTTCTTGCACACTGTAATGCTTTGTACAATTTTTGGATTTCAAACTGATGTACCCTCTCCTTTATTAATGAATGCTTTGGTGTGGTGACTCCCGCCTCGGGAGGGCTCCCCCGTTTTCTTATTCAAAAAAAACTCATAGTTGGTCCCATCCATCTTCACGATGGGAGCGGACTCTTGAATGCACAGGACGAAGAAAAGATATCACCTTTGTTTTCTGACATGATGGAAGAATGACCAAAAAACTAGAACTCGACTGGAAGAAGACTTATTAGAGCGAGTCAACACAATCACATAGAGGATTGGTTGTACGTGTAAACTCATACGACCATCTTCTTCAATCCTCGATCGTGTTAGGGTCGGAAAACATGATTTAAAGGTCTGTAATCATGATTTTTCAACCAAAATCAGATCGTTGGTCGTTGCACGGTGGCGCTAGGGTACCTTAGAGGGCAGCGGAAGCATGTAAGAAGGCCATAGATGGCCTGGCAGCACCGAGAAGTGGTCTGGGGCCTCTTGGTGACGAGCCTAAGAGGCCATAAACGGTAACAGCGACGGCCTGGAGGCCTGCTGGTTGGGGCCACGGAGGGGCCCAGCAGTCTCCTGACGGCGTTAGGCTCACCATTGGTGGCTGGCGGCAGGGTCCAAGTACCCTAGCAGCCCCCCGGCAGCGGCCTGGAGGATGGAGGCAATGCGCAACAAGCTTAGCAGATGCCTAGAGGCTGGCAGCGGCGTGCAAGAGAGTCCTCCGAGCGGCAGGGCTTAATGTCGTCGAGTTAGGGCTAGTTGTGGCAACGGGGATTAGGTCAAAACTCCAGTCTAGGACCGTCGCTCTGATACCATGTGAAAGGAAAAAATGAAATTAGTTATTGATGAAGCCCTAGGGTTCTCTTATATAAGAGAGTAGCCTATTGGGCAAATTACATAAAGAAGACAATGAAAATAAATATTACATAAAAGATATGAAAAGATGAAATGATGTCCTAAGTAGTACCTTGGATTTACTTAAATCCCCGGGTACTACGAAAAGTTTTTTTACACCGAAGCTACACTGGTGTCGCATGTTGAACATGCGACACTTGAAATATTTTTTTTACCTCGGAACTACAGAGGTAACTCATCTTGAAGATGCGATTTACGGTGATTTTCCTGGATTACTTGCGGGATAGTTCCAGGAACTTTCTCACATAGCGCATTTTCAAAATGCGCCATATGAGGATCTTCCTGGAACAATTCCAGGAAGTTTCTCATATAGCGCATGTTCAACATGCGCCATATGAGGTTCTTCCTGGAACAATTCCATGAAGTTTCCCATATAACGCATGTTCAATATGCGCCATATGGGGTTGTTCCTGGAACAATTCCAAGAAGTTTCCCATATAACGCATGTTCAACATGCGCCATATGAGGTTATTCCTGGAAAAAATCCAGTAAGTTTTGCCGATAACCATGCTTAAACACGAATTAGCAATCTCCCTTTGGCCCAATATTTCCTTGAAGTTCTTTCCTACTTGCATTTTAACTTGCATAGGGTCGTTCTTCCTAAGGAATACACGTCTCGACAATCGCATAAGTGGGTTATCGATGCACACACATTCACAAAGGTTATATATTGATGCACAAACACAATCACACAAATTACATATATTAAATTGTCTACAGAGATACATTTTCATATTTGTCTCACATTAACAACTACAAAAAGTACAACTCAACGCCTTCTCCTACGTTGATATGTTCTCGTTGTATCACGAAGATGGAAGAGTAACAAACGGTCCGTCTCGTCTATCATGTTGATTTGCGAGGGTCCTGCATCGTCTTCGTCGAAGGTAGGCATCGATGGCGGTGTGAGCATGCAGTAAGTGGACTGCGTTTCTCTAGCGTCCATGCCTTGCCTCAACGGTGCCTGCGGCGTTGGCATGTCGTCACGTGATCGCTCGACAACCGGTGTGATGAAGTCGCTCTCTATTTCCGTTGACGCTAGATCTTCATCTACCCCAGTGGTTGCCTCATTGTCCACGGGTTCCGCTACCGGTTCACGCGCTCTTCCCAGACCTCTTCCTCTTCATCTTGCTCTTCCTTGCATGTCCTCTGCCTGAGCCACATCAGCATGGTCCTCATGTATTGTGACCGCATCTGCAAATTGAAATGCCAACCATTGCTCCATTTCCGCTTTTGCTTGTATTGCAATCTCGCGGCATTCCTTATGTCCAATATCGTATATCCGGCCCCACTTGGCGAGCTGCATCCAAGGAAAAAAATACATATCGGTTAATTTGATGGAAACTTCTTGAAGTAAATTACAACAAAGTTTGTCATAGCACTTACGTTGTCCACCAAAGTTGCACCTAACCGTCCAACAAATCTTCTTGTAATCATCCTATACCATTGCTCGTAAGCATGCGTCGCGAAGATCCCATTGGATTGGTCGAGAGCAACGACTCTATCTTCCCGATCATTCCATTCGGCTATATGCAACCAATGTCTCGTCCTCCAATCCACATGCATCTTTACCCTCAAGTCGATGGCGTAGAGGTCCTGAAAGGTAAAGCAAGGTTGTGGAATGTCCTGACGAGTGCCAAATTGTCTCAGAAATCAGTCCGGGGAGTAATACTCCACAATGTGGAAGTATATCAACGGTACACTCGCCCTCCAAATGCTTTCGCCTTCAAGACAGTTGGCAGGTAGACTTGCGCGGGTGTCATCGGTATACGGCATCCACAACACCTACATGGGAAAATTGTATTTAGTTCAGTAAATTTTTTAGTTAAAATTGAATTAATTTGTGGATGAAATTTACCTGCTCAGGTGATTGCATGTCGAAAACGTCATGGTATGGTCTCACAACGTGTATTGGCTGTCGACGATGCACAAATGTCGTTGCCCAATGAACCCCTAATGGGCGTGCGTGCCACTGTCTGCCTTCCCTCACGACAGGAGCAATGTGGGGGAAATGCTCCCATGCCCAGAGCTGAAGCAGTATGACCGAGCCTCCAAATCTCCCCGGTCGCCATATCCGCCGCTAAACAGAGATGCCTATATAGATATGCAAGTACGGCGGATCCCCAGCTCAACGTCCCAGAGTACTCTCGATCGTGCAGATGTGGTAGCGCAATAAGGAAAACCAATGATCATGACTTGTCTGTGAATAATATACCACCAAGCAACTGCAAGATGTAAGCATGAGCATGTCTTTGTAAGACCACCTCTTCTGCATCTTCTGGCAATTCTGCAAAATGGGTGAATAACCAGCTTGTTAACACCCTGCTGCCAACGATCTCGGATGGAAGAGGCCTTACACCCCAACCAAGGTTTTAAAAACCGGACCGGACATTGAACCGGTCAGTCTTCGGTTTGGTCCAACCGGGTCGAACCGTCGGTCCAAACCGGTCGGACCGGTGATGACGTCAGCATGACGTCATCATTCTCATCGACTCGGAAAAAACCGGACCGGGCTTAATTTACTGGTCAGACCGGTTGAACCGGGTTTTTGAACCAATAAAACCGGATGCATATATGTAAGTATATATTTATATGCCAATGAAATAATCGTTAGAAATTTCAGATCTTTAAATAGAATAACATGATTGCCTCTTTCGAGTAAAACTATACAAAGTTAGTCGCATTTATATATGAGTATAATATTGTAATCATTTATTTATACTTGTTTCAAGAAAATTACTCTAAGAAAATATTGACATAATGTATATTCCAAAAAAGAGAGGGACATACCTTATATCGCAGAAGTTAAAAAGGGCATATATGATAAAACCCCATTATTTCATTATTTAAACCTTTATTTTTTGAAAATTACCAAACCATCAAAACTGGGTCAATCTGGGTCAACCCGGTCCGACCATCCGGGTCAACCCGGTCCGACCACTGGTCGGACCCGGTTTTTTATTTTTTATTTTTTTGAAATTAATTTCAAAGAACCGGCCGAACCGACCGGGTCGAAGCCGGTTCCCGGTCCAACCGGTCCGACCGGCCGGTCCGGTCCGGTTTTTTATACCCTGACCCCAACAACTCCTCGCACGTATCCGCCCATGTAGCTCCAGGTGTGGTCTCTCCGGTAACAACAGGTCCATCAATGCGTAACCCATTATGAACGCGACGTCCTGCAAGGTGATAGACATCTCCCCACTAGCCATGTGGAAAGTATGTGTCTCGGGTCTCCAACGTTCAATCAAAGCCGTTACCAAATGCCAATCAAGCGTGATGAATTCCAGCTCAGATATGTGTTGTTATCAACCATCAAAAAAGAATATACGAAAAGAGTAATTATGCTGCAAATTAAAAGAAAAAGAAGCAAACTTACTCAAAGCAGGACATTTGCGCTTGTTGTGACATACCCCACCACAATTACCACATTTATTCTTATTCCTTCCCGCTGTCTGCGCATTAGAGGTGGATGCTTGAGAATCCCTTACGCTTTTATTTGGACATCCACGGTGTGTGTGACCCAGTATCCCACAATACGAACAAGTATTATGCCGAATCACATCTCTAACATCCATTTCATTATGAATTCTTGTTGAGCGTGGTCGACCTTTACCGCGCTTACGCTTTGGGTCAGGACGTAGTTTTGGATACTCCAAAGGGGCCCACGTTTCCCGATCACCAATTGAAAAAAAATTCCTCCATACACTTTCAGTTGGTGTTGCCACGTGTACCACTCTCTAACATAGGAATCCACTTCTGCTCGACGGTTGGAAATGACCGCAATGTCGTGGGAACATGGGATGCGAAAAATTTACCACTTATTACATGTGCATTTACGTTGGAGCAAATTGACCGTGTATTGTTTGCGACCGCGATGACCATATTGTGTCCGTCGAACACCACTAGAAACCTCAAACAGTATATCCGGTTGCATTTGTATTTGCGTTACTGTGTGCCCGTTCGCAGTTGCACTCCAACGGTTCAACTCTGTTGATGCGTAATGCGTGAATTTGCGTCCTGCAGCAATGGCTGCGCTTGCCTCTTCTGCATGATGGTTAAAGTATAACACACAATTATAAAAAGTCTTCTCGATCAATGCAGAAATTGGCAAGCAACGGGCATCTTTGAGAACTGCATTGTATCTTTCACTCAGATTTGTAGTCATCTGACCAAACCTATAACCATCGTCATAAGCCAAGATCTATTGGTCACGACGACAATCATGAGTCGAAACCATCTACCCGCTTCCGTTTTCTACTCCTGTAATTTCCTTATGAAGTAAGCGAACTTTCTATTAGTCGTTTGCAATGCTGCTGCTTGAACCAAGGCTTTCATGGAGCCATTCTTGAAAACGCTATTGAAGTTGCTCGCGACATGCCTTCAACAGAATCGTCAATATGCAAAAGGTTTAAATAAGTCCACGTCAGCATCTTTCATAGCGGATTTTATTCCAGAATTTCGGTCGAAAATGATACATATTGGCCCAGCTCGCATGCCAATTACCCTGATACGACGTACCAACAATAGAAACCACTTCCATGAAGGGTCGGATTCCTCGTCAACAATTTCGAACGCAGGGGGAACAATATATTTATCTCCATCAATCCCGCATGCAATAAGCAATTTCTGTTTGTACTTCCCATATAAATTGGTCCCATCAATAGTAATCAAAGGGCGGTAATATTTGAATGCCTCAATAGAAGGCCCAAATGCCCAAAAGCATCGTTGAAATCTACGGCAATGCGGTTTCCGAGGATCAGGATGGTCGTTGTATTCAATATTAATTTCAGTCCCCGGAATAGCAGCCTTCATTGCATGCAATAGATAAGGCATTTCAGCGTAAGACTTCTTCCAATCACCAAATACAATTCCGATTGCCTTCCTCCAAGCATCCCAAGCCCTTTTCTAGGTAACCCAGTAGTTGTACATCTCGTGGATATGAGCTCTACAACTCGAAACACGAACATTAGGGTCATCCCTCACAAGAGTTAGCAACGATCTGGACATGAATTTGTAGTCCAACTAAAAGTGATCTTGATTAACTATAGGGTTTATACAAGTGTGTGCTCCAACAACTTTAGAGATCACTCACAGTCCATCAAATTTTCTAAAATGTCCTCGTAAATACCAAACACATCCATACGATCTGTGTGTGCAAAAAACCGACCATATCAAGCTGATGGATTCCTTAACAATGAAGTCATAGTGTGCCAGAATGTGATACTTCTTTACAACATAAATCAAATCTTCCCTACATTTGAAGGTTATACCCTTGCGTATTTCGTCAACGACGCCATCAAGTGGAGACTTCTTTCGAATGTCGTCTTCATAGGTTGAACGAGTATTGGATCATATCACCCCGAAAAAGGGTAAACGGGGTACAATCTGCTGCGTGCTTTGTTCATCAACTCGAATCTCCTCGTTTACCACAATATCATCGACATCTTCTTCACTACCTTCTTCCAGGTCATCATCGGTTCCCCAAGGGATGAAATCATCCAAAGCATGATTAACCTCTCGCAGCAACGAGTCACTCATGCGCCATTCCTGATCGTACATGGCTGCGTTATAGGCACATCAATGTCAAAGGAGGGTTCCATGCTAGGGACAACTGTTGGTTGTGTACTAGGGAAGATTGTTTGTTGTATGCTACGGACAACTGTTGGTTGTGTGCTCGGGACAACGGACGGTCCCCTGTTAGTCACAACATTGGGGACTTCGCTCACAGATACATCTTAAGCAATAATGTCAGTAGGCATCGATTTCCCAATGGTCCGAGCATACACAAAAACTCCCTGCACATCATCATCATCGACAATAGATGAAAATGATGGTTCTTCCCCTGGGCCTCGAGGGATGCGATGTACTAATCGGATTTTTTGACTATTGGCATCTAGGTTGAACTTACGGTAAACCAAGTTCAACATCTCATCGAACGTCATATTAGGCATTAATCCAAACCTCCGTACGTTGGTCGTCGAACCGCCAATAAGCATACCATTCAAATGAAACATACAATACGACGGCTCCATTCTGACCTAATACGTGACACAACGTACAAGTAAAAAAATACATTCATGAAATGAAGATTAATATGCATATTATATAATCAATAATCTCCAGAAAATAATTTTACCAAATCTCAATGTATGCAACAACGGCTAAGCCCTAGTGGGAGGCGGTGGCGGCTAGGATCATGGCCTCAAATTTCAGCGAAATTCGGTCGAATTTCTGTCGAATATCGATATCCAGTCGAAATCGAAATTCGACCGAAATGACCGAAATGACCGAAATATGGGGGTCCTAGTACAAAAAACGACCGAAATGACCGAAATTTCGGTCGAAATTCCACCAAAATTCCATCAAAATTCTATTTCGGTCGGTACTGAAATGGTGACTGAAACCGACATTTAGGGCCTTGGCTAGGATGGTACCGACCAAGGAAGCTACGGAAAAGGAGTTTTTCGAGAGGCTTAAGAGTGATCAAAATGCAGGTTTGTGGGAGAGGGGGAGGCCAAGGTCGGCGGGCGGTACAGTAGGAGTTCGGCGGGCGGCACAGGAAGGTCGGGCGTATGAGTAGCGTGTGGGGAGGGAGTCCGATATGCGTGTGTTTTATTTACTTCAAAAATCGCATATTCGATATGCGCTTTATATATCGCATCTTCAAAACGCGCTACCTCTGTAGTTCCGAGGTAAAAAAATATTTCAAGTGTCCATGTTCAACATGCGACACAACTGTAGCTTCGGTGTAAAAAAAACATTTTTGTAGTACCTGGGGATTTAAGTAAATCCAAGGTACTACTTAGGAATTTGATTCTATGAAGGATAACTAATATCTAAACACATATGCATACCGCTTTCCTGAACCTAGATCATGTGTTGTGTGGAAGCCCTGGAAATCATGTGTGAGGTACCGAACCTTGGCAGAGCATACTTGGAGAGTGGTAGTTGATGATGCCTCTGTTGTTGCTTCTTCTTCGATTAGTATGTGTGAGATGATATGGCATGACGATGGAAACCTAGAAGGCATGTGATCCTTGATAGACTCGATCTGGAGAAGCAATATGCGGTGCAGGAAGTCGGCACAACATCCTGGAGATCTCATCCCTTAGATTTATAGGAGGCATGCTGGGGATGCTCGCGCTTGCTGGCGAGATATGCGAGCGAGATAAACGACGAATTACGCGTGCATGGCTAAATAGGGTTCCATATGAGCCTACCTTTCATTAATCTTCAATGGAAACGTCATCTTCTGAGTGTAAAACAGATCAAAACTTCTGCCGACACAAAATTAAGATTTTTGAAAACTCTGTTTTTCTTAACTTGAACAATCTTGAACATGATCAGTCTTCAAGAACAATCCCACTAGTTGAACATAATAAATCTTCAAGATCGAGAATCCAAGAATCGAACTCGCTCAGATACCATGTAGAAAATGATATTGCGGAAGCGTAGCAAAGATAAAGAAATATAAACAGGGAAGAAATCATGATTTAAAGTGGAACCTTACTCCATAACAAGCAGGAAGAAACCTCAGGAGAAGGCCTCTCAAGGGTTGATGTTTGCATTAACTTTATTCAACTGATATAATGGGTGTGGTGTAGGGATGAGCATTGGGTTGGGTCGGCCCAACCCGAAGCCCATGTAGCTTAGCCCATGCCCAAACAAAAATGGAGCCAAGCTAAGGCCATGATATTAGGCCCAATTATTTTTTGGGCAGGGTTTGGGCTTGACTTGGTACATCCCGCAAAGCCTGTGATCCCGACCCGAATAAGTCCAAGTAGGCATGCGGAGTATTAGGCCCGAGATAGAGATGAGATATGCTCGAGTCAAGTAGCACCATCCCCCATCACAATCTTGTTCCTCTCAGCATACGCTATATATATATATATTGATATATATGGTATAATACTAACACAACCTTAGTTTACTTTTCTGCAGATCTCTGAATGATCAACATCAATAAAAAAATATAGAATATTACAATATTATCAAGAAAAGACATTAACCCATTTTTAGACTATGACTAACATGTACATTATGTCAAGTTGTCAGGCATATTCCCGATGATTGAGCCGAATATACAAGGGCAATACTTTACATTAGTGGCAACTCATGTATAGTTGAAAATGATATATGGAAACAAAGAAATCTAAATTAAGATATCTTAAGATTTTTTTATGAAATGGGTCGGGTCGGATATGGGATTGGTCTGAAAAAAAAGCATGTTTCTTGGACCCGGCCCAAGGCTCGAATTCTTAAATGGGCTTGGGCTTGGGCCCTTCAGGGCATGTCCCAACTTGACCGATGCTTATACCTAGTATGGGGCTTCTTATATAGCCCCCACTGAATCTCCAAGTCCATGAATAATCGATGTGGGAGCGGGACGAAAAAGAACCTCATTTAGTTTATGTTAGAGTATGCATCCGACTGAGGACCCAACAAGGGCGCGTAGATTACAAGTGATCTAATTCTCCCAGTAGGACATGTGCCAAACGCATCAAAGATTTGTTATACCTACAATACCATTAGACATCAGGATTTAAGCTCTATTTTTAGAGTGTTCACGAAGTGGTGTAATGTTGAAAATACATGAAGCAAACCAATCATGATAAATTACGCAATCAAAGTTATGAGGGTTTTCCATGTTAGAGTATTATTGTGTGCGCTTGAGCTCTATTATGAGGAAATTTAGGTTCTTCTCGTTACTTGTTAAATCAAAATTGTGATGATCTTCAAATTTATATAATTAAGAGTGGTGCTTGTGATGAATGAAAAGGTGTACCTTTTGTGTATAGCCCCCTAGGTGTGTGGCATGCAATTGCACTCTTTTCAATTTTAAATTGTTGTTTTGTTTTCATAAATTTAAACACGATCATCTTTGGGTGATTACAAACAATAACATCAAACACAATAAAAGAAAAACAGAATTAGAGTATAAGTTTGATGGTGAGAATGAGCGAAAAAGGAGATTTAACATATCATTACAATATTTGTAAAAAGGAATTTTTACATTTGTACCCTTCCGTGTTTTTATAGTTACAGTTATACCCCTACTCTCTTTATAATAACATTTGTGCCCCTGCATTCTTACATCATTAGTAGTTGTACCCTCTTGTTAGTTTTGCCCCCCCCCCCCAAACAGACTTTAAAAACAAGGAGATGTGCGTAATATGATCCATAATTCTCTTTTGTCTTCTTCCGTCATACCAAGCTACCCCGAGAACCACTATTGACCCCACCCTCCCACCCCAACCTCCCAGGTTGCCCCTAAGTGATGGCATTTGACGTTGCCCTTAGAGCAAAGCAGAGATGGTGACTAATGAACCACGCTCTCGGGGGTTAGTGCAAGAGGACGGTCAATGACGTGGAAGCGATGGATCATAGTATGGTCATTGCTTGGAAGGGGTCGAAGCGTGGCACCAACTCAAGGGTGGTTTGTAGTGTAGACGGGGATGAATTCAAGCAATTTCTTCCACGACCTCCTCTTCTCCCATGTCACTCTTCCCTTCCTATTGGTCAGGTACTTCAAGGAGATCCTCATTGTCCTTTGTCGCTTCTAATCCCACCTTGACTCATGCGCTATCCACATGAGGTAGGTCTCGGATAGGCCACATATACAAAAGCGACCTCTATAACGCAATGATTTCCTTAATCAGGTCAATATGCACTACATGGAAGGCCGTATCAATATCGATATCGTTTCAGTCCGCCCGGAAATGGATATATCGGGATATATCGACGATATACCGACGATATCGGTAGAAATATCGAAAATGGCTCAAAAACCCAATTTTTTGCCATTTTTTCATATATTAAGATCATCCAAGATATTTGAACAACAAATAACCTACAAATACACACTTATATCACGCATATCGGTCATTTATAGACCATATATCGCACATATCGATCATCATATCGAACATATCGTTGTTAATGTTTATTCCTGACCTTTAAATAATGGAAATGGATTCCATTCATGTTCTTATAACATTAAACAACTTACATATATACACTTAGATGACACATATAGATCATTTGTGAAGACTATGATCCTTATATTGCTTATATCGATCATATCGAACATATCGCTGGTACTGTTAGTTGTTGACCTATATATATTGAAAATGGAGTTCATCCAAGTTCTTAGATCACTAAATAGCTTACAAATATACTCTTAGATTACATATATCGATCAATCTATGAATCTTATATTGCATATACCGATCATTTTGAACATATCGATATTAATGTTTGATTCTTGACTTATAGATATCTTGTTTTTGAAGAATTGACTTATAGATATTGGAAATCGATTTCATTCAAGTCTTACAACATAAAATAACTTATAAGCATACACCAAGTTGAAGAACCATTGTATGCACCCTCCTGTCGCACCATACCCTACCAGTATGGTCTCGCTGGCCCCTACCCTCTCGAAACCGATATATCGACGATATATCATCGATATATCGCCGATACGGCCTTCCATGATGCACTATCGGTGCATATGCAGGCTGCATTGTCCACATAGGCAGACTGCTTGAACGTGCTTAGCAGTTTTGGCATTAATTGGATCCAGATCTTAAAACTCATTTATCATATAAACCTGAACCTATTATAAAAAAAAAGAACATGAGCCCTCCCCCCACCCCACAAGAACCCTAAACTTGAACCCATGCCCTATGATCGCCAGCACCCTCCTTCCTCGACTCCTTGCTCCATCGCCAATCTTTCTTTCCGGTTGCTGCAAGGTTGCAATGCTATTGTTGTTGCCATGTGATCCCCAGTTGTTGCTCCGAAGGTTTTGAAGGGTGCAGTGTTGCTGCTACTCCTCGATTGTTGTGTTGTTGCAGATGCCTTGTGATTGATGTTCTTGTGTTGCACCTCCCCAATACGAGTGTCGTTGATGCCTTACAACTGGTGCCTCAAGATTGTGGTGGTGGTGGTGGTGTTGCCTTACAATTGCAGTGTTATTTCTTATGCGCCTCCCACGTATCTGAAGGTTGTTATGATTTCTCCATTGCCTCTTTTATTCTACCATTTTTTAAATCTAAAGGTTGTTAAATGTTAACTTATTTAGATTTTCTACACCAACTACAACAATGAATTAGACTCCAAAGATTGGGTGACCAAAGAGAATACCAACTGCAAAAAATGAATAATAATGACAATAATTAAGATTCCAAAAGGCTCCTAAAAAATCAATAGACTCCAAACAAAATAATTACCCCATACAAGCTTGTGAACAACAGTGGAATAAGCCGTTTATTAAGTCTGTGATTCCATTTAGTCGACTGGGGTGATGACTCGATAAAGCTAATTGACTTTTAGTTGACCAATCGATAAAAGGCCGATTTTTTATGGAATTATTTTTTATTTTTTCTGCTTTTTTTAAAACATACTTACTGTAAGATGCTTAATATCATTGTATTTCAATTGTTTATTTTATTTCATTATGATAGTATAGAAAATGCATAAACTTATGTAAATATATAAGAACATATGCATAAAAGAACTTTATATATTTCAAATAATTAAAAAATACAAAATCAACTAAAGACTGACTAAATCCATTTTGTCACCGACTATCGATTAATCCTTAGTGACAAAAACAATCGAGTACCGATTGCAACCTTGACTCCATTTTGTTGATGCACTTCATTCTCCGCTAATTAACCTACTAGCCGAAGCAGCTTAGCCGAATTTGCAAAGCATGATTTTCCTTCCTAAGAATGAGGTACGAGAAAATGGCATTATCCATCTCCCTTTTTTATTGGTGATTGTTAACCATTATGTGCTCGATTTTTTATTAGTGGAGATTGTTTTGAGCTCTACATAAAAGTCTTATTCCCTTGGATCTTGAGCTCAACTTTTGTTACATAAATTCAATTATGCAATTTTTGTATATATTTATTCATTTTAAATTAAAAATTAAAAAATGCTTATAACAGCATATACCCCATATACAACTTATTAACTATTCGGCGACCTTGTCAAATGGATCCAAGCATATCATTCTGTGACCTCTTCTCCTTTATCATCCTTTCCCTCCCTACAGTCATCCGCTACAAGGCGATCCTTATTGTCCTTTGTCGCTTCTAATCCCACCTCGACTCATGCAACATCCACGTGATTCATGTCCATTTCACGCTCGAATTCAACTCCCTCTCTGACAACTTCCTTGCCCTTACCCACGAGTTATCCACGTTGCTCAACATATGCATGTTTTCCGAGCTTAACCTCTTCATTGGAGAAGATTTGGCATCCATCAAGAATGCCGATCTAGAAAACGATGTTGATAACCTCGGTTAAAAAGGAGCGATAAAGGAAGCGAGGTTATGCCTATGAATGCCAAAATAGAGAAAGAGATGATTTTGTGCAAGATAGATTCTCAGAGGATGGCGATTGATGGTGTTCCTCCGAGGTTATGTCCATCAGGTGGGATGCCATGTGTTTGGATTCCACTTCAATCAAATAGATCGTTAGATCATCCTTTGTGGGAAATGTATATGCTTTAGACACTATGGTGGCATGTGTTCATACCTTTCAAAGGACACCTACAAGAGTTGATCCTATGATGGAGGAGAAGCTTTGATCAGAGATCATATATGCCAGCACAAAGCTCGAATGGGGAGTTGTATGTGATGTAGGGAGGTTAATGGAGAAGTTCGAGAAGATGGGTCCGGATGATCTGCAAAGCTACAATAACGAGATCGAACGACTCTAGGTGGAGATCTGCAATGGTGCAATGGTGATGATCTTGTTGCTCTTCCACGATGATAATCCCATCGATGCAGGTTGTCCGTTGTGCCAAGTTCATGGTCGGTCGGAGATGATGATTCGGCACTTCTCTCAAGATGTTGTGGTATAGTGGTCGGTCTTGTGCCGAGGATGACAATGGTGTGACATGAAGAAAGGGAGCGGTATGAGGTTATGGTTATAGAGGTACAAGTACAATATATTTTTCCGAACTAGCCTTGGTATGATCGGAAGAAGGTTGAGGCAAGTTTCCAAAGTAAAATAAAACCAATTCAGATTCATGCCAGGTTGCTCAACTATTGAAGTCATCCACTTGCTGAGGAGAGCAATGGAGATTTATATTAGCTAAAACGAAGAACCTCCATAAGATTTTATTGATTTGGAGAAGGCCTATGATTCTATCCCGTGGAATATATTATGGAGAGTTTTAGAGAATAGACAAGTACATGTCATATATATTAACCTCATAAAAATTTGTATGATAGGGCTTCATCTTGTGTAAGAATGCTGTCTAGGAAGACTGATTATTTTGACATCAACATTAGTCTGCATCAAGGTTCAACTTGGAGTCCAATCCTTTTTACTTTGATTATGGATGAGTTGACAAGTCACATTCAGGATGAAATACCTTGGTGTGTTATTCACTGATGATGTTTTGTTGATTGATGAGACTAGAGATGGAATAAATGAGAAGCTTGAGGTCTGGAGACATGCATTGGAGACTAAAGGATTTTGTATAAGTAGGGCTAAGACTGAATATATGAAGTACACTTTTAATGGAAGCAATAGTGAAGGAATGGAGGTGAAGATTAGTGACGATAACATTCAGAAAAGAGATTCTTTTAGATACTTGGGATTTATTTTGCAACATGATGGGGAAATTGATGGAGATGTTACAAATATAATAAATGCATGTTGGCTAAAGTGGAGAAGAGCCTCTATTGTTCTTTGTGATAAGAAAATTCTTTTAAAAAAGGAAAGTTTTACAAAGCATTTGTGAGACATGCTATACTCTATGGATCTGAATGTTGGCATGTGAACCATAAACATGTGCAGAGAATGACAGTAGCAGAAATGAAAATGCTAAGGTGGATGTATGAACACACGTAAAGATCAGATTTGGAATGATGTCATCAGAAGAAAAGTTGGTGTAGCTCCGATCGAGGATAAGATGCGATAAAATCACTTAAGGTGATTTGGCATTTACAAAGGAGATCAGTTGATGCACCGGTGAGGAGATGCGAGTTTTGGGATGTTGAATTGGCTAAGAGAGGGCGGGGAAGGCCCAAGAAGTGTTGAAATGAGACTATACGAAGGGATCATAGTTTTTTGAATCTAAGCCCAAGAATGACCGAGATAGATTTGAATGGAGGCAAAGAATCCATATAGTTGACCCTACTTAATATGGGAAAAAGCTTTGTTGTTGTTGTTTTGAACAAATCATGATCTACTTTATTTTACTAGATGACCAACAAAGTAAAGGGAATAATTTTTAATGGTTCAAGAACATAGAAGCACAAATATTATTGTAAAAAATAGAGGTACAAGTATTATTGAGAAAACTTGAAAGAGCACAATAAAAATCCATGGCAAAAATGACACCTTTACATAAATCAGAGTGTGATCGCGGTCATGGCGAAATGATTCTATTTTTTTACGTGAAAACCCACCAAAAGTTGTCGCACGACACAAAGATATTACATACATTAAACATGGGAATAAGTCAAGATAATATAAAAGAAAAAAATACCATTGTGGTGTAGAGGTCCGACCGAAGTGAAACTGTGAAAGATCATGCGGGTCCGCGTTGGACATGCGGCGCCAAAGGAGATGTGGCGAGCTCGGAGGCCAAGGGCGATGGTGGCACCCGTCAAGATTGACGGCAAATAATGCATCAGAGTAGAAACGTGACGGCAGAGGCGTGAGGCTGGCTGTCTCAGATGTCGGCGATGAGCTGGGAACGGGGGCGAGGTCGGATGTCGTCGACCGTGGCAGCGACGAGATGGAGCTCGCAGGGGGTCGTTTCATCGCGAATCCGGAGTGAGGGGGTGATGTCGGCGCGGTGACGTTCGTAGCGGCTACGGTGGATGTTCGCCGGCGGCAGGGGGCTCAGGTTCTCGACCGTGACTTGAGAATAGACTGAGAGCCACGATAGCGAGAGAGCTGGATGTCAGCCCGACGGACGAGGAAGCTTGCGCAGTGTGGACGATGGTTGCTCTTGCTGATGGAGGGACGGGGAATACGAAGGTAGGGAGGGAGGGACTCGTCCCCTCCCGCTGCTCGCCAGTGAGGGTCGGATAAGACGAAGGTGAGGAGGGCGCGACTGTTTACCGATGACAAACGTAGTAGAGGCAGCGCGGCGTTGTTTCTTTGGTCAAGAAGCTCCATCCGCTTCTTTTGTACTAGACGACGGCGTGGTCGTGCGGAGCTGACGGAGGGTGCGAGGGGAAATCGTCGACGGCAGCGGCAGCAGGTGTTTGTGGGCTCCCAAGGAAAATGATCGGGTAGATGAGAATGGCAAATGTCGTTTCGTATGGAATGGTAAAGAGAAACGGTAACCATACGAGAATATTGCCCTCAATGGGTGACTATAAAATATTTACCAATGTAGGTATATATGGACAAACGGTGTGGTAAGTCCCACGGTAAACTGATTATCGTTTCACAAGCAATAGTTACAATGGCATGTGATCCGCGGCTCAAAGGTAAATCAGTTGTTGTCCACGTACATTAGGTTATATTGGAGTCCCTTCTCTTAAATTAAATGCAAACCATCTGCTTATGTCGACATCGGCTCTCACTAGCTCCGACGAGCAGTCACCGCTCGGCAAGTTCCTCATCTTGTGCATCACAGCTGTTAGCATTGGCTTTGACATGAACAGCTTCCAGGAGCTTGATGGGCGCTATGCCGATCTTGACATGAAGCACATACCATGATTTATCGGACTACTATCCTCGCAAACGAGGACAACCGTCGGCTGGACTTGAAGCTTGTGGTGGGGTGGCTCATTCTATACATGGCCTTTAGTACCACATTGAAGCTCTCTGAAGCACAGATGGAGGAACTATAGTGTGGGTTGTGCGACACCGATGATTTTTGCGGGACATGCAGTCCGCATCGAGGGAAGAAGGGAGACGTGCATGTGCACGGAGGAGGTGGCAGGATGGAGAAGAGTCGTGGTGAGGAGGTGGGTGGGGTAGGGGGGTGCTAATGCGAGAGCATGAAGGCATTTGTGAGCCACT
The DNA here is from genome assembly GCA_037367405.1 of Ottelia alismoides. NCBI lineage: Eukaryota > Viridiplantae > Streptophyta > Magnoliopsida > Alismatales > Hydrocharitaceae > Ottelia > Ottelia alismoides. Next base: position 27,868 of record JAZKJV010008750.1, read on the forward strand.
ACGGGTGGAACATTGTGGTGGAGGCTGTATATGCGAGTGTTGCGGTGGCAGCATGGTGAAAAAATTGAAATAACCCTTAGTTAATTTAGTGGAATTAATGGGTTTGTAGTCGGAAAATTACGGATTGATAAAAAACTTTTTAAATGATTAATTCATTAAATGCAAAAGCAGCCGAATTTATCTCTTTTACTTGGACAAGCCCAAGGTCTATCACATAGAGGCAGTTGTCTCTTACAATAATTTCAGACAATTTGGAGACTAGATTTTTTGATGAGGATATTTTTAGATTTTTACGCAATTTTAATGAATGTGGTGCAATTCCGGCTAAGTCTAGGGGCTACACAATAATTTTTCAATGAAATGATGTCCAGAAATCCTGAAACTTGATCAGAATCTGAAAATATGCAAAATTAAACTCAGTGAATTTTTAGTAATTTTCTAATGTAAAATTAAATTATTATAGATTAAATGTGCAGACAGTGTGATTTTAAGTAAACTAATTTTAATAAATACTAAAACTTAATATTCTCAAAAAATAACATTACCCTAGATGTATCTAAAGGAGAGGTATCCAGGGAAAATCTTAAATCCTGAAAATGCAAAGTTTATAGACAACTAAAAATCATTCAATGTGATCAATAATTAATTTATTTAAGCAAAATATGCTTGCAAATAGATGATTTTTGTCACATTACAGAGCAAGATTAATTCTATCAAATTTGATTTTTCAAGAATTTCGAAGAAATAAATAATTAAATATGAATTTCCGATCACAGACGGGATAAATTTAACAATAATTCACCTCAAACAATATAATAAATAGATCTAAGGTCCAAAATTTCAATTAATTTATCATAATGAAGAGAATTAACTATTCAACAAAATGTATGCCTAATGATGGTTCAAAGAAATGCTCAAACACGAGGGTTAAAATGTAAAACACATAAAAACATGAACTAAACAAAGCTGGCACATGGGCGCTTCTGTAATTACCAACTAACTTAGGGACTCATGTGCAATTTATTGAAATAGGTGGCTAGACTCACTTGTTAAACTTAAAAGGCGTAGGGGTAACAATGTAATATTTGCATCCCTTGATCTATCGGCCAATAAATATCCTTTGAAGCTCGATTTTATGACCTTGCTTGTGACACGTGTCTACGATCTGCAAAGAAGAGTTCTTCCGTAATTTTATACAACCTTTACTTCCATGTGTTCGTCCCTGTGTGAGGCTGATTACCTGTGGCACACAACGGAATTGGTCGACCGATAACTCCTTCCCTTGATCCTCCTAGCCCCTGTGGAAGAAAGAACCAACGGAATTGAGGAAAGACCAAATCAAAAAGGATGAAGAAAAGAGAAATCATAGGGAGATGTGGCATGATAATGGGTTCTTGGAACCCAAATTTAAGCTCAATGGTTCAGTCCGGCAACACAACTGCGTGGCAACAATGGCTAAGCTCTCTATGACAATAAGGTCGATGGCTACAACATTGAGAGATAGAGAGAGATGGAGATTGAGAGTTTGGACATGTATATGCGAATGCGAGAGCAAGATATTTCAACTAAATAAATCGGAGTTGTGTTGTTGTTGTTCTTGGAAAGGGCAACCCTTACCCTTTCTTTTATAGAATATTTGGACGGTGGATATTGACTATTAATCTCAAATCAGTGACCATGATAATTGTTACATTAATTTACAACAACTAATTAATTTAAGATAAATCAAATATATCCTCTCAAGATAGTTTAATTTATATAAAATCGGTTAATTATGTGATAATTTGGAAGAGATAAAACCTCCTTCCATATATAGGGTAGATGCCCATTTATGATAAGAAGTTTTATATCCTTCCAATAATGAGATATATTATCTCACTAAATATGCAACAATATTAGCTACATAATTATCCACATATGCAACAACATTTGTTGCATTAAAGTTCTCAAAGATAATTCTAAATTATCATGTGAAAATTTCAATCATGCTACTGATAATTATGAATCTTATCCAACCATCCAATATAAAATGTAAATTGATTTTATAATGAATTGTATAGTGTTAATCTAATTCACGCATATTATAAATTATATTTATAATATCCATGATTATTGATAGGGATATCCACATTAATCTTATTTGTGATAATTAAATCATATTTAATTATCTAAGATGATTATTCTCATGTGTCGGAATAACACGAATCATATTCATATTATTCGTGATAATTAAATAATATTTAATTACCAGTATTTTTAATGCTCATATACATCATTCAACAATAGAATTATTCTTGAACTCTTTCAAGAACATTGTGCTTTCTCCACGGATACTTGGAGATAAGTACATGGCGATTGTACATTCCATGCAGCGTGACTTGGACATTGAGATCATATCTCAAATCGAGATCTCGAGAACCTCTCAAAGATATTTAATCAAATCAAACTGTAAATCGAATATTCTCATTGCATCTGAATCACATTCAGATCAATGCCCAACATTTGGACTAAGATATGATTACCAATCTTATTAGAGAAGTCACTAAAATCCAAACCTATTTCATCACTCCATCGGAATGTAAGTGTCATGGTTATATAATCGTTTATGATCACATCACCCTCGAGTATTCCTAATACCCGTACATTCTGCATATTAGAAGACTTAGAATAAATCTGAAGTTTTAGATTATATTTGAACTGACTCCTTCAGCGTTTTATCATTAAGTTTCTCATTTGATCATTGGGAGTTGACATCGATCATATACTTTCCAAAAGTATATATCGTATCTATAAATTATGTCAGACTTCCAAAATAGATGACCATGCATGAAGTTTAATCCTAATATCTCATGAGTGAGCGCATGTCTTTCGGTTTAGTAAAGAACATGTATGATTCCCTTGAGAGATCGTATTACTCATACGCCCTCGTGTGCACACCAGCTCTCTGGTGTATAGACCTTGGTTAGGCCATCAACCTAATGGTCCGCCTAATGTACACACTCAGATATCTAATAATACAATTGTCTCCAGTAAGAGGATGCATGCCTCTATCGTGACAGTATACGTCATAGGTCTTGGTTATCTTGATCTCCCTAAGCTATTTCTTTGACCTAACTTATCTAACACCTCTGAATATCTATTCATATGTGGAGGACCTGTATCAAGAGTTTGGTTAGATTATCATCCTTTAGAGAAGAATTGTCATCGTCTTCTCAAGCTGGAGATCATTTCTTAACAATCATTTGATGATGCTTAATGAGTCCTCAATCTAACTCTTTAGATATCATCCTAACACTAGCCTTTATGATTCAACCATTGAATCAACGGTTGTATAATCATTAAGATGGCCATGGCACATAACTCTAATTGTGTCGAGGGACTTATTATGAAAATTAGTCATTCTTCATTTCTATCAAGGAGTGAATTGCAATAACATTAATTGCATAATGGCTCGCAATAGGCTCACATGTCCAATAATCCCCCACTATCTCAAAGAGCCATTTAATGGGCTATTTTTCTAAATCCGCGCTCATATGCTAATCATAAGCTATTTAGAAAAATAACTTTATAGGCTGATGATGAATCTCGTATTCATCTCTCTAAATCTCATTAATTAAGCTCAAACCCCTCAAAATCATTAGCATTTCCTCATTTATTCTGCATAATTAGCATTCATGCATGTTTTAATAAGAATTGCATTTTAGCACGCATTTCTGCATAAAATAAGAAGCCAAAAATCCTATCCAAAACTGACCTATAAATAGCCTAACGTCCCTGATTTTTAAGTAATTCATGCTAATTCCGAATGACACAAAACCACCTCCACTGTGTACATATCACTAACAAGAATAAATGAAAAATACAAAAAAATCACTAACCCAAGACCAAAAACCCAAACCCTAGTTCTAGGATTCCCGGACTAAAACCCTCATGTCTTCCTCATACAGTATCTGTTTTGATCCTACTAACTTTTGAACTAATGTACATTCAGTTACCTTCAAAACAAGACTAAGTTCAAGTGAATCGGAGCTCGTATGTGAAAGTTGGGTTTTGGGCATCTTTTGTACATTTTGTATTTTAGCTGATTTTGACCTATTATTTTATGTACATAATTAACCAGTTTTATTTTATTTCTTTTTCATTTGTCTTCTTTGATAAAAGTTTTATTAAAATACGTAAAAATCAAAATCCAAACTGAGCTTAAAATCAAAGAAACAAATTGAGTCTGAGTCTTTACTAATTGACTATACAAAATTGGTCGTTTTTGTGTTTTTATTTTATTTCCTCTTTTTCTTGCTCGATAAAATAAAAAAATAGATTAATGTGTAATTATCTAATTCTGATTTTACCATATTTTTTCGGATTTTTATCTGGTTTAAAAATGATAAAAATTTACGAAACCCAAAAATCAGGGTATTCTATGTACATGGGATACCCCAAAAATATCACTTTGCAGAAATGATCGATTTTGATTTTGATATCTTCATGAAAGTTGTAGATTTCATTGAGACAAGCAATTTTTGTGAAGAAATATTTTTATTTCGAGGTTGTTTGTTATTTCTTTTGGATTTTTAATGTTTTTTTTATTTTTCGATTTTTGTAGTGCTGACACGTGGCAGCTCCTGGAAACGCCACGTGTCAGCCTTTTTTTGAGTTTTTATATATTCATTTTTATAAAATAAAATAAAATAAAAAATAAAAAGACCACACGTGTGAGGCACGTGCCTCTCACGCATGTGTCGCGCACGTGCACCGCCTAGACCCCATCTCTCTCATGCCGCCACGCGTCGCTCTTTTGGTCGCCCGATCTCGACCGATCGGACGGCCAGGGGTCATCACCTTCCTTCATTCTGCCTTTCCCAATCTGGGGTTCACCGCCCGCGATCTCCCATCACCGCCCATCGCCCCGCAAATATCGCCGCCGATCTCGCCCATCTCCGATCCTCGCATCCATCAAATCCCACTCAAACCAATCAGATCTCGTTTCCATCCCCGCGATCCCTTCCACCAAAATCGTCGTGCCGTCGTCACGATCTGATCTCGTCTTTCTCGTAAAATCCCCGAGACCTCCTTCCATAGCCGGCCAAAGCCCCTCGACTTATAAAAGCCCGACAACGCCACCCTCGTTCAGACATCCGCCGATTCACAACTGCTCCAAGGTTGACGGTGATAGAGTCACCTCCAGCCAGCAAGATCCGAGCTCCTCCGGCTCCTTGCAGACCCACGGTGACCCCCCCTCACCGTTTCTGCGTTGCTCCACTTCGTCGTTGAGCCCCGATGACAACGCCTTCATCTCCGTCAACCACAACATCGCCGCATCATTCATCATCGCCCCCTACGACTTCATCGACGACTTCAACCTCCAACGCCATCCATCGCCAACCACGGTCGACTTCACCGCCTTCTTCGTCAACTCCAGACGCTCTCAAACAGCCGTCGTGCTACCAGGGCCCCCGTCGACCACGTCGTCGCACCTTATCGCCCAGTAGCAGTTCGGCCACCCTCCGTCTCCGCCCCTCGACAACCACTGGGCGCAGAAGCTCTTCCCTCCTCCGTCCTCCGAAGTACCGGCCCTCCTCCGCCTCTCGCAAGTCGCCGCCGGGCTCCAGTCCTGAGACCCCTACGCACGTGCGAGGCACGTGCATTGGAGGGACGTCAGCAACACCAGGGTCACATGCTCTGCACGTGACCGTTGGGAAATTTGCAGATCACCCCCTATATTTCAGCCTATTTGCGAAGGAGGCCTGTCACTCAAAGGTTACGTGCCTGGCACATGTCCATTGAGAATTTTGCAATAAAATACCTCGGATTATAGGTATTTACATTATAGACATGTTCTGTATTATCTTCATTAATTGTTTATTATAAATTGCAGAAATATCCATGTCTTTCCCCTTTGTTTTAATAGCTACATTACATCATTTTAATTTTAAAAAATAGGCATTTTGTTCTACGATTAATTTTCTACATTATGGCATATTGTGGATATTTTTGTGATTAATGGTTAATTAATAATTAATTATTTTGTGTAAAATTGCGAACTTTGCCCATTTTGTGCTCTGATTCTTTTAATTGATTTACCGTTGCTCTAAAAATTCTCGAAAAATCAGTGATTGTAGAATTAATTGCAGTTAACATTGTGCCCAAAAAGAATTACATTTGCATGCATAATTTACCTAGTAAAAATCATTTTGCATATTTCAGTGTTTAATTTTTAATATGTATTGAATCTGGTATTTTCGAGGTTTAGGATTTTTCTGAGATCAATAACCTAGTGTTAGATCTTTGATAATTTTATCCCTTAAAAATAATTAGGTTTAATATTTATTATAATTAAATATTGAAATTCACTTTATTTGAATTTAAAAATTCATAAAAAAAATCATCTTGCATCCAAAAATTCCAAAAATATTATGGTGCATTTATTTCATCATAATTTTCACCTTAGCCAAGTTTCATATTTTCCGGATATTGTTTGGTTGAAATTTACATTTTAGTCCTTAAAATAGATAGAATTTGCACTTTACATCCTTTATTGCATTAAAAATTATAAAAAAAGAGACCGCCTCGAAAAACCCCGCACGAAATTTGGTAGACATTATTCTAGGTTGTTCCTTTGCCTCCTTGTGTTCGGCCTTGGGACTTGCCCAAGTAAAATAAACATAAAGTCACACAATTAAAAATTGAATAAATAATTGTGGTTATTTTCTTGATCGATTTCGATTGCCGTCTACAACGAAACGACACACATATATTATTTTTTAAGCAAGCGACAATTCACTCACGCTATTTTTAAGTAGTGCAATCTCGGACTCGTCAGATGGCACCGTTGCCGGGAGGCAAACAACTTAGTTTTTTTTAAATTTTTTTTTTTTCGGTTCTCCGCATTCGGGTAGTCTGATCCCTGAATTTTTCATTGTAAATTCCATTTTTTCCTGCATTTATTTTATTTTCAGCATTTATTTTTATTTTATTTTTAATTTATTTTGAGTCACTCTCTTACACCATCTCTCTTATTTTTCTTGTGAGGTACACGGCGTACGTGGAGCGGTTTTTCAAGAGTCGGTGCATCTTCACTGACTTCCGAAAAAGCCGCAATTAATTTAAGATCGAGTCGAGTCGTGAGAGAGCATAGAGTCTAGGATTTTATTTATGCAATTCTTAAATTTCTGTAATTAATTTCTCATTTATAGCGGTGTTCGTTTGGACTCTCACGTGTGTAAAAGACTTTGAATAATTTCTGTGGTGTGTCGTGGCCTATTTCACTCTCCGGTGAGGGTGGGGCCCAACTTGAGTGGCGCTTAGGATAGACCTGCACTTATGGCTTTTAAAGAATTTAAATATTTTTTATTGTTCTCGTAGGATCTAAGGCCACAATTCACTTTAATTGAGACACACATTAGATCGTTCAATTTAGCCAAATTCAACTCAATTATTCCCCGCTAATAGAACCTTCTGCTAGGTTCATTTTTTTATCGACTTGCATTCATTCAGAATAATTTTTCAATTATGTATTGCATCCCACATGAAGATTACGAGGATTAATTGTAAGTCTTCTAACTGAGCATACATCATTGTTTTCACGTGCATCGACTTTTCCTGAATTTCTCCATCTTGTTTTGTCACATAATTTTAAAAGAAATTGGGACTGGATGGTAGACATGTATTTATGCTCATTTAATTCTTCAATTCTTTTATTTTTCTGAGTGAGTGAGAGATGACACTTAAGGTTAGAGCCCAAACCTGAATTTTCATATTGACTACTAATTCTTCAAAAAACGATTATCTACTTCTTGTTGAGGATCTAACGGGTAGCCGGTAAATGGTCCGGATTTCCTTAGCAGAGTGGGTGGTTTAGAGGACACTGCGTAAGGCTCCGTCCTCAAGTAACAGGTAGATGTTCTATGGTCCGTACTTACTCCCATACTGGCTGAAAGTAGATGCAACTAGTCGTAAGAATTCGGGCCAGTCATTAGGAAAATTTCCGACACCTAACAGCTCGCTTAATTATTTTCCAATATTGTCTTGTCACCAAATAAAATTGAAAATATAATAGCCAAACTCTTACGGCTTCATTGTGTGAGTTGGTGAACATGGGGTTTGATTTGTGTTTGATTTTGCATGTGTGAACCGACCGACCACCTTCACCCCCGCTCACAGGGTCGAGGCACTTTGCCCTCGACCCACGAGTCTGCTGACGTGCTTTTCAGGTACATCCGAGCCATCTGGGGGTCTCGACCATCTGGTGCAGCAGCTCGGGCTCCGCCGACCTCGCCTGAGTTCCCAGGACTTTCGGCGAGCCATCAGAGGATTCCAGTAGACGCGGAAGGCCCCCACGCATCTTCTTCGATCATTCGTGGCCTCCGAGGAGGACTCCAGTGCCAGCATGAGCCCGGCGAAGTTCGCCGGCGATCAGTTCGTCCTCCATCCTCCGCAGCCGTCCGATCGACCTCCGACTCCAATTCAGATCCTAGCCGTCCATTTGAGGAGCAGCTCTGACCGTCCGATCATTGGGAGGCTTGATCGAGACCGTCGATCGTCGAGGGTTAGCCCCAACGCATCTGAGCTGATGGATCTCCACGTGGCGCTCATCCGACGATCGACGTAATAAAGGGTAAATTTCACTTTAGGCCCTTAGTTTATTAGTTGTTCTGCTGTAGCCATGTAAATATTTTAGACCTTTTATTTGTGCTTGGTAAATTGCATAGTGGACCCTGTCGTATTTGGTATTTACTTTTACACCCCTGCCTGTAGTTGAACACGTGTTTCGACACGTACATGTTGGGTTATTTGCATGTATGGCCTCCTTGTTTCAGGGTGTTAAGAAATGAATGAAATTTTTTATTAATTGCAGATATACCCCTGTGAATGGTTTTAATGTGCATGTGCGTCAATTAGTGGGTATTTTACACTGAGGCCCCTGGACTTTTAATACTTGTTATTAAATAGTCCAGAAACCTTAGTTTCTTTGCAAATAGGTCCCTGAGTGCCCAGGTCACGCGCCTCGCGCGTGTTTTATTGGAAAAATTTCACCGGACCCCCTGGAACTCTTACTATTTGCGTATAGGTCCTCGTACACTATACCTTGGTTTTGATTTTTAATAAAATAGCAAACCAACTCCAAATGTGATGAAAATTGGAAACATGGCTCCTGCCATAGTGTAAAATTTTCTCCTATTTTTGGAGACATTTTTTATTTCATTTACTATTTTTAAAAACTCAAAAACACGCATTTTCTTTACTGTCTAACTTGAAAAATCACAAAAAATATTAAAACACCTCTAAAAATTATAAAAAAAATTAGTTAGTGTGTGTTGCCTTGTTTGATTTTCTGACCAATTTTGGTCATTTCTGGCTTTATAAAACCTATAAAAATTGAAAAACACCAAAAACCCTATAAAAATTCTAATAAATAAAATAAAAATAAAAAATTAATAATTCTGGTGCCTAAATTTTCTTTGTAGTTTATACTATACAGGAAAATTACCATCAGGTGTTAATAGGACCATTTATTATTTTAAATTGGCCCTTGACACCTGACTAGACAGTACCTTCATTCTTCTATCTTGTTTGATTTTTTTAAAATTCAATAAAAATCAGAAAAATACCAAAAATTAACCAAAAACAGTAAAAAATATAGAAAACTTAAAAACATTTTTATTTGAATTTTTGGATGATTTTTGAGTAGATAAATAATTGTTTGTATTGGCTTGTTTTATTGTTTTCCTTGTTTTCTTTATTGATTAAAAATCCAAAAAAATATATAAAAATTAAAAATCCACCAAAAAAATACTTTGATTTTATTTTATTTCTTTTGTAGACTACTTCGTAGGCCGCAAGGCCATTACGTGCTCCTTGTGTTCAACCCTGGTCGCTATACTAGGTTAATATAATAGCGAGACCGCTACTTGAGCCTATTTAATTTTTGTCCGATTTTGGTGGTCTATTTTTCTCGATTGACACCGCTTGGTGACTTGGGTCGCAACGACCCTTGATTACCTTTACCCGAGCCTTCAGGCATGTCATCAACTATGCCAAGTCCTTTTACAGACTTGCATATCTCTTAGTAACAGTGCTCACATCCAATGCGAATGTTGCATCTTATGCAACCAATACTCAATCTTGTTAAAGTAGTTATTGTACCTTTATCACTACAAATCGATAATTATTATAACCAGTAAGTGATACCCTTATGCATGGAGATCTTTATCTCCATAGATTAAGACATAGTCTTAAGTCTAGTAAGGTATCTGTAGGTAAGATATTTTAGGTCACTATATATAAAGTATTAATTTCTTAAAGACTTTGAGATCACTATCTCAAAAAACTTATGCCTTTGATGATGTTTATTATTATCATTATTTGGTGCTTTATCTCCATAGTAGGATTGGTAACATTTTACTACTCCCACTACAGGTAGACTTCTGGCCTTTTGTATACATCTAGCATACATTGAACTTCCCATAGTTGATGCACTAGGGCATGTAGCTTTGGCATTCACATCCTCGATTCTTCGAGGTACTATCCCTTTAGATAGGTCAGTACCGTATCTTAAGGGAAAAAAGCTTTTCTTGGAGTTTTCCAAAAAAATGAAATGTGCCCAAGGTGTACTACTAATTTGATGGTCCCATTGCCCTCTTCTCTCTGCTTATGAACAACTTTATAACTAAGATATAAGAAACATCCTTGAGATCTTTTATCTCAAGGTATAGAATGATCAGATCCTGAACACTTATTATCATCCTTATATCATTCCAAATGATTAGGATTTTATCTACATTAAGCATGGTGAACGCAATGACACCCCCACTAAGATTCACATGGTTCATCAAGGTTCTATCTGAAATCACAACCTTTAAAATTTCATCAAATTTGATGTTCCAACTACAAGAAGCTTATTTGAGTTCATAGATGGAGTTCCACACCTTGCATTCTTCAACAATGAAGCCATGGGGTTGCTTCATATGAATATCCCCGTTGAGGTATTCATTGAGGAATGCAATCTTGACTTCCATCTTCTAGATGTCATAGTCAAGTTGTGTAGCTATAGTTAGCAATGTTCTGATGAATTTAAGCATGGTTACTAGAAAGACTTTCTCATCGCAAGCGATATCTTCTTTATGTGTGTAGCTCTTGGCTATGAGCCGTGCTTTGAAGGTCTCTACCTTCTCACCAGGTTCCCTATTTCTCTTGAAGATCCATTTACACCCAATGGGTTTGACCCCATAGGTGGATCCCCGAGGGTTCATATACAATACTTGTGTATGAATTATACTTTAGACTTTATTGCTAACATCCCTCTTTCCATATCAGGATCTACAGAAGGTTCATCATATGAAGTTCGATCATTGTCAAATTTCTCTAACACATGGAATGCATACCCTCTGGATGGTCTTACCGCCCTCAAACTGATTTGAAGAGGTATGTGTGTTTCATCTTTTATTGTCCTTTTAGTTTTCGATTCTAGGAGCCTCATTATCCTCTCACGATTCAATGAGTCCTTTTACTTCATTCTTATCTTGATTATCAAGAAAGTCATCTTCTTAGAATCATATTCTTAGATATGAATTCTTTTAAGAATCTCAACATCATAAAGTAGATATCCAATACTATCCTTTATTTTCCTAATTAAGTAACACTCTCAGGTGCAAGATTCTATCTTTCTTGCATCCATGTTATAGCACGGACCAAGCAAGCCTTAACTCCTCCAGTGTTTGACACTAAGCTTGGTTCCAAACCATAGCTCACGGGGAGTTTTGGGTCCATATTTGCATCGAATCTTATTAAGGATATACATTGCAGTCTCTACTACATATATACATGGAAACTAAGAGGTAATTGTGCTAAGTATCATCGTTGATTAGATCATGTCTAACATGAACCAATTGTATCTCTTTTACAACTTTATTGAACTGAGGTGTATGAGGATGTATGAGATAGGAACAATATTCCTTTCTCTATAAGGTATTCCTTGAATTCATCAAATAGGTACTAGCTACCTAGGTTAGATGAAATTCTTTTCATCTTCCTTCTAACTTTGGTTCTCAATAAAAAATGAAATCTTTGAACATTTAAAAGGTTTCTAATTGGTAAAAGAAGAAATCTCATATCATGAATAATCATTAGTAGATATTACATATCATTAATGTTCATTATGGTATAGAGGGTCCACATACATCAATATGTATGAGGCCTTGAATACCTCAGCATCTTACACCATTTACAGAGAAGGGTGCATCATATATTTTTACTTTGAATACAATATTCACAAGTATGTAAGATTTGAACTTTCAGACAATCTAAAGTTCCATCTCTTACTAGTCTATTGATCTTATCAATAGATATATGTCCAAGGCTTGCTGCTAGATATTTATCAAATGATCTTCATCCTCCAGTTGATCTTTAAGATTTAAATTTTCAGTATTAGAAATGTTAACGAAACATTCATTAATATTCTAATTTAGTAGAGTCCTCTAGATGTTAGATTACTATTTGAAATATATCCATCATAATTCTTTATGATAGGTCTATTCCAATGTATGTCTAATTCTAACAAGTTTAGAAATAAACAATGAATGTATTCTAATATCTAGGGCATAGAGACATCATCTAAGATTGATATCTCTTCCACTGAACTTATGTAGTCTTTCTATCCAATGAAGATTGTTGCAACAATTGCATCAACTCCCATGTGGATGACTGTTAAACCTTGATATCAAATTTTTCGGTCTTCTAAAAACATATGCAACCAATTGCAAGTGCCATTAGAAGAAGATACAATTGTTGGACTTTATTCTTATCTAATAAGTAAGTCAATTTCAATGATGATATGTATATATAGAATATCCGATGCACTATCCGGGTCCTTATATAAGGATCTTAGATAGTCATACTATCAATACATTAGCTTGTTGCAGTATTGACATTTATCCAACTCTTTGGATGTCGTTTTATATTATTATCTACCAAATGACAGTGATTTCGCTAAAATCAGAGTTAATATGCGAAAAGTGAGTTTTGGGACCATATCGGTATATATTGTACAATGTATCTTAGTCTAAATCTTATTTATTATATGACATCCATCATATTTATACACTCTATTAATATTGTATTATTAAATAAAATAAATATAATTTATTTACTTATTTATTATTTAATTATTATTTATTATTTAGTTATTATATATTGTTTAATTATTCATTAAGTTATTTATTACTTCAATAATTATATTTATTTAATTATATAATTAATTATTTAATTATTTGGATGTCGTTTTATATACTTATCTACCAAATGACACTGATTTCGCTAAAATCAAAGGTAATATGTCAAAAGTGAGTTTTGGGACAATATCGGTATATATTATACAATGTATCTTAGTTTTTATCTTATTTAATATATGCCATTCATCATATTTATACACTTTATTAATATTTTATTATTAAAATAAAAATTATTTATTTATTTATTTATTTATTATTTAACTGTTATTTATTATTTAATTATTATTTATCATTTAATTATTAATTATTATTTAATTATCCATTAAGTTATTTAATTACTTCAATAATTATATATTTAATTATATATTTAATTATTAAATTACTAAGTACTTATATAATTACATAATTAGCTATCTAACTATTTCTTAAATTAATATAATTATTAAATTCATTAAATTATTTAATTATTTAATTATTTTTTATTTTATTTCCTCGCGTGAGACCTGCTATACTCTATGGATATGAATGTTGGCCTGTGAACCATAGACATGTGCAGAGAATGGCTGTAGCAGAAATAAAAATACTAAGGTGGATTTGTGGACACACACGTAAAGATCGGATTCGGAATGATGCAATCAAAAAGAAAGTGGGTGTTGCTCCGATCGAGGATAAGACGCGGGAAAACCGCTTAAGATGGTTTGGTCATTTGCAAAGAAGATCGACCGATGCACCAGTTAGTAGATGTGAGTGTTGGGATGTTGAGCCGGCTAAGAGCGGGCGGGGACGACCCAAGAAGTGTTGGAAAGAGACCATACGAAGGGATCTTTGTTTTGCGGATATAAGCCAAGGATTGACCCAAGATAGATCTGAATGGAGGTGAAGAATCCATGCAGCCGACCCTACTTAATTGTGGGAAAAGGCTTTGTTGTTGGTGATGTTATTTCCTCGCGTGCGTTGCATGCCCCCTCTTCCTTCTTCATCGTTCTTCTCTCTCCACACACACCCTTTCTTCCTCTTCTGCCCGCCGTCCCTTCCTTCTTTCCCTGCATTGTCGGCCCTTCATTCCCTTTCGCCTTTCCTTCTCCTCCGGCCAACCGACCTAGCGGTTGGCCATTGGTCGTTAGGCCGGTAGGCCAACCACCTTCCTCCTTCGACGCCTATAAATAGGACCCCTCTCCCTGGAGTGTCCCCCATCCGCCATTTCCATCACTTATTCCACAATTCCATAGAGAGAGGGATAGCGACAGTCTTCTCCACCGTCGAGCGAAAGAGGAAGAGTGTGCAGCAAGAACAGGTCGGTGGCGTGAACTCCGCTCCACCGTGGCCAGAGCCTCCTCCCCCGTCGAGTGTTGAGGCAACAACTACGAACTTCTCCGAGATCCTCCATAGGCGACCACCTCCGTTTTCCAGGTTAGGCTTATGTATTCACTCTGTTTGATCCAAATACATGTCATATCATCCATTTCCCCAATCAGATCCCCTATGTTTCTTCTTTATCTGTCATCCTTGTCATCTCCATTCACGATCGGTGATCGGAGCTTTGAAGTATCTTCCATCGCCTTCGACAGCTCCCCCTCGTCTTCTGCTTGGACCGAGACATCGATCTCGAGTCGTTGAAACAATTTGCAGATCCTCGAGCATCACCAGGAGATCTGACCGATCGCACATCAAGCAACAACCACCGCTTGAAGGACCTGCTCTGATCGAACACCACCTGGACGAAGCATCACAGCCGCTCACGCAGATCAGCCACGTGATAGAGCTCCGTTGTCCTCCATCGAACTGTCACGGTAGGTTCATAAAAGGGGAAGAACAGATGCGTCCGCCCAGGTCGCACAGTTTCCCTTGGATCAGATATGATCCAAGGTTTCTCATTATGCCATGCGTCAAACCGAACAGCCGTTGATTCATCTCAGATAGCACGGGCCAGATCGTCTTCAGCCCGACCACGTGTCGACGGCCCAACCAAAGCCACCCCACCGCTTGAGCATTAAGCGGTGCATGTGCTTCGCATGTTCCCGCCTGATTTTTTGAGCGATTTGCATCAGACCCCCACTGTTTCTAGATTTACAAACTAGTCCTCGCTTAACTCTGTCACGTGGTTGACCACGTAATCTTTTGATATTTTACAGGGATACCTCTCGAACATGTTGATATTGCAAATAGGTCCAGGCTGCTGGAAGCATCACGTGGACAATACGTGGATACTAGAGAATTTGCACGGGAACCCCCCAGATCCTGCATATTACACACATGCCCCGTATTTTCCACTTTATTACAAAACTACCCCTATAAACAATATACTAAATACCACATACTAATACGTACTAAATAATATCGAATATAAAATTATAATAAAAATCCATATAAATATCATATTTTACATTGTATACTGTATTAACTTTTTTTTTGAAAAATAAGCCATTTTAAATAAATCATTTAAAAATATAAAAAATACACAAACTTTATAAACAACATAAAAATATAAAAATATAACTAAAATTCTAAAAAATAATTTTGGTATCTTTTACTTTATTCTACATAATAAACCAAAAATAAAATAAAAATTAAATAATAAAACTAATAAAAAATACACTAAAACTTTGAAAAAAACACAACTAAATCAATAAAAATCACATAAAAACGTAGAATATATCATTTTGAAAATATTTTCATCTACTTTAAGAAAAAACAAAATAAAAATATTTTCATTCTGTTTTCTATTCTAAAAATAAAAAATAAATCCATGTTTTCAATAAAAACCTTGTTTTCACCTTAAAAATAATTCAAAATGAACAAAAATCCTAAAAATTCCAAAAAATATAAAAAAACAAGAGATAAAATTAAAAACACGAAAACTTTAAATAAAAATCAAATAAAAATATAAAATCAAATACCTATATTTTTTCATAGGTATATTAAAACAACAAAAACAATATAAAATTCATAAAATCAAATAAAAATTCAGAAAATTCACCTAAAAATAAATAAAAAATATGAAACATATTATCTTTGATTTTCTATCATTTTATCCAAGTTTTGAAACAGTTTACCTCCTAAGTTCGACACTCCCGTACTTACATTATACACATCTAAGTTTAGGAGTATAAATAAAAAATAAATTTTCTGTAGAAGTTACTCAACTGACACAACGACGATAGTTTCTTCTTTTAGAGCTATCTGGTTGGGAGTTGTTCACCTCTATAACTTAGAGTGCATTGTAACATTTATTTTGAATTGTGTTCTTCATATTTTAATCAATCTTTTGGGTCCATACCACATGTGACATCTATTTCATTTAGAGGAACATGATAAACTAACTCTTCTCTTCAAGCATATCGACTATAAAGCATGTCTTGTGTGGAGGATATGCCAGACTTTTTGTGGTCCATTAAGTGTATAAGTTAATATGAGAAAAATATATTATAATTATTTCAATAAATATGCTAAAGCATATAGATAAAATAGAAGGAAAAAAACTAAAAATATTTAACAATCACATTAAATAAGGAGTTACATCTTTCAACATAGGTACTATGGGATTATTTAATCCGCTATCCAATCTTCTATTTTTAGAATTGAACTATTATCTTGTGAGTTTCTACTAATTCATATTTTAGAAAATTTAAAAAAAAATACCTTTTTATATTTTTGTTTGAAGTTGACAAATTCATCTTAATCATTAGATAAATTTAAAAGATTAGTATATATTTGAAAAATGAAGCATCAGTTTTGTGGTAGCTTGGCATCATTTTCCTTATCTTTATTATTCTTGTGATTAGTTTGATTTTATTTATTCTATCACACTCCATCATGCTCATGCTTGTTCTTGTGAAATTAAGTTTCTCCTAAGTATAATGAAACATAACTATTAACAAAATAAGAAAAATGGTTGGTTATTTGAAAATTTTAATTTTAATGTTTATTGAAAAATACTAGAGGTGTATGTTCAATGTACACAACAACTTGAGTACATTCAACCTAATGAAAGATAGCTTTTGTTTAGGTGTGCACACACCTACACTATTTGATGACATATTCAACTATAGAATGTAAAGAAGATTCGTATAAATACAATCATTTATATTTGTACTTTGGGCTAATTGTTGCTCTTTAGGGTAATGGGAATCTTAATCAACATTCTGCTTTGTCCAAGAGAGATTTCCAGTTGTATGGATGCGTTGTAACATCTAAAGACATAGTTATTCCCACGGATTCTTCAAGAACATTCGATAAAGTAATATTAGTTGTCACTTTCTGCCACTTTTATTTGTCTTTTCATTACTTAGAAATGTGAGTAGCCACAACCTCTATATAATTCATGAATGTACATGGGTGGATATTAAGCGCAAAGATATTAAAACATGCAGATTTACTAAGTTCACGTGTAATTACATTACTTCCTCAAATGATTCTGATCGCTTTTCAATGTTAGAAAAAATAAAGTATGAACCGTAGATGATAACAACCAAATTATATCGAGTTTATATATATCCACTATCTATAAAATCAGATTTAGATTTAAATTTAATGTGAATAGTTAATTAAAATTTCATCTTCTAACGAGGGTATTGTCCATACTTATGATAGAAGAGGTCGAACATCTCCCAAAATAAAGATTTACGATTCATGGTATGTCTATATCATGTATAGCCAATTACTTCTTTATACAATTATTTGATGACATTACTTTGTATAAGTTTGGTGAAATTAATTGTAGTACGCTTAGAATGTAATGTTTTTCACTTTACACTTAAAGGTAATGTACTATGAAGCTAATGGTTCTAGTGTGAAACTTCGTATTTCATTCAGATCTGACTATTTACAGGTTGATTATTATGCACACCCTGAAAGTACATCCCTGTATTTCATGAAAGAATTGCTCCATATGCTTCTGTTATTGGTAGTAATAAAATCTTGCAATGTATTTCTCATATTTCAGATTTAGTTATGTATTCAGCTCATATTGACTTTAGATTTCTAGGATATCAAACTTAATTCCAAAATATCCATTTAAAAATTGCATCTCTTTCCTATAACCACTAACTGATTAACTTCTTGAGCCATTTATTTAGTTTATCTTCATGTATCACAACAACTCAGAGTATATTAAATTCTTTTAGTATATTGTTCTTGTACAACAATAAATGCATGTTGATTGTAAGTGCTTGTTCTATATTATTTTAGTTACAAATAACAAGAACTTCATGCTTGTCATATTGAATTATTTTTTCATCCATTCCTTGTGAAATTACTTATGACGTTCATAGATATTTATTTATGTCTAAACTTATGATTTCAAAAGTAGTATCATGTATTTATCTTGCAGATAATTGCATATTGTGAAAAGTTATCCTCGATTGCTAACAAATATGTAGTTGCAAAAATTAGTTAAGAAAGGATGCCCTCTTGTAGCTATACCTGATATAACTTGTGACATCTTTGGCTCCATAGAGTTTGTTAACAAAACGACTACAATCGAGAAACCTTTCCTCAAGTACCCTTCCTACATATACAAACTACATATGCATATACCAAAATTATGTATCAAACGACCTAATCTTTTGGAGTTTTTCTTTGCATTTCTTATATCGCAACGACAATAAAATAAAACATGCCTTTTTTAAACATTTTAATTAATAAATTGATTTCACTTATGAGAATAGTGTTTTGATGTGTCAAATTAAACCGTTCTAAAAAACATAATGGGTATAATTATGTTTAGTTGATACATTAAAATAAGTATTGGGTTATAGTAATTATCTATAAACTTGTATAAGTATACATTTTTCTCTTAAAAAAGAAATCCATTACAATTATCTATTTCTACTCTGCATGATAATAGAAATTGATAATTGAGCTCCCTACGTGAAGGATACTGAGTTCCTAGTTAGATTCGAAAATATCTTTAACTTGATCTGGTGTTGTACTAATTCCATCCTTTTTATCTTGAGCTATTGTAGTATAATCTCAGTTTTTGTTGCAATTTTCATTGTATTTGAGCACTCAATCATATACAAATATTTTATTAGTAGTCATCATATAACTTAACTTGAATTTGGTAATTGTGGGAATATTAAACATAGTAAGATTCTTGTGGTCATCTAAACAAGCTTAATTACCCATCCATCTTCAAAATGACTTGTGATGCTATAATCGTAGGTGTATAAAGGCTATATTTCAGCCAACTCCCTCTGATGCAAGCCACATATTCCTTGTGCATAATTCATGACCGATGAACCCGAAATTCATCCCTTTAATAGTGTGGAATTAACATTTCTAATGTCATTGCAGTCGGACTAAATTGGATTGATCAAAGATTGTTTAATTACATTAATAATTAAATCAAACGGTCGAATTTATATTTTGCTTGGGCAAGCCCAAAGTCGAACTCATGGACACGAGCCTCTTAAGCATATATCTCGACTCTTATTATTTGAACTAAGTATCGGATTGAAGATTCGTAGGTCAATCAATGCATGAAGATACGGCATGATGAATAAACAAACATGACGATATGCCATTTTTTATTCATTTTTTATGCAAATGATGAAGCATGTAAGTGTGCAAATATGCCTTAATCAGATAAAATCCACGAGCAAGAAATTGATGTCAACTTCAACATTGATTCACTAAGCAGGTTTCATTGAAATTTTGACCCACGACATAAAACAAATTCAAAAAATGACACTCCATGAAGAAAAGTAATCATCGAACTTAAGAGTGTCAAATTAGAAAACAATATATGCCATTAAAAAGATAACAAAACGAGATTCAAAATGCAACTGAAATCAACTGAAATGGATCTATGATGCTCAAGATATTGACAAAAGAAACTAGGGGCATAAGTACAAGAAAACATGAAGATATTTAGCAAACAGGTCCCTGGAGGGACTAAAATGTAAATAAATAAATGGGGGGAATTCCCTATAATTTACCCATATGTGTGGGGGTATTTTTGCAATTATTGAAACTTGCAAGGGATTACAAGCAAAATACCCCATGCACACATGGACGTACGCGATGCATGACCTTTTTGCAATTTGGAGAAGTTCCGGGGCATCCTTGCAAATTACCTGGCCAGTCACGTGACTCACACGTGACAGCGAGGTTCGGGTGGCTTGCAGGTTCGGAAGAGGCTCGGCTAGGCTTGGCATGTGGCTTGGGCTCGGACGAGGCTCGGATGCTGACTCAGCCTCTGAGGATGGCTCGTGAAGCACGGAGGAGGCTCGGGTGCTCCGAGCCTGAAGGGTTGGGGCAGAGGTTCGGAACCAATGGATGCCTGAGGTCCATCCAATCACGAGGATCGAACGACGGTTGCGACTTGCAGAGAAGGTGATGTGGCTGGATTCAGACCGCTCGATCTTCGAAGATCCAATGGTAGCTGTGCCTTGAGCTCTTCATCCCGGCAGCCTTCTGCGGCGTGATGGCTGTGCTCCAACGACGCTCTCTGTGCTCCGCCACTCCTCTCAAGCATCGATAAATCTCCATGGAGCATCCTGGAAGCTTGTCGGGGTAGCGAGGTTCCTGGGAAGAGTGCTGCAAGGCCTGGAGGTCGGAGTCGTAGCACCTTCATCGGAGGCGAAGCCCAAGAAAAAGACTCCGCTGAAACTCCAGCCATTGAACTATGCATTACCTGAAATCGTTAGGAAATAGCCGAAGCTTCGTGTTGGGATGAACGTGAGTGGAATGAGGGCCGGGCGGTACGAAGAAGTGGGACGACCCGGTACTCTTCTCTGACGAGCTCGGAGGAGGGTGAGGCAGAGTGGTCTGAGATTATGGAGGAAGAGAGGGTGTGTGAAGAGGACCACGTGAATGATGGGTGTGCGGAGAAACTTAATCAGCGGTCAATGGAGGATGATCATGCGAGGAGGGACCTTAATAAAATCAGAGAAATTTCAAAGAAAATACAAAAAGAGATAAGAGATGCTTACCTGAAGGTTGGCGGACGAAGGGCCTGTGTGCGGGCTTCTTAATGAAGCCCAGGTCTTCGCTGAACTCTCCCGGCTACGGGGAGCTGCTCGAGCGAGGCAGAGCCACCGCAGTGGCCTTGAATGACCAGGGGTCGACACCGAGGTCGACGACGGTCATCGTGCCCCTTAGCGTCGCCTCTCTGTCACAAAGGGACGGAGGGAGGCTGGGCTGTGACCTACGTACATGTGGACAAAGGTGGACTGGGGCGGCGACGGCTTATCTAACGAGTGGGAGTAGCGGATCCGATGAGTGAAGGCGTGGATTGCATGGGGGATATGGAGCAAGTGGATGACATACGCGGGACGAGTGGTAGGCCGTGAGGATGAGGGATGACCCGACTCCGTCGTGAGGTGGTTATTGAGTGGAGAAGAAGGAGGAGAAGATGGGGGAAATGGAAAGGGGGAAGGATGTGAACAAGGTGGAGAACATGGGTTAGAGGGGTTGAATGGAGGTTGACGAAGGGTCCTCGGCTGTTGGATCTCGCGATCCAATGACTGAGAGGTGGGTGTTGAAGAGCGGTGTGTATTAGATCTGTGAAGGTGAGATCGAGCGCTAGGATAGCACCACCTGGTGTGCTAAGGGTGAAGCGCTAACGGACGACCGTGATGGAGTTCTGATTTTGATCGAAGGGATGTCGTTGGTTGCGGGAAGTGACGGCTGAGATGGAAGCGTCCACAAGATCATCAACAGTTGCGGCGCCTGCGCGTGACAAGAGGTGATGCGGCCACATGGCTCAACCAGAAGGAGCCACGCGGCTCAATCAGATTATTCAGAGAAGAAAAGTGAAATAAGAGGGAGAAAGAGGCCGATTTTGGAAAAACTCAAAACATAAAAGTTGTAGATCTTGATGAGATCTACAAGTTTCACGTTGACCAAAATCGGAAATAAAGTCAATCAATAGGGAGAAATATTTTGTGAGTATTTTTAAGGGCTTAAAAACACTACGAAGTTTAATTTTGTTATTTTTTGTATTTTTAATTTATTCAAGGGGTCAGATAAATACAAGGATTAGTCTGGTTTTTATTGACATTTAGTCTAAGCTAGAGTGTTAATATATGCGAATTAAGAGCATGAAACTGGGTTTCATCAACCCCCTATATTTAAACTATGCTTGTCCCCGAGCATCACAAAAGAAATGAATGAGTTGGACTAACCCCCTTGTGCATGTGCGTACATGATCTGATCTGTTCGAGTCCTCTCAATTTTAGAGATCTAAAATCTTTGAGTTCAACCCAACCTTAATCAAGAGGCATCTAATTCCTCTAATTTCCCAGACTCTCTCTTTGATACATATAAACTAAGGATATGAACTTAAGTGTTGACTACGTTCATGAGAGTAGATTTAAAACGTCGCCCAAGGTCCCGGTCCAAGAAATTCTCCTAAGGACCCAATCCTCAACACTATGGAATAAACGAAATATTGCGTCCAATCCACCGTCTCTTTAGTTGTCAGACTTTGAAGTGTTGGTGGCAGACCAGTTGATGGAGGGGTTCAGATTGTGTCATTTCTTCTCTCCCTCTCATTGGAACAAGGATCCTCTTAAGTGCCTTATTAACTCAACACCATTTTTTTGGTGTTGATCAGTGCGTCCGTCAAGAGAAGTTGGAGTCGTCTGCACTTGTTTTCCCGGGAATACACCAGGGTGTGCCTTTTTGAGTACCTATCGTACCTTATACACCCAGACTTGTAGCATTTACGATCCAGAGCCCCTTTTTGGTGCAACCTCGACTCCTGATCCTAATAGCGGTGGTCCAAGTGGACACTTTGAAACGGTTGGTAGCGCTCGCCTTTTGGTGGAAGCTCTATTGATATTTGACTTTGTGGAATGAGGGCTTTTCTTTCAACATTGATATTTCATTGCTTTCAATTGTTTTTGGCTAGCTTCACTGCTTTTACCAAGAGTTGGCGCACACTGATCATCAATTTTCTATTATTTCACACCCTGGCACTTAGGTCAATATCAAGAGATTAGCACAAGAACCAAGTTCTCATACTGGCTAGAAATTGCTGAGACTCAGGTTTCATGAAGCCTTCAATGATTTTATCCCATCCTCAAGCATCATTAGATCAAGTCCAGACTTGAATCCCTCATCCCAGTCCCTCAAGTGAAATTTCAACCCATCTCATCGAGACCGCAATCATGCATGTGATGTGCTGATCATATTCTTAAGGTAGGAGACTAATCATGCAATATAGCATGTAAATCTAGAAACCTAGGGAAATGTGGATGATTAAGTCTAAGACCCTGATGGCTAAGGTCGGTCAACCTAAAATCTCAAGACCTCATAAATCAAGTATTCTCGAACAATTCTGATCTTGAGTGGAAGTGAAAAATGTAGGGGATTTCATCCAACTCCTTCATCCAAGTTTTGATTTTTTTTGAATTTTTTTATGAAGACTTTAAAAGACGTAATGGGTGCCTAAACTCAAATGAGTAGATGCATCTGCATTCAGCCAGTATAGGTGTAAGTACATGCCAGAGCCTGTTGCTTGAGGACGGAGCCTTATGCAATGTTCTCTAGACCACCTATTCTGCTAAGGGAAATCCCTCACTGAACACGACTACTTATTTGGGTTTAGTAGTCACTTTTTACTCTTAAAGGATTTTTGATTTTTTTCATTTTTATGGAATTTGATTAAAGTTAGAACAAAAGTTAGACTCACTTTCCTTGAAGTCGAGAAAATAATTTTTTCAACACCATGTCACACAAATAAAGATTTTCTCAAACATTTTTCAAAGATTTTACAAAAATAAGTGAAAACTCATTTTTCAAATCATTTTCAAAAATATTTTTTCTTGAAAATAGTATAACATAATATAGAAAAACCTTGAAAATATTTTGCCCACTTAGTTCAAAAGATTATACTTAAGCCGGAAAGTTTGAAATTTTTCAAAATATTTCTAATATAGCTAAAGTAAAAATACTGTATATACGGTACACCCCCTATACTTAAACTTTACTATGTCCTCATAGCACTAGACGATACAAAGCTAAAGCTCTATTTAAGTATAGAAAAATATACGGGAACTGAAGTGGGCTCCCCCTATACTTAGGTTAGAAATAACCTAAGTATCCAGGCAAGGAAAGATGAGTAAGAGAAATCACGGGGATTTAGGTCCTCCCTATACTTAGGCTGAGAGTAGCCTAAGTATAAAGATTGATAATTGATGTTGGGGGAGACCTGAAGTGAACAAAGAAGTCGGATGGATATACACATGAGTGGATGAATCTTCGAAGATGAATGGAGTACCTAAGGTCTAGGGGAGGGTGTCGGAGCAATCAAGGCTCAAACAAGCATGCAATACCCTTTTATTTCACCAACTCATACGTGAAACCAACAAATGTTGGTTAATTATCTTGTTGTTTTTATTGGTGATTCAAGCATTCTAGTTTACGTGGGAATCAAGAAAAGTTGAATAAAACCATCCTACGTAAACAAGGGTGTTTCCCTCCCAAAATAAGATTTTACTCCATTTTATATCAACTTGCAATTAACAGTCCCAATTTATTTTCTTAAGGTTATCACTGATTAAAGGCGATCATAAATCAAGCAATCATCGTTTACCGCTCATTCCTATTTTCCATTAACCTAGATGATCAAGCCAGGAAGGGAGGACGAGAAAAAGCTATGCAGTCGATAAAAATTATGACCTATGCTAAGAGATAAAACATGCAGTGCCTTGAGCAAAAATTCATGAAAAACTCAGACTGGATTTATAACTAAATCCAAATGTACGCAAGTCGATGAAAACCGCACCTAACATGCTTCTATTAGCGGGAAAGAACATCTTTTAATTTGGCTAAGTAAAGCGATGTTTGCGTGCATCTTCATTATAGTGTATCCTACCTATGATCAAACACGTAAAAATAAAATTTGAAAATATCTCCAAGAGCCGTGTGCCTGATCCTAGGTTGACATTCAAGTGGGGCGATCCCCACACAACCACATATAATTCGTTCTTTTACAAGCGCGCGTCTTCGAAGAAGACCGCCATAAAGATGATTATTAAAATAGGAATAAAAATGCGAGACAACAATTTTTTTCTTCAATTTTTCTCCAAGATTGCTTCTGCAGCTCCTTGCAGCGGGGAAACACCTGCTCCTTGCCTCCTTGAATGCGAAGGGCCCTGCCACAACAACAAACGTTAGATATCAATCGAAAAAAATTTAATGATGCAAGACAACATGAACAACATGACCTACGTATAAAAACACTTAATTAATTAAATAAAAATGCAAACAAGATAAAAGATGAGCCGTGTCTTTGGCAACAACGCCATTTGACGAACTCGAAATTCAGCCCTTTAATAGTGTGGAATTAACACTTCTAATGTCATTGTAGTCGGACTAAATTGGATTGATCAAAAACCGTTTAATTAAATTCACAATTAAATCAAACGATCAAATTTATATTTTGCTTGGACAAGCCCAAGGTCGAACTCAAGGACATGAGCCTTTTAAGCGTATATCTAGACTCTTGTTATTGGATTGAAGATTCGTAGGTTAATCAATGCACGAAGACACAACATGATGAATAAACAAACATGAAGATATGCCATTTTTATTCATTTTTATGCAAATGATGAAGCATGCAAGTGTGTGAATATGCCTTAATCAAATAAAATCCATGAGCAAGAAAATCAGGTCAACTTCAGCATTGATTCACTAAGCAAGTTTCATTGAAATTTTGACCCACGACATAAAACAAATTCGATAAATGATACTCCATGAACAAAATTAATCATCAAACTTAAGAGTCAAATTAGAAAACAAGCTATGCCATTAAAAAGATAACAAAATGAGCTTCGAAACACAACTGGAATCAACTGAAATGGAGCTATGATGCTCAAGATATTAACAAAGAAAACCAAGGGCATAAACGCAAGAAAACATGAAGATATCTAGCAAACAGGTCCCTAGGAGGGACTGAAATGTAAATAAAATAAATATGGGACTATCCCTGTAATTTACCCACACACGTGGGGGTATTTTTGTCATTATTGAAACTTGCGAGGGCTTGTATGCAAAATACCCCAGGCGCACATGGACGCACGTGATGACAGGACCTTTTTTGCAATTTGCAGAAGTTCTTGGGTCATCCCTGCAAATTACCCGGCCAGTCACGTGACTCACACGTGACAAGGGAGGTTCGGGTGGCTTGCAGGTTCTGAAGAGGCTTGGCTCGGCTTGGCGTGTGGCTCGGCTAGGCTTGGCATGTGGCTCGAGCTCGGACGAGGCTCGGATGCTGACTCAACCTCGGAGGATGGCTTGTGAAGCACGGAGGAGGCTCGGGTGCTCCGAGTCTGAAGGGTTGGCGCAAAGGTTCAGAACCGATACGTGGACGCCTGAGGTCCATCCGATCACGAGGATCGAACGACGGCTGCAGCTTGCGGAGAAGGTGACGTGGCTGTATTCAGATCGCTCGATCTTTGAAGATCCAACGATAGTTGTGCTTTGAGCTCTTTGTCTGGCTGTGATCCAACGACACTCTATGTGCTCCTCCACTCCTCTCAAGCGTCGATAGAGCTCCATGGAGCATCCTGGAAGCTTGTTGGGGTAGCGGGGTTCCTGGGAAGAGTGTGATGAACCCTGAAGTCAGGCGGTCGTGTATTCCACACAAGGCATGAACACAGTCGATGCGTTGACCGCACAGAAATCCGGAATCAGTCAACAATCAACCCACAACAACGCTCAAAGAATGAAAAGCAAGATGTGGAGTTAAAATTTATTATAACTCTACATAAAAGACATGTATAGAAGCAAGTATGTAGAGGTCGAACACATGGAACAAACATGACAGATCGGGCAAAATCAATGCACAAGAATGAATGTGATGTTTTTGTCTATAAATGCTATTTTTGTGGGTTTTTAATTTTCTATTTTTTATTTAGTTTTTGATTTTATATTTTTATATTTTGATTTTTAATTTTCTGATTTTCCTTTTCTTTTTATATTATATATATTTTTTATATTTTCTTTTAAATAATTAAGTATATACACAATAAAGAAAAGAGAGATATAATATGTATATAAAAATAGGTAAAAATAAGAAAAATTCAGGGAATAAAATATTTTTATGCTTTTTATATTTTTCTAATGTTTTTGTGATTTTTCTACATTTTTCCTAATTTTTTGGTATTTTTAAAGTCAAAAATACTTAAAACAAGGAATAAAATAAATGCCTGAAATTAAAGTAGAGATGAAAAATACAAAACAAGAGTTAAAATTCTCTAAATTAATTTTAAAATAAAGATAATAAACTAAGGAAAATTTAGGAACTGAAATTGAATTTTTAGGTTTTTAGGAACTTTTAAGATTTTTATGAAGATTTTAGGGGTTTTCTAATTTTTAGGAGTTTTCTTTTGTATTTTTTAGTGATTTTTGATCTGAAGTTAAAAAATAGAGAAATAAACAAAATATGTTTTTTTTTGGAATTTTTCAAAGAGTTTTTCTAAATTTTATGTATTTTCTAATGCAAACAGAGATGAAAATGCAAGTTTTTGAATTTTGATAAATAATAAAATGCACTAAAAATGCAAAATAAAAATAGGGCGTTGAAGAACAATGAAACATGAAGATATGCTTTTGGGAATTTTTTGACATTTATAGATGGATGAAATAAATAAAGGATACAAAAAGAAATTACACTACTAGCAGGGGTATTTCTATAAATATGCAAAAGTCCAGAGGGCTAAATGTAATTTTTCCACAAAATTATAAGGCAATTGAAATATTTCAGGACCAATCACAGATACGTAAAAACCCAGGAGTAAAAGTGCAAATTCACCAAAGTCACGTGCACGTGGCATATGACTTGGTAGGGACTGTTCTGTAATTTTCAAAACCTGGAGGGCTATTTTGCAATTTTACAAAAAATAATACAACGTAGTAAAATAGTTTCATGACTTAATAAAAATAATACAAACTACAAGGGCTTCCACGCAAAATACCCCATCCCCCACGTGCGCAAGTCACATGAGGTGACGCGGACAGGGACCGAAGTGCAAATATAAGAAATCCAGGGGTGTTTTTGCAAAATTTACAAAATAAGTAAACTATAGACGATAGTTTAAGTGCTAAATATTAAATACAAAAAGGGCTTGGGTTGAAAATGCAAAATACCCAGGCTAGGCGCATCCAACGGTTGATCTTCCTTCACTTGAACACGTGGCGCGCTCGCAACGGCCGATACCGGTTCGACTTCGACGGCTAAGATTAGATCTTCCTAGCAAGATCTGACGGTTGAGGCACTCCGTGATCCGACGGCTGCTGCACACCTGGGTGATCTGGTCTTGATCCAACGACGGGGGACCAAGGAGGAAGAACACGGAAGAAACGCCGGCAAGGCGATCTTCCCCAGCCTCGATCTCCGTCCTCCGGCGTTGCCTCGAGCTCCAAAATGGCCGGGATGACTCCTGCAGATGTCCTCTAGGTGCTGGTGGCTCAAAAGGTGGACGACGACCATCGGAGGTGGCTAGGGAAGGCGGCGGACGGAGATGCTCCAGGTATCTCCGACGGATGTCCAAGGGCGCACCAGGCGCTTGTTACACTCCAAATACCTACAGGAAATGGTTAAACCATCGAGGGTAAAATGCCTCGACGGTTGGAGGAGCGAATGGGTCGGAGATGGCGTAAATGGGGGCTTGCCGGAGCACAGCTCTGGTGAGGGAGGTTGCGAAGTGGATCAATGGGCGAAACACGAAACTAACGATGTGGATCTAATCCTAAGATGATGGTAAACGAAAAACACAAAGAAAATAGGGGGAGTAAGGAGCCTCGAAGGTGGAATCACCTGAGGTAAAACCTCGACAGCCAACCTTGGCCGTAGGTGGTGGAAGCGCCCTTAGACCTCCTCCTCGATCAACCTCACGGTGAGACTCGGGAGCTGTCACCTCCCTGGGTCAATGGAGCACGAGAGGCGGAGAAAATGGTGGTCAAAAGGTGTTTAAAATCGAATGTGATGGTCGTGCGTGTATTTGAATAGGTTGACGAAACGACGGGAAGAACGAGGCATTGGGAGCGAATCGATGATCCGGATATCGATCTAAGCTGAGGGCGTGAATCATCGATCCTAGGGGAAGAAAAGTCAAGAAGACTTCGACCCGAAATGGTGAAAGACCTAGCCTCGAAAAAATCATGAATAGGGGTCAAAAATGAAGTTTTGACATCTGCAGGAGGTGGGGTCACACAGTTGAATATTCATGGTTTAATTTTGAAAAAAATAAAAAATTTTAATACAATGTAGGAGGGGTTATAGATGAATATTCATGGTTTAATTTTGAAAAAAATAAAAAATTTGGGAAAACTGCCACATGTAGCAGCCACGTTGGCTGCTACATGCAGCAGCATCCCTTTCCACTTTACAAAATTATGAAAAATATAAAGTTATAAAATAATGAATAATAAATAAAATGAAAATTTAAGCTGTACAAGTATACAATAGGGGTCCAAAACCTAACTTTCAAACCGTAGCTCCGAAAAATACAAACCACCTACATTAAATAGCTTATTGAAAATTATATACAATTAAAGATGATTTTGATACATTTCGAGTTTTTATTTGAGAGATACAAGTCTGGGAAGTTAGGATTATGAAAACTTATTCAGATCATAACTTCTTATCTGTACATTATTTTTGTGTGAAATCAATTTTGTATTTTTCTTTATTTAATTATCTACAACTTTCATGTAAAAAGTTTCTTTATTTGAAGTATAGAAAGTAGAACTAAAAATAGGTCCCAAAATGAATAAAGAATGAATTAAATAAAAGGTATTTCTATTGGTATCTGGCCCTTATCTCCCCCTACTCTATTCCTTGTCAACCTAATCATCGAGATGCCTAGGTCTCGGAATTTTGGGTCATAAAATATTTATAATATTATATTCTTTTTCTTTTCTTTTCTTTTCTTTATTCTATTATTTTGGCTTTAAAAACATTATTTTATACAATATTTACACACACATGCATGAATGCTGAAATGCAGGAATTAAGGGTATTTACATGCACTTACTAGGGTTTTTGAGGCCAAAATGATAAAATAAAGATGATGAAATGTGGATTCATCATCCCCCTATACTTGCCTTTGCTAGTCCCTAGCAAACACTTATGCAATAAGTGCAGAAAAAGAAAAACAAAGAAAAGAAAAGAAGAAGTTTGGATTAAGTTTAATTATCAAACTTGTCTTCACAAAATCAAAGTTTGGAGCTTAAGTCGGACCTTTGAAATTTTAGTGCGGGCGGAACCTTAAAGAGAACCGGATTTGAAATCCAACAACCTTCAAGAATCCCAAAACTCTGTTCAAGTCTCCTCAATAGCCAGGTCAGATATATTTCAACTCATACGCAAACCCTTACGACTAGGAATCTGACTCGTACAATGTAAGTGATGGTGGCTCTCCACAACTAGAATGACAAAGAGACTAACTTCTCCAACATGACTACCCAATGATTCCCCAATCCAATAACTCCTTCCTCGAGGAGCGGGGTATTCTCTTTTATGTTCAATTGGCAACCAGCTCAAGAGGAGGGGGTGAAGAGAAGAATGGACGGTAGCCAGTGTAGCTACCTATCCTAGGATGCAAGACCAGTATAGTCAAGTCATCCAGCTGCAGGCTCACATGATTTGACTTTGATGCTCACGCTTGCTTATTGACTATACAACATATGTACACTCCGGCAGTCATTTTATTTTTGTACACGCCTATCCATTTTTTGGAGTTTTTTTTAAATACTATATACAACAACATTTACATAAGGAGTTTTTCCTCTTCAGCCAGTAGACTATCCCTCTTTTGAATCTTTATTACAACCCACACTCTCCTGTCTTTAGAATTCCTCATCACTAGACAGGTTGGGGTGCACTTCCCTCCCTAAAGGAGGACAGATGTTTCCACTTGTGTGTGTCTCATACCGGCAAATCCAATCCCCTCACGAATCCAATTGAGTTGAGCCATGTGAAAGGTGCAGGTGTCCAAGTCAGGTCATTATCAACAAGAGTCGTGCGTGTGCTCCGAAATACTCTACTTAGGCAGTCATAAATCCATTGAATCAAGTCCCGTGATCCTCAAAGAATTAAGTCAACTAGACCTGAAGTACCTCAATTCCAGCTCCTATAAGGTTCCTGTTATTAGGTAGATTTTAAGGTCCAATCATGCTCCAATCTCCGGATTTTACTTAGACTTGTTCAACTATCAAACTCAGTCTGAAAAATGCTCATGCTGTGCAAATGCTTTACAGAATACAGAAAATATTTTGCGATGCCATTTTCAAGGTTTTGAACTTTTTATGGATTTTTGAAAAGATGATGCATATGCAAATTTTTTTGTATTTTCAAAAGGATTTTTCGAATGTTTTTGGATTTTTAGTTCTGCAAATGTTTTTGGGATTTTTGAAAACAAAAGATTTTGGCTAAAAACTAGGTACAAAATATTTGCACGGGGAAGCTTCTTATATTTACAAGAAGTAGATTTTAAGAATTTACAAAGGGTAAGTAATCAATTTTATAAGTAAAGATATAAAGGATTTTAGGTGTGATGTACATCATCCTCAAATTTATTTGAAAAAGGTTTTTCAAACAATTTTGAAAACTATAGTCCAAAATAATTTTTTCAAATATTTTTACAAACATGTACACACATTTGAAAATCAATTTGCAAAGGTTCTTCAAACAGTATGGATAGATCTTTCAGAATATTTGTGCAACCATTTTCAAAGAATTTGCAAATTGTTTTTCAAACCTTTTTATCTCACACAAAGAAAATAAATTTTTCAAAACAAAATGTTTTACAAAGGTTGAAAACATGTAACAAAACGCTTTCCAAATAGCTTTCAAAAGATTTTTCACAAATATTTTCAAACTATTTTTTAAACATTTTGCAAAAAACATTTTCACCTGATTTATTAATCAATAAATACAAAAAGAATTTGAGGGATAATCAACATCTTTTTATTGAGGTTTTAAATGAATTTATAAGTATAATTAGCCATATTGATTAATTATAAATACGAAAGTACGAGTTATGGCTAAAGTATATACACAATATATACGACCCCCCTATACTTAGCTTGAGCTATGTACTCATAGATCAGAGAGAAAAAGAGAAGACATCACTCGTGCTGAGTATAGGAAATCTAAAGAATAACGAATGAATAAGGGAATGAACGAATGAGAAGTTGATTGTACCCCCTATATATAGGTTCAAATAATCCTAAGTATAGTAGACTGTACACAAAGCAGGGAGGGTCAATGGTGGGAATGAACAGATTGTACTCAGACTGTCTCCCCCTATACTTAGGGTAAGATATCCCTAAATATATACAAGAAGAGGAGACAATAGAGAAGATAAAGAATAGAGAAACTCGGGGTGCACCCCCTATACTTAGGACAAAGTATGTCCTAAGTATAGAAGACTGACAACAAGGGGCGTCACCTTTTCGGTAGATAAAGAAGATAGAATAGGAAAAGAAGAAAAGAAGAAAAGAAAATAAATAGATCATAGCTCTGTCTGTCTCCCCCTATACTGAGGGTAAAATACCCTGAGTATAGACAAGAAGAGATAGAAGAGGGGATCATAGAATAGAACAACCCAGTGTGTGCATCCCCTATACCTAGGACAAGGTGTGTCCTACGTATAGCAAAATCAAAAGATGACGACAGGGTAGCAAACATAACGAACGAATGAATAAATGATATGGACATATGGATCTATACAATGGAAGATGAAAGTGATAACCATGCATGAGATGCAAGTGATGTGAGTCAAAGAGCACATCTCATACCAGATGAATGGGGGCAATATCAAGGGTCGGGGGATCATGATCTAGATATTGTTTCAGGCGCTGACCGTTAACTCGAAAGGTAGAGGAAGATGACAACTCGGATATATCAATACTGCCATTGTCATGTACCTTTCTGACCACATGAGGACCTTTCCATTTACTCTGTAATTTCCCTGGAAATAATTTCGGCCTAGAATCAAACAACCATACACGCTGATCGGGTTCAAACTGTTTATGGCTGATATGAGAATCGTGCCATATCTTCACTTTTTCCTTGTATTGTAAGCTGCTCGAAAAGGTTGTATCTCTCAGTTCCTCCAGGACTGCCAACTCTGCTTTCCTCTGTTCTCCTTTACTCTCGGGATCCAGTAATAACTCTGTAACCGCCCATAGTGACTTGTGCTTGATTTTCACTGGCAAGTGGCACAGTTTGCCATAGACGCGACGAAAGGGAGATGTCCCTAATGGTGTTTTAAAGGAAGTCAGATAGGCCCACAAGACCGAGTCCAAAAGCTGTGACCAATCCTTTTGGTCTGGGCAGACTACCTTTCGTAAAATAGTCTTGATCTCCCTATTCGATATTTCAGCAAGACCATTGGTCTGAGGGTGATATGGAGTGGCAACACGATGGTCAATGCTGAACTCATCTGCAAGGGCCCTTACCTTGTCGTTGATAAAGTGAGACCCCCCGTCTGAAATCAAAACTCTAGGTACCCCGACCGTGAAATGATATTTTCCTCAAAAATCGATAAACAATCTTAGCATCTACGGTTCGGGCAGGGATGTCCTCAACCCAACGACTCATATAATCCATAGCAGTCAGAATATACTCAAACCCCTGACTCTTAGAAAATGGGTCCATGAAATCAATGCCCAATGCGTCAAAAACCTCACAAAAGTGAATGGGCTGCATGGACATCATATCTCTATGTCCGCAAGTACCCATCTTCTGACAGTCAGTACACATCTTCACGAATTCGTCGGAATCCTTGAAGAGAGTAGGCCACCAAAGGTCGGATTGGAGTACCTTATGCATTGTCCGTCTCCTAGAAAGATGTCCCCCTGCCTCAAACTTGTGGCAGTAGGTGAGGACGCTATGCTGCTCTTCTTGAGGAATACACCTCCTCCAGATACTATCCCCTCCTTCATGATAAAGGATAGGATCCTCCCAATGGTATGACTTGGCCTTCGCTAGGAAGGTCTCAAGTCGCTGCCTAGGCCAACCTTGTGGAACTGTCTTGGTGACATGATAGTTCACAATGTCAGCGTACCATGGGAGCGAGGAAATAGCAAGGATTGCCTCATCTGGAAATGTCTCAGTGATAGGTGCAATGGGCTCAGATTTCTCAAGGTTCTCTAAACCGGAGAGGTGATCTGCCATCACATTCTTAACTCCAGGTTTATCCTTAATCTCAATATCAAACTTCTGGAGCAGAAGGATCCATCTGGTAAGTCGAGCTTTGGCATCCTTCTTGGTCATGAGGTACTAGATGGCAGTGTGATCTGTAAAGATAGTCACTCTTGATCCCATAATATATGATATGTACTTATCCAAATCAAAGACTACAACTAGCATCTCCTTCTCAGTCACAGTGTAATTCCGCTGAGCGGCATCCAAAGTCCGGCTAGCGTAGTGAATGTCATACAACAATCCATCCCTCCTCTGTCCAAGCACAGCCCCTACGGTAAAATCAGAAGCATCCGTCATGATCTCGAATGGGAGAGACCAATCGGGTGGCTGAAGGACATGAGCCTTAACAACTAGATTCTTGAGAGTCTCGAATGACGCAAGACACTAATCATCTACAATGACCTCGATGTCCTTTTTCAGCAAATCAGTGAGCGGTCGGGCAATACGACTGAAGTCCTGAATGAATTATCGGTAGAAACCGACATGCCCCAGAAAAGACCGCAACTGTCGCAGATTGGACGGTGGATTGAGTTTTCTGATGATATCCACCTTGGTCGGATCAACCTCCATGCCCCTGTTGGAGATGATATGACCAAGGACCCTCCCTTGAGTCACTATGAAGTGACTCTTCTCCCAAGATAAGACAAGATTGACCTCAATGCAACGTTGAAGTATACGGTCTAGGAAGTCAAGACAAGCATCAAACCCATAGCCATAGACCGAGAAATCATCCATGAAAACCTCTAAACAATCACCCACCATGTCCGAGAAGATGGACAACATGCACCTTTGAAATGTCACCAGGGTGTTACACAAACCAAAAGGCATCCGTATGAAAGCATATGTCCCAAAGGGACAGGTGAATGTCGTTTTGTCTTGGTCTTCGGGCACAATGGCCACTTGGTTATAGCCAGAGTACCCGTCAAGAAAATAGTAGTAACTCTTCCCAGCTAGCCTCTCGATAATATGATCAATAAATGACAGTGGGAAATGATCCTTCTTGGTGGCTTGATTCAATTGTCTGTAGTCCACATAGACCCTCTAAGAAGTGGGTACCCATGTAGCTATCTCCTCTCCAGACTCACTCACAACTGTAGTGATACCTGTCTTCTTGGGTACCACATGTAATGGACTAACCCACTTGGAGTCAGATATGGGTAGATAAAATCGGTGCTCCACCATTTTGATATTTCCTTCATGACCACATCTCGAAGGTCCGGGTTCAGCCGTCGCTGGAACTCACGTGAGGGCTTAGCATCCTCTTCGAGGTAGATATGGTGGGAGCACAAAGCCAGACTAATCCCTTGGATATCAGCTATACTCTATCCTATCGCCTTGCGGTTTCTTTTAAGAACCTCCATCAAATGAGTTCTCGCTCTCCAGTCAAATTCGCTGAGATAATGACTGTCTGCATATCTGGCTCACCCACAAGGAATCAATACTTCAGCGAATGCGGCAAGGTCTTCGATTTTGGGCAACTGGGAGCTGGCAAATATGGCTTCTGATATGTCTGAGTGAAGGCTACCAGATCTGCATGAGAGAACTCTCGTTGTGCGTGAAAATCTGACAAAGGGAACCCTGCTGGACTATCTGTAAACTGTGCTGGCTCGATCTCCGTCCTAGCTGTCGGCTCAGAAGGAATCAGACATGGCAAGTAATCATCAAAGTCATCCCAATCAATGTCTGAATCCAAGGGATCTGAATCAGAAGAACATGAATGAAACTCTGCTTCACCACTCATCCCGCAACTGTCAGCCTCTAATGTGTCCTCTGCCAGGGGTATGCTCTCCAAACTCTCGACTGCCATAAGCTGTAAGTACATTGAATCTGTGGGCAAGGAGAGGGCTTGTGCTACTGGATTTTCCCGAATTGCTTCATTCGGTCATCACAAAGTCACACTCCTGGTGGACGTCTCGTTCTGCCTCTGTCATATGCTCTGTGTCACTAAACTGCTCGGAGCAGGCTGAATCTCGCGCTCTGGTCTCGTCGATCGTCTCTATTTGTATATTGTTGCCCTTTACGCGAAAGTACACATTCCCACTATCATGGTCGGATACCGCCTTGGCAGTGGCCAAGAATGGGCATCCAAGTATGATGGGGGTATCTGTTACCTACTCAGGGATCTCCATGTCCAATACAACAAAGTCCACGGGGAATTTCAGACCATGAATGGTAACGACCACGTCTCTCAACAACCCCTTCGGCCTCTTAATAGACCTATCAGCAAACTGAAGGACCGTCCTACTCCGATGGAGAGGGGCAAACTCGAATTGGTCAAGTAAGGCTGCCGGGAGGAGGTTGATAGAAGAGCCGCTGTCTAAAAGAGTACGATTGAATTGCTGCTCTTGAATCTTGCATCTGACATAGGGAGCTCCTACATCAGGTCTCTTGGCTGGCAGTTGGTTCTGAATGGCAAAGCCTGTGGCGCGGGTGAGCACATGGATCTCTCCTCTGTGGTTCCTCCTCTTCCCACGTACAGTAGTCTTCTCTCTCAAGTTCTTTTGGAAGAGGGGAATGTGCTCTAGTGCCTCCTGTAGAGTCAGCTGAATCTGAAATCTGTCAATCATCTGCTGGCTGAACTCTAACTGATGTACCTTTTTTGGATTTTCTTTTTTATTCCCCTCCTCCAAGCGGAGTGCTTGAGGGAAGGGGATGGTTGGGCCCTCCTCAGATAGAGGGCTAGGAAGAGTTTCCTGTGCCTGTGAAGGAACGGAATCCATACAAAGATCATCATGAAACACATATGGACTCGAAGTAGATGAAGAAACCTTTCCTTTATTCATATTTTTGGTCTTTTTCTTGTTACCACAGTCCTGAGATACAAAAGGTGACAACACAACAGATGGAAGCTCAACAAGAATAGAAGTGGTGGCATCAGTACCACCCACGGCGTCTGTCTTCACAACATCAGCACCGTGCTTTGGCTCAGCATCAAGTGGAATGGTGGCATCGGCACCACCGTCTGTATCTGGAGTCACGATGGCCTCAGTATCGTCAAGTGGATCTCTATCCTTGGTGGCATCAACACCACCATCATCAACATCATCAGCGGCATCAGCACCGCTACTCTCCTCATCTGGCGCTCCTGGTTCCTCTTGTGGTTGTCGCTCAGATGAGACGCTGTCGGCTGGCATCATACCACTCCTAGTAGTCACGAAATCAACATCACACATAAAAGATGACATGTCATTCAAAGAGTTACTAGGAGTGGAATCCTCTGTAGATTGTACCTGCTCGGATTTTCTTTTCAAATTATTCGAATTCAGCTCGATCTGTGCTGGTATGACGGCCTTGCCCTTGATGATATCCCTCATCTACTGCCGGAACTCATCCATTTCCCGCCGGAAGGATGCCTGCTGTTCAGAGAGCAAGCGGGCGATTTCGTCAAGAGCTGGGTTCTCGAAGGCAGGTGTCGGAGAACCGGAAGTGTTCCCATGCTGGAAATGAGACTGTTGCTGCTGTGAATAGTGAGGGGGAGGCTGGGAGTATGGCTGGTGATGCTTCTGGCGCTGCCTCCACTGCTGTCCCTGATAAGAGGGACGGGGACCTTGCTGGTACTGCTGGTGGGAGTGATAGGGATGTTGTTGTTGTTGGCTGTTCTGAGTGCCCTGAGCGGGTGGCTGTTGTTGGGATGAGGTGCCTTCGATGGTCCAACAGAATCTGGGATGATCGCGACGAATCCCGGCCTGTTGAGGGTACCGGTCGTACCATATCCCATTGACTTCCATCAATGGCTCCTGCTCGAAGGGTGGTGGAGGAAGAACTTCCAATGGCTGATCCAGCTAGTAGACCACCATCTGAGTGTCCTGAGATAGTGGCGGCGTTGGGTAGTGCTGTAGCTGCTGGACCGGCTCT
The DNA here is from genome assembly GCA_037367405.1 of Ottelia alismoides. Taxonomy (NCBI): domain Eukaryota; kingdom Viridiplantae; phylum Streptophyta; class Magnoliopsida; order Alismatales; family Hydrocharitaceae; genus Ottelia; species Ottelia alismoides. The sequence continues at coordinate 66,115 of JAZKJV010008750.1, forward strand.
GCCTGGATATGTGAACCTGGCGGTGTGCGACATAAGGCTGGGTGGAGCTGTTACTGCTGGAATCAACACATGATCTGGGAGGCTACTGTGTGGACATCTGTGCTTCTTGAATACACAAGATCTGGGTCTTCAGGTCGCTGATGGTCTTGGTCAACTGGTCCATCTGTGCAAGCCCTTGGCTCTGCTTCTTCTCAAGGATCTCGATGCGGTCCAGCTTCTCGCTAATGATCCCCATGTCAGCGACGACGGATTTAGCCTGAGCTGTTGCTGCTGACGGAGTGTGGGTACTGACATTGATTCGTGCAATCCTCTGATATGAAACTTCCCCTTGGGGGACCTTCGGTTGCGTGTAGACCCGGGCTTGGACCATCACTGTCGAGTTCTCTGCCATCCCTTCATAGATGGCCCAAACCTGATCTTCACCCTTGGAAAAGTAGGAGCCACCACAAGAGGCATTCACAAGCCCCTGCAGCTCCGGTGTCAGCCCACAAAAGAAACTCTGAACAAGGTTGGGCTTTGATATCTCATGATGTGGACACCGGTCAATGAGCTCTCTAAATCGATCCCAAGCCTCATGGAACTGCTCATTCGGGATCATAGTGAAGTTACTGATCATAGCTCGCGTTGTGTTGGTCCGGCCGAGTGGATAGTACTTGTTCAAGTACTCGGTCCGGAGCTGCTCTCAAGATGTGACGTACCTTCCTAGATGCTTCAGCCAATAGGCTGCTCTGTCAGCTAATGAGAACGGGAAGGTAATCATCTTTATAGTGTCCTCGTCCACCAGTCTATCGTGGACAGTGCTACAAATCATCTCTAACTCATGTAGATGGAGATGAGGCTCCTCGGTGGCCAGCCCATGAAACTTGGGCAGCAACTGGATGGTATGAGGGCGAAGCTCGAAGTTCTCGACAATGGGAGGAAGCTGGATCCATCGGTGAGTGAGGGTTGCAGCAAGGTTGTGTAATTATCTCATGGTCCTCGGTGGTGGCCCCTCCTGGTGAGGGTCTTCTCCTGCTCCACCACCTCCTTGTGGTATATCTCCACCGCCCTCAGGTCTGTCTTCTCTTTCTCCTCGCATCTGCCCCAACTCTCTCGTGACTTCACCCATGAAGGCTCCATGATCTCTGATCTGTCTCTGCGTGATCTCTAGGGAAGCTAATAGTGAATTGTTGATGGCAGTCTGATCATACACATACGAAGGTTGTCCCTGCTCATCTGGGCATCCCTCACTGTCAGCCATATCTTGGGTCTCTGCGAAGGCAAAAGTACCCATCTCAGGTGCCGTCAAATGTCCGGAAATCTGTGTTGCACTATACTCTGACACCACATGACTGATAGAAGAAGAAGGGTGGTCAAGGGGGAACAGGGTGGACGTAAACTCAGGCTCGAAGAGTGGGTCTAAACTCCCCGAAGCTGACCTAGATGAATAGGAAGGAGTGCTCGATAGTGGTGCCACCAGACGTGGCCTAAGGGATCTCCTTCCCATCATCGTGATATGGAGAAAAGGGCGGATGAGATCTGGAATGCAAACAAGATGTGAAAACAAACCCCCGGTTTACCTACACAATGCTTGAGTTGATGATCGTGAAGTTTCGGTCGATTATCTTTTCAATTTTATTTAGGTAATCAATCAATCTATCAGAGCGATTAAGTGAGCTGGTAGGAACCTGATGCTCCTAGGAGACTGTCCCGATCTAAGACTAGATCTTTCCCATCCAATATGAATTGCGGACTGTTTACCAGCTACCCAATCAATTTACTCTACAAAAGATGTCACGGTCCGCTTTACCAGTTACCGGAGAGATCCTCACTGGAGAACGACTAACCCTAGAGCAGTAGTCTGAGAGGAGTTCAGGTATGGCTCTATCCTAGTGTGCGGGTCACTCTCTCGCTGCAGATAAATCAACCAAGGAGGGGGTTACTCTCCCCAAGACAAAAATTTTGAGTGAGGTGAGTTTTAAGGTCAAGTTTACATTAACAGTCCCAATTTTATCTGCTTATCTCTTTTTTTGTATTTTCTGAATAAAAGCAATGCCTAACAAATTTTCTGATTTCCTTGGTTATTTTGAGTCCAATAAAACGAGGAAGTCAGAAAAGCCGATGCGCGATCAAACACAATGATGCATGCATAGTTAGAAATGCGTACCTTGCTCCAGCACTCTACATGCAGGGTGATTCGTGCATAAATTTAAAGACAGGAAAATAAACTACCTATATGATGCACAAGGAAACCGTCCCTATATGAGCAATTTTCTATTGATCGTGAAGCACAAGTAGCTATCGACTAGGAAGATAAACCGAAGTCCGATCTAGGAGGCCGATCGGTGTCCACCATAGTGGATCCTGCCAGCGCTGTATACGACCTCTCTTGGCACGTGAACTCTAATCCAAGTTAAATAACCTTTTTAATGAATTTTAGCTAAGTTCAATTACGGTCTATAGGTGCAGGCAAGATATTAAGTGTGGGACCTTAGCTGTTTACGTCACAATCAACAAAAATCCTAAATCTAAGGGCTAAATCCTCGTGAATCAAAAATAAAAGAAAGTCGAATAAAACAAAACCGACGAGAAAACCACAAAAACCGACGAGTCCCCCAAGGGAACAATCCCTCGGGAAAAGGACCTCGTGAAGTGTCGAAGTGTCCTGGGAGTCCAAATTATTACAATTAAGAGTCACTCTCTCACTTCAAATTACAAAACTAATTAAAGAAAAATAAAAACTAGAGCTGAGTCTGTAAAATCTCTCTAAGTCTTCCTTGGTGGAAGAGTGGCATGCTGAAGCCAGCTTCACGTGGGTGCGCATGCGCCTAGAGTCGAGCGCCTCCCTCGATCCGCGGTACCTTGCACAAAGTCAACAAAGAGAAGGGGTTAGATAGCTCAAACAATATATATCAAAAATAAAGGAAATAAATGAAACCGAAATATAGGCAAATAATATCACAATCAATCTCAAAGAAATCCGATTTATACATTGTTTCTCCCTGCCAACGACGCCATTTGATGAACCCTGAAGTCAGGCGGTCATGTATTCCACACAAGGTGGGAACACAGTCGATGCGTTGACCGCTCAGAAATCGAGAATCCAGTCAACAATCAATCCACAACAATGATCAAAGAATGAAAAGCAAGATGTGGAGTTAAAATTTATTATAACTCTACATAAAAGATGTGTATAGAAGCAAGTATGTAGAGGTCGAACACAAGGAACAAGCAGGATAGATCGGGCAAAATCAATGCACAAGAATGAATGTGATGTTTTTGTCTATAAATGTAATTTTTGTGGGTTTTTAATTTTCTATTTTTTTTATTAATTTTTGATTTTATATTATGATTTTTAATTTTCTAATTTTCCTTTCTTTTTATATTATATATATATTATATTTTCTTTTAAATAATAAAGTATATACACAATAAAGAAAATAGATATATAATATGTATATAAAAATAGGTAAAAATATGTAAAATTCAGGGAATAAAATATTTTTATGCTTTTTATATTTTTCTAATATTTTTGCATTTTTTCTATATTTTTCCGATTTTTTGATTTAAAGTAAAAAATACTTAAAACATGGAATAAAATAAATGCCTGAAATTAAAGTGGAGATGAAAAATACCAAACAGGAGTCAAAATTCTCCAAATTAATTTTAGAATAAAGACAATAAACTAAGGAAAATTCAGGAACATAAATTGGATTTTTAGGATTTTTTAGAAATTTTTAAGATTTTTATGAAGATTTTAGGGGTTTTCTAATTTTTAGGAGTTTACTTTTGTATTCTTTAGTGATTTTTGTCCGAAGTTAAAACATACAGAAACAAACAAAATATGATTTTTTTGGATTTTTTCAAAGAGTTTTTCTAATTTTTATGTATTTTCTAATGCAAACAAAGATGAAAAAGCATGTTTTTGAATTTTGATAAATAATAAAATGCACCAAAAATGGAAAATAAAAATATGACGTGGAAGAGCAATGAAACATGAAGCTATGCTATTTTTTGGGAATGTTTCGAATTTTATAGATGCATGAAATAAATAAAGGAAATAAAAAGAAATTACACTACTAGCAGGGGTATTTTTGTAAATATGCAAAAGTCCACAGGGCTAAATGCATTTTTTTCCAAAAAATTATAAGGCAATTAAAATATTCCGAGACCAATCACAAATACGCAAAAATCCAGGAGTGAAATTGCAAATTCGCCAAAGTCACATGCATGGGGCGCGACCTGGCAGGGACTGTTATGTAATTTTCAAAACCTGGAGGGCTATTTTGCAATTTTACAAAAAATAATACAACGTAATAAAATAGTTTCAGGACTTAATAGAAATAATACAAACTACGAGGGATCACACGTAAAATACCCCATCCCCCACGTACGCAAGTCACGTGAGGTGACGTGGACAGGGACCGAAGTGCAAATATGAGAAATCCAGGGGTGTTTTTGCAAAATTTACAAAATAACTAAACTACAGACGAAAGTTTAAGTGTTGAATATTAAATACAAAAAGGGCCTAGGTTGAAAATGCAAAATACCCAAGCTATGCGCATCCAACGACTGATCTTCCTTCACTTGAACACGTGGCACGCTCGCAACGACCGATACAGGTTCGACTTCGATGGCTAGGATTAGATCTTCTAAGAAGATCAGACGGTTGAGGCACTCCGTGATCCGACGACTGCTGCACACCTATGCGATCCGGCCTTGATCCAACAACGGGGGACCAAGGAGGAAGAATAGGGAAGAAACGTAGGCGAGGCGATCTTCCCCAGCCTCGATCTCCATCCTCCGGTGTTGCCTCGAGCTCCAAAATGGTCAGGATGACTCCTGCAGATGTCCTCTAGGTGCTGTGGCTCAAAAGATGGACGACGACCATCGGAGGTGTCTAGGGAAGGCGACAGACGGAGAGGCTCCAGGTATCTCCGACGGATGTCCAAGGGCGCACCAGGCGCTCGTTACACTCCGGATACCTACAGAAAATGGTTAAACCATCGGGGACAAAATGCCTCGATGGTTGGCAGAGCGAATGGGGCGGAGATGGCGTAAATGGGGGCTTGCCGGAGCACAACTTTGGTGAGGGAGGTTGCGAAGTGGATCAATGGGCGAAACGCGAAACTAACGATGTGTATCTAATCCTAAGATGATGGTAAATGAAAAACGCAAAGAAAATAGGGGGAATAAGGAGCCTCGAAGGTGGAATCACCTGAGGTAAAACCTCGACAGCCAACCTTGGTCGGAGGTGGTGGAAACGCCCTTAGACCTCCTCCTCGATCAACCTGACGGCGAAACTCGGGAGCTGTCACCTCCCTGGGTCGATGGAGCATGAGAGGCGGAGAAAATGGTGGTAAAAAGGTGTTTAAAATTGAATGTGAAGGTCGGGCGTGTATTTGAATAGGTTGACGAAACGGCGAGAAGAACGAGGCATTGGGAGCGAATCGATGATCCAGTTATCGATCTAAGCTGAGGGCGTGAATCATCGATCCTAGGGGAAGAAAAGTCAAGAAGACTTCGACGCGAAATGGTGAAAGACCTAGCCTCGAAAAAATCGTGAATAAGGGTCAAAAACAAAGTTCTGACATCTGCAGGAGGCGGGGTCACACAGTTGACCAACGGTCAATGGTCCGACCCACCTGGTTGGTCCACGTGGACCAACCAGGAAAAATCATGGAAAAATTATTTGTTAATTCATTTAAAAATAGTAAATGATTTAATTAATTTTAGGTTATAAAATAAAAAATGTTTATTATTTTGTAAATTTTTTTATTGTGATTTTTATTTATTTTTTTGAGGTATAAAAATACAAGTTACCTTTTATGGCCTATATAGATATATATATATCTATATATTTTAATATCTTATATTTAGTTTGTATATTAAATTTTATTAATTTTGTTTATTATTTTATATATTTATAACTTAATTGTATAAACTCAAATATATTTTTATTTTATTTTTCTGAAGTATTTTGTACAAATAGATGTATTAAGTATATAGGTATATGTATAGGTATTATACCTATGGGTTTTGTACAAGTATTTTATTTTTACATTTTCTTTAGGTTTTTATTCCTATTTTAATGCACACATATATTATAAGTAATATTTATAAAATTATAAAAAAAATATAAAATTATAGAAATAATGAATAATAAATAAAATGAATATTTTAATCTGTACAAGTATACAATAGGGGTCCAAAACCTAACTTTCAAACCATAGCCCCAAAAAATACGAAACCACCTTCATTGAATAGATTATTGAAAATTATATTAAATTAAAATGATTTTGATACATTTCTAGTTTTTATTTGAGAGATACAGGTCTGGGAAGTTGGGATTCTGGAAACTTATTCAGATCATAACTTTTTATCTGTATATTATTTTTATGTGAAATCAATTTTATATTTTTCTTTATTTAATTATCTACAACTTTCATGTACAAAGTTTCTTTATTTAAAGTATAGAAAGTAGAACTAAAAATAGGTCCCAAAATGGATAAAGAATGAATTAAATAAAAGGGATTTCTATTGGTATCTGGCCCTTATCTCCCCCTACTTTATTCCTTATCGACCTAGTCATCGAGATGCCTAGGTCTCGAGGTTTTGGGTCATAAAATATTTATAATATTTTATTCTTTTTCTTTTCTTTTCTTTATTCTATTATTTTGGCTTTAAAAGCAGTATTTTATACAATATTTACATACACATGCATGAATGCTAAAATGCAGGAATTAAGGGTATTTACATGCACTTACTAGGGTTTTTGAGGCCAAAATGATAAAATAAAGATGATGAAATGTGGATTCATCAGAGTGCTGCAAGGCCTGGAGGTCGAAGTCGCAACACCTTCGTCGGAGGCGAAGCCCAAGAAGATGACTCCGATGAAACTCCACCCATTGAGCCATGTATTATCTGAATTGTTAGGAAATAACCGAAGCTTCGTGTTGGGATGAATGTGAATGGAATGAGGACCTAGAGATGCGAAGAAGTGGGACGACCCGGTAGTCTTCTCCGATGAGCTCGGAGTAGGGTGAGGCGGAGTGGTATGAGATTATGGAGGAAGAGGGAGGGTGTGTGAAGAGGATCGCGTAAATGATGAGTGTGTGGAGAAACTTAATCGGTATTCAATAGAGTATGATCATGCGAGGAGGGACTTAATAAAATCAGAGAAATTTCAAAGAAAATACAAGAAGAGATCAGAGAAGCTAACCTGCAGGCTGGCGGATGAAGGGCCTGTGCACAGGTTTCTTGATGAAGCCCATGTCTTCGCTAAACTCCCCCAGCTATGGGGAGTAGCTCGAGCGAGGCAGAGCCACTACATACCTGGCCTTGAACGACCAGGGGTCGACACTGGGGTCGACGGCGGTCATCGTGCCCCTTGGCGTCGCCTCTCTGTCACAAAGGGACAGAGGGAGGCTGGGTCGTGACCCACGTACATGTGGACAGAGGTGGACTGGGGTGGCAATGGCTTATTTAACGAGTGGGAGTAGCGAATCCGGTGAGTGAAGGCGTGGATTGCATGGGTTATATGGAGCAAGTGGATGATAGATGTGGGACGAGTGGTAGGCCGTGAGGATGAGGGATGACCCGGCTCCGTCGTAGGGTGGTTATTGAGTGGAGAAGAAGGCAGAAAAGATGGGGGAAATGGAAAGGAGGAAGGTTGTGAGCAAGGTGGAGAACGTGGGTTAGAGGGGTTGAACGGAGGTTGACGAAGGGTCGTCGGCCGTTGGATCTCGTGATCCAACGACTGAGAGGTGGGCACTGAAGAGCGGCGTTGATTAGATCTGTGAAGGTGAGATCAAGCGCTAGGATAGCGCCACGTGGTGTGCTGAGGGTGAAGCGCTAGTGGACAACCGTGATGGAGTTCTGATCTTGATCGAAGGGTGGTCGTTGGTTGCGGGAAGTGACGGTTGAGATGGAAGCGTCCAGAAGATCATCAACGGCTGCTGGCACCTGCGCGTGGCAAGAGGCGATGCGGCCACGTGGCTCAACCAGAAGGAGCCACGTGGCTCAATCAGATTATTCAAAAAAGAAAAGTAAAATAAGAGGAGAAGCATGCCGATTTTGGAAAAACTCAACATATGAAAGTTGTAGATCTCGATGATATCTACAAGTTTCATATTGAAAAAATCGAAAAAGTGGTCAATCAGAGGGATAAATATTTTTGTGAGCATTTTTAAGGGCTTAAAAATACTATGAATTTTAGTTTTGTTATTTTTTGTATTAATTTATTCAAGGGGTCAGATAAAGACAAGAATTAGTCTGATTTTTATTGGCACTTAGTCTATAAGCTAGGGGTTAATATCTGCGAATTAAGAGCATGAAATTGGGTTTCATCAACGACATACAAAAAAACATCCCATTAAATCCTCATTTATTCAAGTATATTGGTACCATAAAATGTTGTGCCCTAAATAATCCATATGGGAAATCACAAAAGTTGAGAGTGCGGAAGGTGGGAATTACAATGCGATAACTTAGATTTGTGCACTTTGATTGATTACCATTTTAGTTGGTTCAAACCTGACAAGTTAACAAGATCAATTTTTGTTAATAGTTCAAATTTGGTATGAAAGGTCATAATTATTAGTTGAGAAAGATCCATCTAATAGCAGAAATGCTACTCAAAAGGTAGATCTCAACCTATGAAAAAGTTAGAGGACCATGTTATCCAAGAAAGTGAAGTTGACATTATCTTTGAGAAATGATCCATGTGTCACAAATGAGAATCCCTTAAAAAATATTTATAGCCCTCTATATTGATGAATATATTTTTTGATTAAATTTCTAGAAACTATATATATATAACCTCATCCATATAGAGATATTTTTCGGAAAGACGAGAGAAATATCTTGATATTCATACATATTTCCTCAGTCAAGATAATCCTGTCCATATAGATGTCGATCATGATAGTTATCCGCATGTGGATAGAAGATTCTATCTATATATGTACAAGGGCCTATTCATAAATAAACTTAAATTTTTCACACACCCTCGCTTAATTTGTAATTTGCACAATTCTTTTGAAGTGTTGGAACTTTTCTATTGAAAGCGATTGTGTAAATATATCAACAATTTGATATTTTGTGCTAACTAACTCTATTACATAGTGATAATGAATTTCAATATGATTTATTGCATAAAGTGCCATAAAATACATAATTTGCCACATAGAAATATAATACCAGTACTTAGTAACTTGGCATATCCAGTTGAGAATGTGGCCGATTTTTTTATGGTTGACGCAAGGAGTTCTAAGAGTTTCTCAAAAATATGCATATGACATCGATGCAACTTCTTACATCTAGTCGGTTTGCATTACTAGTTGGCAAACAACTAACAGTCAGAATTGCTTATTAAGACCTTCGCTAGAGCATTAAAATTGCTTTTCCACCTAGAGGTATCCATGCCAACAACAACAACAACTATGTTTACATCCACACCTATATTATGATATGTGCTAGGGTAGAAAGGAGCACATCTTCTTATAGCTTGTTAATACATTCACAAAGTCGTGGTGCAAATGACAATGCAACCTTCAAGGGTCTTATCTTAGTTCAGGGGCATGAACCTATTCTCATTTTAGTAACCATGTAGTGTCCTCAAAGGGTCAACTACTTCTTTAATTACTTCCCAAAAGAGGATATGACCAATAGTATCTGGCACACCAATGAAAATTAGGTAAATGTGGTTACTCGAAAGTAAGATCGTATCTCCAGATTCATTATATTGATTTAATGCATCCTCCTTCATATGCTAGATATGCTTTCAACATCTAGCTCTTTCTACTAGAATGACATAAGCATAAGACCTTCTCAGATTCCATTCGTATAAGGTTCTTTCTCAATCAAAAATAAGTAATATGTTGTAAGATGTCCCCACAAAGTATCACATTAGGAACACACCTACCTCCCTTGATTTGACTGTACACACTATAGAGCTTTGACATATCTTATTGGTCTTATGTTGTCAGTCAATATCCTAACCCTCTTGTATTACATGTTTAAGTAGTCAGGACCATGAGGGGAAACGGTAGGGTAACCAATATACCCAGTTCCATACCTAAAATGTTTAACCAACTACTTTTGACGAGGGTTCTTGTCCCTGACTTTTTTTTACATTTATTGGTCAGTAAAAATCAAAGTTTGTGCCTCAATTATGACTGTTTATGAATTACGTTTTAAATTTCATTTTATTATAAATTATGCATGGAGCAATTTCCCTCCCTTTCTTAAGGTGCTATAGAGACAAACTCAACTAGCTTCATTCCATTTAGGGATTAGGTCTGCCACAACCAAGATAAAGAGGAGGATCATGTTTCAGATCTCTCTTATGCTCAAAAGCTTCCATTAAAACACATTTATGATCTCCTATGCTAACGAATAATAGACGTAGATTAGATGATCGCCTCAAGTTCTTGTAGTTCTAGATTTTAGATGAAAAATGGAAGCCTACATGCAGTACTTATAGAGGAGAGCAAAAAATTGTGACATGTAATGGACCAATACTTTGTATGCCTAATTAAGCATCTTTATTAGAACTCCTCAATTGGTTTTACTTAATCCAAAATAATTTAATCTAACTGATCCAATATTTCTCTCTTTACATTACATTAGGTGTTTGATAATTCACTTGGTTTTTCAAAGTTGATTTTGTTTCTCAAGGTTCGACCCGTTAACCGATTCTTACCATGATGAAATAGTTGGTGATGGTATCATATGCATGGTTATGGACACCCTTCCGACAAAATTTCCTGGAGAGGTTAGCTGCTTTATAATTTGTGCAACTATAAAAAAATAGGTCTAGATATTTATTATTATCTTTTTAAATAGCCAAGTCTTATTCTAAAATATATGTTCATTCCCATGAAAGCTTCTCAATACTTTGGAGATATATTGTGTCAGTTTGTTAGAATATTGGCTTCAGGAAGTAACATGGAAAACTTCCCTCCATATCTATGAAGGGCCTACATTGTTCACCGGGGAATGATCACATCTTCTTATAAAAATATCCTTCGAATGAAGGATCCCTTAGCATCAGATGACTCTAATTCTTTAGTGTAGTTGAGTGGTTTTTCTTATGGGAATTAGTTCTTTGTTGTATTTGATAATGGCTTATGTGACTGCGATGAGAATGATTGATTGACCGGTTATGCATCTGTGAAATTGTTTCTTTTTCAAATATTTTATCGAATATAACTACATAGTGAGAACACAGATTGTATTTATTGATGCCTTGTGAAAAAAAGTGGTATGTGCGTTCTTGATAAGCTCATCACTTAGAGGTCATTGGTCGGTCCGAAAACCATGCAGTTGGAGTATTTTTATACCTTGTCCCAACTTAGGACCCAAATATATGGATCATAATCTAAGTTTTATTAAGCTCGTTTTTACAATAACTTTGGAAGGAACTCATAATCACATCTATGTGTCATCATACATTCACACATGCATACATGCATACATGCATACATGCATACATGCATACATGCATATGTGTGTCATGAAAGCATGGGCACTGCGTATGTCGGGATATGTACCTACATATATACATACCTATGTGCGTACGTATGTACATACATGCATGTGTATGTCATGGAGGCGTGCCAACACAATGGGTATGGCGTCATACATGCATACATGTGTACGTCATCTAGGAGCACAAGAACACACATATTTACCATGCGGACGCTTATAGACAAATGGATATACATACTTGTAACACAAATACATACATACATACATACATGAGAAAAGGGAAGCTACATCATGATGTAGCTAACCTTAGCTACATCAGGGGCAGTTTCATCCTCTTTTTTAAATTTTTTTTCAAAATTTCCACGATGGGTTTTCATCACTATATCTCTCTAATATGTCATTCAAATTTCGTCAGAAACAGAGACTCCTACACCCTCCATCAAGACATCCATTTTTTAACGGTCACAGATTTGCTGTTTTTTAACTGTTCTGGATGGAGGCCATAGGAGTCTCTGTTTCTAATGAAATTTGAATGACATATTAGAGGGATATAGTTATGAAAATCCATCATGGAAATTTCGAAAAAAATTTAAAAAAAGAGGACGAAATTGCCCCTGATATAGCTAAGGTTAGCTACATCATGATGTAGCTTCCCCATCCTCTACATACATATGTATATGGGTACAAATGTAAATGCATGCTTGCACACACACATCCATGTACATATATAGGGATTTTTACACTTGTATCCTTTTGAGTTTTTGATACTTATACCCAAACATTTTCAATACTTCTAGTGCCCCTATTATTTTCCGGAATAACACTTATGTCCATCAAGTCAGTATCCATCTATTCCAATCTAAACGAACGTTAGATTATGGACACATGACCAAAAAAATAAAAGCAAAGCCTTTTCCCATAATTAAGTAGGGCTGACTACATGGATATTTTGCCTCAATTCAGATTTATTTTGGGTCATTCTTGAGCTTACATCTAAATAACTACCATCCCTTTAGATAGTCTCATTCCAACACTTCTTGAGCCTTCCTCTCACTCTCTTAATCGGTTCAACATCCCAAATCTCGCGTCTTCGAACTGCAGCATCAACTGACCTCCTTTACAAATGGTCAAACCATCTTAAGCGGGTTTCTCTAATCTTATCCTCTATCGGAGCTACACCAACTTTCACTTTGATCGTATCATTCCGAATCTGATCTTTTCGTGTATGAACACTCATCCACCTTAGCATTTTTATTTCTGCTACTGTCATTCTCTGCACATGTCTATGATTCACATGATAACATTTTGATCCATAGAGCATAGTCTTACGATTGCTTTGTAATACTTTCCTATAACTTTCAAAGGGATTTTCTTATCATAAATAGCAACAGAGGCTCCTCTCTACTTTAGCCAACCTACATTTATTCTATGAGTAACATCTCCATCAATTTCCCCATCACATAGATCTCAAGTATCTAAAATAATCATTCTTCTGAATGTTATCGTCTCCAATCTTTGCCTTGAGTCCTTCATCGTTGTTTCCATCAAATGGTCACTCCATATATATATATATATATATATTCAATCTTAGACCTGCTTATACGAAGTCCTTTAGTCTCTAAGGCATGTCTTGAAACCCCCAGATTCTCATCTACTCAATATATTGTCTCATCAATCAATACAGACCATCGGTGAATAATACATACCAAGGTATCTCATCCTGAATGTAATTGGTCAAATCGTCCGTAATCAAAGTAAAAAGGAATGGAGTCAAAGTTGAATCTTGATGTAGACCGATGTTGATGATAAAATAGTTAGTTTTCCCAGACTATATCCTTACACAAGATGAAGCCCCATCATACATATCCTTGATAAGGTTAATGCACGAGACATATATGTGTCTCTTCTTCAAAACTCTCCGCAATATCTCCCTTAGGGCTGAATCATAAGCCTTCTTGAAGTTAATAAAAATAATACAAAAGTTCTTCTTTTTAGCTATGTAGATATCCATTTTTCTCCTCAACAAGTGGATAGCTTCGATAGTTGAGCGACGTGGCATGGATCCGAATTGATTTCAGCTATTTTGGAAATTGCATCAACCTTCTATTGATCACATGTTCCCAAATTTTCATAGTATAACTCACCAGTTTGATACCTCTATAATTTGAACAATTTTAAATGCCTTCTTTATTTTTATAAAGAGGCACCACGATGCTTCTACTCCATTCTTCAGGAATTTTCTTTCTTTTCCAAATAACATTGAATAAATTTGTGATCTAAGTCAAACCCAGTTCACCTGTAACTCTCCAAACTTTTATAGGAATGTCATCATGTCCTGCCCTTTTCCAGGTTTCATAACCTTTAAAGCGTTCTCTACTTCCTTCCTTTGTATCCATTTATATGTTGCACAATTTAGGTAACATTCACTACTAACAAGATCTCACAAAGCAATCTTTTTATTCTCTTTTCCAGTGGAAAGCTTATAGAAATACTGCTTCCATCTAATTTTTATTTCCCTTTAATTACAATGGACACAAGACCAATTGGAAAAATATAATATATATATATATAACTATAATTACAAATCACCTTGCCTCTCCCCATCCCTACCTCCTATAATAACCCCAACCCTAAACCCCATCTGCTACAAACCCCTACATCACCTTCGCCTTAAAACCCTTCGACCCCTACCCCCACCCCAACCCCAAACTTCGATCCCTCTGCCCTAGTTACATCCACTAATCAATACCCCTCCAATACTTTTGCCTCAACCCCAATCTGTCTTCTTCACATATTGACCCCTTAACGCCCTCTCCCCTCCACCCACAACCTCCTCCACCCTAAGCTCGCCCCATCTACCTCATCCTCTTCTACTCTGCCCCCCTTCTTCCACCGACCTCCTCCCTCTGCTCAAACCCTCCTCCTCCCATTTTCCTCTCATAGCCCTCTCCCTCCTTGAGATGGACGACTTCCTTAGAGGATCACAAGGGGTCAAATTCATTAATATATATTTTAAAGTTCTCAGCCAACTATTTTAGATAAAGTATGTATTTCATTTTGTAAAGTTTGTATGATTCTTTTTAGAAAAGAATCACATAATTATAATATATTATTTTTTTTCTTATTTTCTACCAACTATTTTTAAGGTATGATGCACGAGTCCGATGGTTTATGTAAAACTGACACTCCTTTTTTAAATGGTGCATGCCATTCTACAAAAATTCCAACTATCAATATGTCGATTTTTTTAAAAAAGATGGCATGCAAAAAATAAATGTAATTTTACAAGTTAAAAAAATATATATGTAAGATGTGTTCAATTATATGAAAAACACAACCAACTATGTAAAAATAAAATAAATCAGAGGTAGTGGTAAATAGTGGTTGTTCAATGGTATCTCGATGCATGGTGATAGTGTTGGCTTGCTTGTCCCACTCCCCCGCCCTTCTCCCTCATGATCCATAGAGGTAGAGCTTTGCTCTCTCTCTCTCTCTCTTGATCGATTGATCAATTTGGAGGAGGTTGAAGGTGGAAATGAGAGATGGTTTTGAATCAGAGGGGTCGATCCTATTACTAAAAGACGAAGGTGATGGGGATGAGAGAGAACATGCAGTTGATAATACAACTAGCGTAACCTCCTCCAATGACTGGTGGTTGGAAGTTGATTAGGGAGTCATAACAAGAGGAGGTCGGTCTTAAGGTTGGGTTTCATTCCAAATAAAGGAAAAAGAAGAGCATGAAGAGAGAAGGGAAAGAGGGGAGACATGTTCACCCCAAGAAATTATTAGGGAATTAATAACTTGGAAAATAGGCAGTGATTATGAATAAACTTAAATTAACGAATACTCAACGTAAGTAATTTATATAGTTAAATTATTTTTTAATCGTATATAATTCATGAATACTTTATTTAAATAGATCAAATGATTAAATACTATCATCTATAGGTATGTTATACAAATTATTTTTCCAAATAACATATACATTTTTTATTTATTAATTTTAAAAATATTTTAGGAAGTTAACAATATCTTTATTTTTTTAATAATTTGTTTTAATGTAACTATAAATAGGAATATGCACACTGTAGGTGTCTCATGCCTATGCTTTAAGGATTTGATTTTATTTTAATTATTTTTAATGCATTTTTATTTTGATATTTATTTTATTTAAAAATACAATATCATGAAAATAATATAAAAATATGAATACTATAAAAGAAATAATAAATAAATTTGTAAAAAGTCCCAAGTTGGAAACCCAACTGTATTTAGGTTCGAAATTCAACTTTTCATAGTAAACTCCACTTTATATGATCTTTATTAGATATAGAATATTATGACTTGAATTTTAAAGGTGAATAGACCGAAATTTGAGTTCATTTGAGCCTTTGAATGCAAAAATTTTACTAATTATGGTTCATATTATCTTTATATATTTAAAGGTTGAATTTTGTTACTTGTTATTTATATATCTTTATATCTTTATACACATGGTAAATAAAGAAGTAAGTTAATCATAGTTGTTAATACTTTTACAAAAAAGTCCATAGTTTGAAGTATATAGTGTACAATTGTTCAAGCCAAAACTCACAACTTTGACCTCCATAATGATTTAGAATTCTCTATAAACATAGATGAACCAGAGAAGTTGCAAATAGTGATAATCATAGTTTTATTTTTCTATACAACATGATTTTTTTTAACTTGAATATTTTTTTATATATTTCTATTAATAAGTATAAATAATATTTATAAAGTGGATAATTTTTTTGAGAACTATTTGCACAAATTTTCTGGATAATTAGTTGAAATTTGTACAATATATAAATATAGTCATCTGGTGTCATTTTATGTATAAAAATAGTTCTTTTTATGTTTTTTGTTATACAACCTTATATTTTCGTACTTGTTAGTTTATTGACCAAGCTAGTATTGACTTGGTCTTGCATGACAGTTTGATATCTTGTTAGTTCATATAATGTTATACAAATAACTTATCACAACATGAGTTATGAATGATGCTTATTTGATTCCTTAGTCTGGTGATTAAGGATATAATATGTTACTTATATAAAGAGATGCTTTGCCTAAGGTTAGCCTAGAACCATAAGGGTTGAAAATTACAAATAAGTGACTAGAATTGTTAAATAAAATATAAGCTAATTCAAGGAGCTTCATGAACCCTAATTAGAATCTTAGATGAGCATAAGGAACATTATGGGATTTTAGGAGGACATCACATAGTTAAACCTCAAATATTTGCACAAGATGTGAGCACTGGATTATGACATATACAAAATTGAAGATAAAATCTAGATGACATTCCAATCATGGTACACTCTAGTTGATGGGTGTTCTACCCTAGTGACAATATATTCACAAAGAATAAACTTTAGAGACATAAGGGACGTGTTTCTCTCATTAGGAAACCCACCATTAACTCTTCATTGTATTATAAACTGAACCAAGGATGATAGTATTGTAATAACAAACTTATTGTTAATGTTGTTATCAATACTTTTAATGAATTGTCAGCACATGAAGTGGGTGGTATTCTATACATGTTGTTGGATATGAAATGTATATGAGTTGTCAAAAATGGCAATGGCCTACCTCTAAATAAATTGCAAGCTTCAATGAAAGGTCAATGATATGTGATTGTGACAATAATGGTGACTTTGAAAAGCATGGAGTGTAGTGGCGGGCGGATATTTGTTTGTTAGAATATATGTCCTTTTTTTACTTCATGATTTCTACTCTATCACTTGTTTATCCTTTCGTATTATCATGAATGGGTACATGCTTGCTCATATATTGACGTTTTGATATATTCCTTAGCAATATGCGCATCTCCATAGAATTTAGGAATACATGCTATGATAAAATGCAAACATGACGGGGATTTGTGTAATGTACTTCACTCTAAACTTGAAAATATACATGTAATTAGAGATTTGAGTTCATATTTATTTGAGGATGGAATAGAACAACCTAGTCTTCCTAGTTACTTTTCATTTCTGTTGATTATTACTTATTAGATGTACTTGTTATCCTTTATATCCACCTAATCTTGTTATATTTCACATTGTTGTATCTATTGAGCTATTTATCTTAAATTTACTTTTGTGGTACAATTCTCGTAGGATTAGGGGCATCATAGTTGAGGAGGTTGGACCTCCTTTTTTGTACCACTTTTGCACTTCAGTACTTCTTTTATTTAAAGTAATGGAGAGTTGTGTAACCTTGGAGCACTATACTTCTTTTGTACTATGGCCATGTAATATGTATAGGGACAAACTTCTCATGTTTTTATGGGATATTTGAATGTTTCAACTTATTGTGGTTGTGTCTTAAGAAAAAAATCGTATGTATCATCCTGCAAATTCAAGACGACTAATACATTGCAAGCGAAATACAATAGCTCACATGTCCCATTCTAGGTCGGCCATAAAAGTTTTAGCTTGGTTGCGTGGGTGGGATGACATGATAATTTTCCTTCGTATGCTTGAGGGATCATACCTTAGAAAATTTCTTAGCAGTGCACATCATCTAAAATTTCTTCAAAAGTTTCGTTTGTTCATTCAACAATTGTCTTATCATCAAACATGTGAAAGTTGAGGAATTTAACAACTGAAACCTTTTCAATACCAATATCCTTGAAATTGTAATTTTTTGGTTCCTCGAAAATCCCATTTACCATTACAAAAAAGACGTCCAAATTAACATGCCAATTATATCGACATTTCCAATATCAAAAAGTAGGTCAGATATACTTGTAGATCCATATCAGTAATGTGATTAAGAAGGAAAAATCATGAATCACACACGACAAAAGAAGAATAAGATACTTCACTTGAATACAATGGTCTAATCTTGTAGACGGTTGCACTCATATACATGAAGTACCTAATCAGAGCGTCAATAGGCATCTTGAAGTGAAGTTCTAATGGAGAAGAGAAGAAAAAGCAAATAAATTTGAGAAAAATGCATTAATCTAGTTTGACAAAACATTCAGGGTACGTTTGGTTGTTGGGTTAGCATGGGTTAAACTGGAAGAGGGTAATCCGCTTTTGTGTTTTGGTGTTTGGATAGAGGGTTAGGAGTTGAGTGTTTGTTGTGATGTGATTGTATTGAAGTATGGAAAAGTGAGTAATCATTGTGATATGATTGTATTGATGGAAAAGTGAGTAGAAGTTGAGTATGTTATAAACTTTAGATGATACGATGATATAATATATTATTTTTTGATGGAATAGATGGGAGAGAAATGATTTATTTAATGTATAAAAAAAGAGAGAGGGAGTGTGCCCCGCAAGTAAGAGAAATAGTGGACTTTGGGAGATAAACCCCGTTAAACCCAAACATCATGGTTGTCAAGTTGTGATCCAGAGTACGACATCCATATAGTCAAACTATACAAAAAAAAATGCAAAGCACCACGTGCTCAATCTTGGCGGTTGTCAAGTTGGTAAGGATCTCTATCCATCCGAGTTGGCAAGTTATATGGTTGGGTGGGGTGATTAATGAGGGAGGAGAGCCCATCAAGAGGTTTATCGTGGATGCATGTCTTTATCATCAACGAGTCACCTAAACTAATCCAATCGTCATAACAGAGCACGCTGCACAGTGACATCCATTCTCTCCCACCTAACTAAAAAATCTTTCTTTTTTTCTGCGCATTCTCTATTTTTGGAAATCGAAATCACACTCTTGTCTTGTGGGAGTTCCCATCTTCATCTGTTTCTTATTAGTGCACCTTTCTTTCCGGTAGCAGTTGACACGTCATTTTCCAAAAGCCATTTGGCTCCTTCACCCGTCTCCTTCTTTATTCTTCTCAGACGATCGATCATCCTTCCTCTTTTCGTGGGTACCTCCGATCAAGATCTCCATCTCTGGTTGGTCGATTTTATTTGGTTCATATTCTGCATGCAAACAGGCTTTTCAGGATTTGGATGGTCTGCATCACAAGAACGGACGTGATCTTCTTATCCGTGATTTAATTCTATCCATGGATGTAGGAATTGCCATTCCTTATTATTTTCTCTTTAAAAGTGTTGGATTTTGCATGGAAAATGAAGTTTTTCGTTTGCTTAATGAAGTTTTATGGTCTTGTGTGTTGGCAGAACAATGGAATCAAGGTGGGGAATGGCATAGTAGGGATTCTCTCCGAGACGTGTAATCTGTGGGAGAGAAGGGTGCCGCTGACACCGTCGCATTGCGCACGACTTCTGCATGGTGGTAAGGGTAGATCACGGGTGGACAGGATCATCGTCCAACCGAGCACAAAGAGGATTTATATTGATGGGCAGTATGAGGATGTTGGGTGCCAAATCCAGGAGGATCTCTCTGAGTGTGGCCTTATTTTGGGAATCAAGCAACCCGAGGTAAAAATAAAAGGATCTGTTTGGGTTGTCTTTGCTCAACGATCTGCTGGCATGTATTTGCTGATTTGTTTCATTGTTCCTGTAGTTGGAAATGATTCTTTCTAATCGATCGTATGCGTTTTTCTCGCATACCCACAAGGCCCAGAAGGAAAACATGCCTCTCCTTGACAAGGTAGTGTTTTTGTTTTCTGTGATTATAACTTTGCTATAAAAATTAACTGAAGGAAAGTCGGATATGAGCCTTATTCATTGTAAAATTTGACTGAATATGTCCTTGGAATTTTGTTGTCGTTGTTGTCTTATGCAGATTATAGAAGAGAAAGCAACTTTATATGACTATGAGCTTATTGTTGGTGACAATGGGAAGAGATTACTTGCATTTGGGAAATTTGCTGGTAGAGCTGGTTTTATTGATCTCTTGCATGCGCTGGGAATGAGTATGTTTCTTTATCTCTTGAAATGTTTCTTTCTGCATTTCATCTGTGTAGTAATATTTCTCTTGAGTTTTTTAACTGTATAGGAAGAATATGTTAGATCAAATTACCTTATTATGACTATTTGGATGGACCAAACTGTACTTTTGGCTGGCCAACATTCTTGGATCCCCTTCATAGTATGTAGTATGTGTAGTCTTTCCAGGCTAGAGGTAGTCGGCTTACTTAGCTTTTGTTTAATAACATAAGTAAGGTCCACTGGAAATGTTAGTATTTATGGAAACAACAATATAATTCTAGGATAACAAGATGGAAATACTGTAGTGAAATTTCATATTTGGATGTGTTGGACAGTGGAAAAAAATCAATGGCCTGTTTATATACTCAGAAACTGATTTCGTTTGGATTATAACCACGGATTTTGTCAAACAGCTATTACATAACACAATAGTGAATAGAGAAGCTATGAAATTTCGAGGCAAATTTTTAATATAAATGTTATAAGTCATCATCATGATTTAACATCTAAACTATGCTGGTTTCTTTTAATTGGTCAATCATGGACTCAATGTAGTTTAATATTTGCTCTCTTCTGTTCTTCAGGATATTTGAACCTTGGATATTCAACACCTTTTCTCTCTCTTGGGGCTTCCTACATGTATCCTTCTCTAGCCGCTGCAAAGGCTGCAGTCATCTCAATTGGGGAAGAGATCGCCACGACAGGACTTCCACCTGGAATCTCTCCCATTGTTTTCATCTTCACCGGTTCTGGAAATGGTAAATTTTGTCAAAGAAATGTAGAATTTTAAAATCCTACATTTATATTGTTAGCACCACATAAGAAAGAAGCAGATAAATTGAAGGGTTTTTATCACTTGTGCCGTCTTAACTTTTGCAATATCAGTTATGCCCTTCCCTTTTTGGAATATCAGTTGTGCCTTTGACTTCTTGCGTTGTTATCACTTGTGCGCTTCCGTTAGATTGGTTGGCAATGAGTTGAACTAAATCATAGTTTATTCAAACCATAGTGTGGTTAAGAGGGGCATAACCGTCAAAATGTGGCCCTTGATTGTGCGGAGTGCAGTGCAACACGTGGATAACTTCTCTCCCTTGGATGCTAGCGATCAAAAGGTTGCAAATGGTCGGCTCTAAATGGTGCATGTATCTTAGGGGTCTTCTTCCTCCTTCATCCATGCAATAGCTAAGGAATCAAACTCCGATGGTCGAGCTCAGATTCAGGAAAGGTGAAAGGTCCGTGGATTGATGCTTGACTCCAGTGGTGACGTACTGTGGGGAAGGGTGAAGTATGGGCGAAGTTTCTCCTTGCTCGTCAACACATGATCGAGCAGGAGTTGGGTAGGATGGTGGAGGATGTCAGCTGCAAAGGATGGTGGTTGGCGCTCTTCATCGCAGAAGCTCGAGCCCCATAAGCATCCCTTCATGTGAACTCATTTTCTTCACCTTCTTCCTCTTTTCTTCTTTTCAAAACATCTGTTCCTTTCTCCTCTAATCTTCATCATCCTGTTAGATCCCTAACCGACATTCAACTATCGTCATACCCTCTTCTCCCTCTTTGCATTCCAATCATTCCTCCACAATCTTCCATCACTGGTCGAGTACGTGGTCAGATCTCTAGCTTCGACCTTCGTTACACACATAGGAGCCCTCCGTCCCCTTCCCGTTGTAATTTTCCTGCTCCATCATACACATAGAAGTCCACTCCCTCTACTTCTTCATTGTTCATATTATGGTTTCCCCTTTTCTTCCCCATTCGTCTTCTCTATGCTTGCATCGCAGAACCCAACTCCTTATCAACATAATCACCTCCATATCTAACATCTTATCCTCATTTTTATCTCCCAAATTCTCCCCTCCAACTTGGAATAGGCCGGAACTTGAGCTCCATCCAAGCACCACTCCAAGAGCTCATTCGTTCCTACTCTTTACTTTATATCAAGCCCGAGCTTTTCTCAAGTCCTCATTCCTAACTTGCATGTACAAAAGGGACTGGAAGCACTAACTGTTCTTTGCTTCTTCTCAGTCATTCTGCTTGTAGAGGTAGAGCTCGAAGGAAAAGCATGCGCTGGTTGCTGCTGAGCGATGGGGTCCTACTAAGTTTCGGGGTGGAGAAGGAGGGGAATAGATGAGGTGGGGCAGAGGAGGAGGGGGTCATAGGAGGTGAGAGCAGCAGAGGAGGGGATCACTGGAGGTGGTGGTGTGTTTACAAAGGTGGAGGAGGAATATGGAGAAGAGAAAAAAGAAGGTTTTTTAAACAAATATATGTATCCTGGCTATTCAATATAATAACCATTGTGTCCTAAAAATTAACACCCGTTTGTGACGTTGATGGATATCAACTAAATGATGAATCAGTAATTCATCATCTTTATTCCTTCATTTTAGCTTAAAATCCCTTTAAAATACATGTAAATATCACTAATTATCATCTCTAACAAACTAACAACATTTGTTAATATTGTATTATTATCATTACTTTAACCTAAAATAAACAAATAAATAAAAAAAGAAGAAGAAAGAAATGGAGGCTGCATATATGTACAATAGATACCGACTTATCCTAGTCCCGAGAGTAGGTCAAGTATTGATCTAACCGACAATAAATAAAGTAGGGGGAGATAGGATCATTAATTTATAAAAATATCAAAAACCAAGTTTACATTGTATATATTTATCATATTCACTTTGTAAATATTTTGTGCTATTTTATTTATCATTTAAACAAACTCAACCAAAAATATTTTCTTTATTTCTTTAAATAATAAAAATATTTGCAAAAATAAATCATTTATAGAATAAAAGGCACACCACTTATAAAAGCCGTAAAATAAGAATTTAAAACTCAATATCTTCTCCATTATGAACTCAAAATGAATCAGACTTATTTTCATTGTACTCAGAATAAGAATATCTTTAAAATGAAAGTGGTTTCATAAGATTTGGAGTTAAGACGCGAAAGTGAACTTTTTGAGGCTGTTATTGTACCTATATATATTACTTTGATTTATTTATTCTTTACATTTTTTGTACATATTGTATTTTTAGTTTCTTGTAAATAATTTATATTAATTATATAAAATACAAATAAAAATAATAAAAGTTAAAAAGAACAAAAAATAATTAAGTATATTCATTATATATGTATAATGTATCTATATTGTAGATATGTGTATTTATTTGTATCATTAAATAAAACATCAAAAATAAAATAAAAATATAGTTATAAACGTTGAATTATTACCTAAATAAATAAAATATAAAATAAATTGTATATTTGTAAAATTCACTAATTAAAAATATGTATACTTTGTATATAGATAATTTATACATATAAATACATGTGTTTTACTTATTTAATTATGTAAATTAAATTATTTAATTCATTAGAAATCAATATAAACTAGTTTATTAATTTGTAAGCATTTTTATGCTAATATTTTTTAAATTTAAAGTCATTTTCTAATTTATTTTAATTATTTTTTTAGATTTATTTATTTTGTCGTTTTGTGGCTTGTCTTATTCGGGTCGGCCTGTGATTGACTCAAACCTGGTTTATTGACCGGACATGTCAACTTATAGTAAGTGTATATGACGGGTCTGATTTGATTCTTTTCTTGTTGAATTTCTCAAGCTTAGTGGATAGTTTGTGGTCTTGGTCTAGGTAAGACCTCACACTATTACTCTAAGGCAACAAGGAAAGCCTTAGGGTTGGGGTGCCTCCGTAGGCATGCGGTGGAGTAAAATGCATCCTAACTAAGTTCCCAACACGTCCAATAGATATGTCTAAAAACCGAGGCAGTAACTCTTAGTCTGATAAGGATAATTTTCATAATATGATCTTTTCTCTTTGCCAGGAACTACTGGTGGAACAGTAACTAGCTCAACTGAAAACGAGCTTAACTGTAACTAAACTAAATTGTACTCAACTCAACTGAAATCAAGCTTTACTGTAACCAACTCAACTGTAGCCGATCTCGATCTCAACTGTAATATATCTCAACTCTAGTCCAACTTATTTATGACTCATTCCAAGCTCAATTATAACTTCTCTAAATTCAACTGTAAATGATTTAGATGTAGCCATTGAGGATTCGGATGTAGCCATCGCCAAGTCTATTGACGGAACGATAACTCAAAACTCTAGCGGTGATGTAGTCTTTTAACATACCCTTCCATCTCGCCCTCTAAATGGAAGTGCAGTCCAGTAGGGGGGATAGGTCTACTCCAAAAATATGCCACTGAGACGGGTGAGAGAGACTCTTCGGAAAAGTCGCTCTAGAAAAACCGACTCGATCAGTACAAGTTAACGAGCTCGAAAAATCAAAATCGAGGGCCCTTCAGCCTAGGTACCTAAAGAACAAGGGTCAGCGGAACTAGTCTTAAAAGAAAACCCGTGGATCCCAGAGAGGCGTAAAAACTGCGAGCGCTTGTGAAAAATCGAGAAAAAGACTGGGATCCGAGACCCGCGTACTAAGTGGCTGCTGCCCTAACTGGACTTCCTATCTCCCGCCCAGCTGAGGGTCACCGCACCTGCGTACAGTCAGGTATAAGGGTCACCATGACTGGTACTCTTAATTATTCAACATCACTGGATCACCATTTCTGGCTTGATTTCTCATCCTCTCTTAATCCTTTCTATGGTTGATTGTACATATCTAGGTCTTTTGATCAACGATCTTATTGACATAAATGATTCACCACTGACTTCACTTATTTATCTACCCCATCCTTTCTTAATCTCTTCTGTGGTTGACTTTACAAATCTAGATATTTTGTCACTATCTAGCTATGGTGATATGTATAATATTGGTGGAAATGAGAATGAGAACTTATTTATTCCAGGGAACCCTAGTCTCTCTTATATAGAGAAAGCCTATGTGTAAATCACATAAGGTGGAACAAGAAAAATAAACATAACAGATGAGTACATAAATACTAGAAATATCTCTACACTCCCCCTCAAGATGGAGCATAGATGTCAATCATGCTCAGCTTGGAAGAGCATTTCTGAAACGACCTTCTGAGCAACGGCTTATTAAAGATATCTGCAATCTGCTCTCCTGAACTGATATGGGAAGTAGAAATCAAAACCTTCCGAATCATATCTCTGGTATAGTGGCAGTCTATCTCAATATGCTTCATCCTTTCATGAAATGCTGGATTATTAGCAATAAATAATTCTGATTGATTGTCACGTTGTAATTGCATGGGTAGAGGTACATCTATATGCAAATCTTCTAATACGGCTCGAACCCACATCATCTCCGTACTTGCCTATGCCATGGCCCTGTACTTAGATTTAGCACTAGATCTAGACACGACTGTCTGTTTCTTGCTTTCCAAGAAACTAAGGAACTGCCAACAAACACTGCAAAACATGAGGTAGATTTCCGGTCTCTAAGACATCATGCATAATCCGCATCAGCACATGCAAAGATGGAGAGATTTGTTTCTTTCCTGAACAACAATCCTACACCTGAAAACGACTTTAGATATCTTAGTATCACATATACAACATCCATATACACCTGTCATGGCTGTTCCATGAACTGACTCACCCGACTAACTACAAAAGCAATATCAGGTCTAGTGATAGTAATATAGAGAAGCTTTCTCACCATTTCTCTATATCTTCTTTTGTCAACTTCCTCTATATCATCTCCATATAACTTCATACTAGGATCCATGTGAGTAGTGGAGGGTCGATACCTGATCATACCTGTCTCAACAAGCATATCTGTATTATATTTCCTTTGGGTCGTTACAAGACCCTGCGCATTCCTCGCAAATTCCAATCCTAGAAAGTATCGTAGAGTACCAAGATCCTTAGTCACAAATTGATGGCCTAAAAATGCTTTTGCCATCTTTATCCCCTGCATGTCATCTCCCGTAACAAGTATATCATCAACATATACCATAATAACAACAGTACCTCTGGGAGTCTTCTGGACAAACAAAGAGTGATCAACATTTGATCTTTTGAACCCTTACTTCTGGATTAAATCTGAAAGCTTCTGAAACCATGCCCGCGGACTTTGTTTAAGACCATATATGGCCTTGTGAAGTCTACACGCCATATTATACTACCCCTCAGCAGCAAACCCTGGAGGTTGTTGCATGTAGACTTCTTCCTGGAGATCCCCATATAAAAAAGCATTTTTATCATCAAGATGGAACAAGGGCCAATCACGTACCACAATGACTGACAGAAGAACACGCAGAGTGGAATGACATGCAACTGGAGAAAAAGTACCATATAATCCACACCATAGGTCTGAGTGAATCCACGTGCCACTAGCCTTACTTTGTAGCAATCAAGGCTGCCATCCGCATTATATTTGAAAGTCAAGACACGTTTACAACTGACAACAGAAGCTCCTGGGGGAGCAGCAACCAAACTCCATGTACCACGAGACCACAGGGCAACCATTTCCTCCTCCATGGCTAACCGCCAGCTGCTGTCTTTCAAGGCATTCTGATAATTCCGTGGTATCTCCACGGTAGATAATGCAACAACAAATCTCTGATCACCAGTGAGGCGATGGAATGAAACCTGTGAAGCAAGTGGATAAGACGCACACGTCCGGTTAGACTTCCTCAAGGCAATAGGTACATCCAAATCATCAGCAGTGTCCACTTGTATGTCATTCTCCTGCACTTGTGCATTGTCAGTCCCATCGTTATTAATATCACTTGGACATATCTGGGGAGTGGTGGATGAATGACGACCTCTATGAGCAGGATTCGCACGATGGGTATGAAATTTTGATAAAGGTGGGACTGGTGGTTGCGGAGGTGGTGGTGATTTTGGTGATGGTTGTTGTACAACAGGAGTTGGTATGTCATCAGACTGACGCAGAGGAGGTGGCATATAAATTTCATCATCAGTAGTGGAAGGAGTCATCATGTCACCTGTAGGCAAAAAATACATCACAGTCTCAAAGAAGGTGACATCGGCACTAACATAATATCTTTTGTTCACAGGATCATAGCATCGGTAACCCTTTTGAGTACGAGAGTACCCAAGAAACACACACTTGACAACCCTAGGTGAGAGCTTGTCAATCCACGGAGTGAGTTGATGGACAAAAACAACTGAGCCAAAAACACGAGGAGTTAGGGAGAACAATTCCTTGTCAGGAAAGACAACAGAAAGAGGAACTTTCTTACCCAATACAGAGGATGGCATACGATTGACCAGATAACATGCCATAAGAACAACCATCACTCCAAAAAGACAGAGGAGCGCAACTATGAATGAGTAAAGACCGAGTTATATCAAGAAGGGGACGATATTTTCTTTCTGCAAAACCGTTTTGTTGAGACGTGTAGGCACAAGTTGTTTGATGAGTAATGCCACGAGACAAGAAAAAATGAGAAAGAGAACGAGTGCAAAATTCTAAGTCATTATCTGTGCGCACAATCTTCACATTAGAATTAAAAACATTCCGAACTTCATTGATAAGATTTTTGATTACATCCCCCGCCGCTTCAGATTTATTTTTCAATAAAAAGACCCAAGATAATCTAGAGAAATCATTAATGACTATTAGGTAAAACCTGTGTCCCTGGTGATCAGGAACACATCTCGGACCCCAAATGCCAACATACAACAACTAAAAAGGGGAGCGACTACTCCGAGACTCACGACTAGGGAAAGTAGATATGTGATGCTTTCCCAACTGACACACTTCACACTGAAAAGAAGAATTTGGTGAAATGTGGGCAAGATATGTCGCAGCTTCTGAAGAGGGAGATGACCAAAACGTAGATGCCAAGTAAAGGGAGAAGCAGTTCTACTGGACTGAGATGAGACACCAGCATAGGCGGTGCGGACCAACTGATAGAGACCATCCTGCTCACAGCCACAACCAATCACCCTGTTGTTAGAATGTCCTGAAAAAAAGAGACGATGGGTCAAAAAAACCCGACAATGCAAATTAATCTGACCAATAGAAAGTAAGTTCATTGAAAAATCTGGATCATGCAAAACATTCTTTAGTCGTATGGAGGGTGTCAAACTGATATTCCCCTGTCCAATGACGGGTGAATGAGTCTTATATGCTATTACTACCGATCTCCCTGGTGGAACCTCCCTGTATGATGTAAACTTATCTCTGTCTTGACAGAGACGATGTATCGCGCCAGAGTCCATAATGCATTCTGAAACATCAGAACTATGACAGGACGTAAAGGCATAAACGCTACCTGATGTGCTAGCTGCGGCTGATGTGCTGGCAGAGGCTGAATCTGCTATGTCTGAGTGACCTCGTGGCGAGTCAGTAGTGGCAGGAGGCATGATATCACGTAGTCTGGCGATAAGATCCTCAAACTGCTGATCTGAAGTAGATGTCGGTGTAGGCACAACGTGCTCAGCTACACGGGCTGATGCTGGAAAACCATGCTTAAAATAGCATGTATCCTCCGCATGGCCCGAGCGATGACAGAAGGTGCATGGCTGACGAAATCGGCCACCTCGACCACGAGGTCCACGACCACGAAAAGAAGAAGATGCACCTCTGCCTCTGGAAGCTGCCATCGCTGAAGGAGGTGGAGTAGTGGCGGTAGAATGAACTGTGATTATGCTGAGCCGTCGATACACTTCCTCTACTGGTGGAATAATAGCATCCGTCAGGATCTGCGAGCGAGCCGCATCATACTCCGGGTCAAGTGCCGCTAGTAAGACCCCCACCATTGTAGCATTCCGGAACGTCGTCTGCTGCTCAGGGGTCGCCGTCTGGGGAATGATACTGTAAAGCTTCTCAAACATCCGTCATAGGGATGTATACAACGAATGCAATGACCGGCCATTCTGTTTGACCGTAAATATGTCATGCTGAAGTTGAAGAATCTTGGTCTCGTTTCTCATCTGCGAGTACGTCACAACAAAGATATCCCACATGGCCTTTGCCGTGGGCTGATGGAGGACATCATTAGCAATCTCAATCGTCAGAGTGCCTTAAAGCCAGACCTTGGCATACGAATCATCAGCCTCCCATGAGGCATAAACCCCAGTCTTCGCTGTCGGCTCATCTTTGGTAAGAATGTGCTTCTTACTGTTGGACTTCATGAGACTCATGAACTGTATCGTCCAGAGCTCGTAATTCGTCCCATCCATTTTGACTATTGACGCTGGACCTTTGAAAGCGCCGATGGAGGACATGTCGACTTTGTTTTTTGATATTGTTGCCGGAGATGAAGAACTAGGGTTTGTAGAGCAATGAATAACTATCTACATAAACGTGTATGGAGATTGAGTGCATATGTATACTTATGCAATCAAATCCACGAAGAATGAGAAAGATAACAAGACGGCGTTGAGTTGAGAGGGAAGGGGGTTTCGGTGCCGAGAAGAGAGGGGAGGGGTGACGGGGGCAGCGCGCCGGCGGGATGATGAGGGGGTGGCAAAGGAAGGGTGGGCGGGGAAGGAGGGGCGACGGGTTGGGAGGAGCGACGGCAGCAGCGGGGTGGTGGGGAGGAAGGGCGGCGACGGCGGGATGAGATAGAGAGTCACGGCGACTAGGGTTAGGGTTTTAGGGTAGAGGCTCCGATACCATGTTGGTGGAAATAAGAATGAGAGCTTATTTATTCCAGGGAACCCTAGGCTCTCTTATATAGAGAAAGCCTATGGGTAAATTATATAAGATGGAACAAGGAAAATAAACATAACAGACAAGTACATAAATACTAGAAATATCTCTACATATAATTAGTAGATTATATTTAAGGATCAATTGATTGAGGATTTCTATTCATAATGATTTTAAGAGGTCATTAATTGACTTTATAAGAGAAGAGTATTACTATTTTAATATCGTGTCATTCTTTTTAAAAAGATCATGAGATTAAAAGGTTTCCTTGGATATGAATCCAAGTTCAGATTGATGCAAGATTTCCCTATTCTTCTCATCTTTTAATTAATATAGTTAAAACCACTCATTAGATCTAATTCCCCTTATTACAGAAGAGATGAGGTCTTGGTGAGGCCTTTAGATAACTGAGAATCATAATGATTACATCTAAATGAATCCATTGTTGTAGTTACGAACGGGCTAAAACGACTTATTGTAAAGAAAATATTCTGTCTAATAGCACCCTTGTCATCTAACTCTTTACCTTGCCTACTATCGACCTCCTTTGTAGAATCATTATAAAGCTTCGAATTTTTATGTATGATAACAACAGCTTGCAAGCATCCAATTATGATCATCTCTTCGAGCAAGTTCATAATAATCATTCTATGAAGCTCCATGTTAGCAGTTGGAACTCTTGGTTGGTGTGATCTAATGCTTGTTATGTTTAGAACAAGTCACAGTCTCGAGATGTTGTCTACGACTCATTTGTTGGGGAACATGTCATTATTTTGATATGAAATCTGTTCAATTTATAAGCATTGACATCATCCTTATTAGGATTCCATCAAAAAATAATGCATCTTCAGCCACAAATGCATCAAAGTATCTTATGATCGACTTTAGGACTCTCTTTGTCATTGAAAATAGTAATTGAATATGTCCTTGATGTAAAGAACATACAGTTGATTAATAGGGAGACATTGCTTTCAATTATAAATCTAAGTCATCCAGTTTTGAGGTTGAATTTTTTTAAAGGAATTTTGGAGGCTTAGTTACTTATATTAGATTCTTTATTTATGAATTACTTCATCCTTCTCAGGATTCCATAACAAAATGCATGTTTAGGTACATCTATTTCAGTCTATTGGTAATATTGACAATTGAATCATGCACATACCTTGTACTAAAAAACATTTTAATTTTTTTCTTATTTTTGTGTCTGTGTACTTAGTATTGTTATCAAAGTTAAACTAAGATTTACCCCTCCCCCCCGCATTTCTTTATGTATTGAATCTTTTAAGCAAACATAGGAAGTTTAAGAGATTGAATTATACATGGAGAGCCGCAAGAGGAGGGGAAAGAATGTACCTTTGGATCCTTTAAGTTTGGAGGATATTTGTGGCTTCATTTAACATGCAACAATAGCTAAAATACCTGCTAGACAACAGCATAAAAAGGGAAAAAATGAGAGACTCCAACATTGACTTTAAGGGTGCGTTTGGTTCGTGGGTTATCCAGGGGTGGATAACCCAGTTTTGTGTTTGTGTGTTTGGTTGGTGGGTTAAGGGTTGGGAGGGTTTGTGTGATGTGATTGTATTGGAATTTGAAAAAGTTAGTAGTTATTATGGTATGATTGTATTGAAATTTGAAAAAGTGGGTGGTTGTTGTGATGTGATTGTATTGAAGTTTGGAATATTGAGTAGAAGTTGACTATTTTATGATTTTTAGATGATATGATGGTATAATATATATTTTTTTGGTTGGAAAGAGAGTGGGCCCCACTAGTGGGTTGGGAATATGGATTTTGGGGGGTAACCCCCCAACCAAACGCACCCTAATGAGAGTAAAGAGAAGAGGAATTTGTACCTTTGAATATCTCCACTTTGGAGATTCAAACTTGCATGCAATAACCTCTTCTTGACAAGAGCTTTAGTTCATTCAGATCCGGATGTTATAAATATAAAAACATCAAAGAGAGTCTCATCCTCGAGACTCGGGTCAAGGTTACTATGTGTTTTATATGGGTTTAATCTTGCCATAAAAATCTCAAAGATTTTGATCCCATAAAAACCTCAAAGGGAAAATAACCCATATTCTTTCAACATGTACATAATTAAATGGGCTTGTTTTGACAATTACCTGAAAAGAGCTGCGATCACTTTGCGTTGAGAACTTCTCTAACATATCATCTTCGATCAGATCCGACATCCATGATGATGATAAAGTTTTAGATTGAGAAGAGCGATTACATCATCAACTTTGGCATATGGAAGGTCAAAACGAAGTCTATCTCACGCAATAGGGCATTACAAAGGCCCTAAGAGCCATGGAAAAGATGCATGTGATACGAGTGCCTTTATATTATATTTGATGAGTATTCTACAAAGGTTTGGATTTTATGCCCTTAAATCCAAAGAAAAGGTGTCCGCACACTTCAAGCAATGGAAAACACTATTAGAGAAGCATATTGGAAAAATATCAAGAGGTTACATATGGATAATAGCTTAGAATTATGTTCCAGCGAATATAATGACTTTGCTAAAATGAAGGCATTGCTAAACATTGTACAATTAGTCACTCTACAATAGAATGTAGTTGTAGAGCACATGAATCGAATCTTGCTAGAGAGATCCATATGTATGCTGCTAAATACATATGATTGATGACGGATTTTTCTATTGAAGTAGTTACGCCAATAAATTTCCTTGTGAGTCGATATCCTTCATCAGATTCGGACAACCTGACATCGTAGGATGTAGAGTATAGACATCTGCTTGATTATTTTTATTTGAAGAGTTTTGGTTATCCTATCATAAGAAGAAAGGAGAAATACAACATGTGACGAGGAGTGCATTACAAACTGATGAGAAGAGGTTAATGAAGTCACCCTCTAGATAGGCATATTCTGCATTTGCATATGCATTATCTGTTGGAGAGGAAACACCTGATGCAGGAGATCCAAGCAGTTTTTTTGAAGTTGTTTCATCATAGTACTCTATATATTGGTTTGTAGTGATGAATGCTGAGATAGAATCTCTTCAAACAAATTTGACATGGGCTCTTGTTCCTCCATCACATGGACAGAAGTTGGTTGATTCCAAATAGAATTACTAGAAGAAAGAAGGCATCTCTGGATCCGTCGATGTGGGATACAAGGTAAGACTAGTTGCCAAAGGCTTTATCCTAGTGGAGGGTATTGATTATAATGATATCTTTGGTATAGCACATCTTCATATGAACATGCTAACAATTGTTTCCGTGAACGACTTGTAGTTGGAGAAGCTAGATGTAAAGACAACTTTCTTACATGGAGAACTTGAAAAGCAAATATACATGCGTCAAGGTGAAGGCTTTGAAGTGCATGGAAAGGAAGATCATATGTCGTTATTAAAGAAATACATATATGGGTTGTGATGAATCACAGGGTTCACTGACGTGCACAGCCACCCGTACCTAAGTAGGGTATTATACAGATTTCTTTATCAAAATAACTATAAAAGCGGAAAAGAAAGAACAATAAGTAATGGAGAATCGGTAGACAGCACGCGTCTTAGGTGAGTGAATGTGACGAATCACAGGGTTCACTGACGTGCACAACTGCCCGCACCTAAGTAGGGTGTTACACAGATTTCTCCTCGAATCACAACAGGAAACAAATCGGAAACAAAGATGAATAAAAACAAAACTTGGAAGAAAAGAGGATGAATTGAGAGCCTAGCTTACGAAGCAAACTAAGAAAAGATCATACCTTCCTCCTCCTCGTTCTTCCGACAGCGCTTCGCTAGCGCTCTTTCCTTGCCTCCCACTCCTCCTCCTCCCAACCTCTCAACCCTAGCCCTTGGGTGGTGGTGGTAGTGGAAATCGTAGAGAATGAATGGGTAGGGTGGGGTATTTATAGGCTCTATAAAACCACTAATCACGGTTAAAAAACCATGATTTAGACCTTAACCATGATTTAACGGCCCATGGTTTTGGCGAAAACTTATCCCAAACTTGGGGCTTAAGTTAGAACATTCTAGAGGATTCTAGATACGCTAATTACGCTTAATTAACACTAATCGTGATTAACTTTCACTAATCACGATTTAACTTTCACGACTTACCCTTATCTTTTGCTAACTATTGAATAGTTTTTGCTAATGGTCATTAGCGGTTTTCAACCCGTCATTAATTTCTTTAATCATGCTTAATTAGTCTTAATGACAATCATTATGGGTTAATGACGTCTTAATCCTCCTTACTTCTCTTTCTTCCGAAAATCATAACAAATCGAAATGAAGTCTGGTTCACACGAAACAAATTCAGTTGGTTTTCTTTTGACGAGTCAGATCTTGTGATATAAGATCCGAGAGATGCCAAGTTCATGACTTTACAATTATAGCAACCTTAAAGGAAGTCTCGTCCTCGAGACTAGAGATACATTCATAACAACCTTAAAGAGGATTTAGACTATAACAACCTTAAAGAGAATGAACATCCTTTCATTTATAATGAGCATATACAGAATACATAGTTTTATAATTCAAACAAGTACGGATACTTTTCTTTCATTTCTACCTCAGATTCCCATGTTGCTTGTTCAAACTCTTGTTTGCGCCATAACACTTTAACTAGAGATGCCTCTTTGTTTCTCAACTTGTTGATATCCTTGTCAAGTATTTGCACATGTATCTCTTGGTATGTCAAATCTGGCTCAACATGTAAATCATCATAACTTATTTTATGTTCTGGATCCCTAAAGTGCTTCAAATGGTGCCATGCCAATACTTGTATGGTAACTGTTGTTGTAGGTGAATTCTGCAAGAGGCAAATGTTTCAACCATGATCTTTTCCATTCTAAGTCACACGCTCGTAGCATATCCTCTATTGTCTGAATCGTACGTTCTGATTGACCGTCTGTTTGTGGATGATATGTTGTGCTCAAGCATAACTGTGTACCTAAGGCTTTCATAAAATTCTCCCAATAGTGTGAGGTGAATCGTGAATCTCGATCGGAAACTACTTCCTTTGGGATACCATGGAGGCGGATCACATGTGTAATATATAACCCAACAAGCTGGTCTGGAGTGAAAGATATGCTTAGTGGAATAAAGTGTGCCACCTTGGTCAGACGATCTATTATAACCCAGATACTATCTTTACCACCAGTCGTCTAAGGTAAGCCAGTAACGAAGTCCATGGAAATGCTTTCCCATTTCCACTCAAGTATGGGGAGGGGTTGTAACAATCCTGATGGCTTTTGGTGTGAAGCTTTTACCTGTTGGCAAGTGAAACATGAATTAACAAACTCAACAACATCTTTCTTCATTCCTGACCACCAAAAGTATGAATGAAAATCCTTATACATCTTCGTAATTCCTGGATGAATAGATAATCTAGAACAATGAGCTTCACGTAAGACGTCTTTCCTCAGTTCAGGTATGTATGGTACACAAGCTCTGTGATGGTTATATAGTAACCCATCTTGTATCTGGAATCCCTCTATCTCATTCTTCGCAAGTTGTTGTCTCAAGTCTTTAAGGACTGGATCATCCTCCTGTCATTTCTTTATTTTATCCCAGATCTCTGGTTTGTATCGGTGAGGAATAGTTATAGTTTCAGTACTATCAAATGGTTTCCATTCACTTAACGTTGATAGTAAACCCCAGAAGTGGAACCCATGTGAATAAGTTCTTCTACTAAGGGCATCTGCTACGACGTTCCCCTTACCGGGGTGGTAGGAGATGGTGCAATCATAGTCTTTCAACAGCTCTAGCCACCATCTCTGTCTCATATTGAGCTCCTTTTGATCAAATAGATAGATATTTCAAGCTTTTATGATCGTGAAGATTTCAAAAGTAATACCATACAGGTAGTGTTTCCATATCTTTAAAGCAAAAACTACGACAGCTAATTCAAGGTCATGTGTTGGGTAGTTCTTCTCATGTGTCCTGAGCTGTCGTGATGCATACGCAACTACCTTAGCATGTTGCATAAGAACCACCTCAAGTCCTTCTTTAGATGCGTCAGTGTACACTGTAAACCCTTCACTCTCGGAGGGTAGAGTAAGGATGGGTGCATATGTTAGGCATTCTTTTAGTGTTTAGAAACTAGTTTCGCATGCATCAGACCATATGAATGGAACTTCTTTCTGGGTCAACCTAGTCATTGGCAATGCTACTCGTGAAAAGTCCTTCACAAATCTTCTATAATATCCAACTAATCCCAGAAAATATCGTATTTCTATGACAGTCTTCGGGCGTTCCCAATTCATCACCGCATTAACCTTTGTAGGATCAACTGATATACCTTCCTCAGAAATAACATGGCCTAAGAAAGATACTTCAGATAGCCAGAAGTCACATTTATTATATTTAACATACAGTTTGTTCTTCCTTAGAGTTTCAAGTGCCTGCCTGAGATGATGTTCATGCAGATACTTATCCTTGGAGTAAATAAGCACGTCATCAATAAAGACTACTATAAAGTGATCTAAGAACTCATTGAATACACTATTCATGAGATCCATGAAGGTTGCTGGGGCATTTGTCAGTCCAAAAGGCATAACTAAGAATTCATAATGTCCGTATGTAGTTCGAAAAGCTGTCTTGAGAATATCTGTATCCTTAATTTTCAACTGATGGTATCCAGATCTTAAATCAATCTTGGAATACACAGTTAAACCCTGTAACTGATCAAAGAGATCATCTATTCTTGGCAGAGGATACTTGTTCTTTAGGTCTTCTTGTTTAGTTGTTTATAGTCAATGCACAACCGCATTAACCCATCCTTTTTCCTGACAAATAAGACAGGTGCACCACATGGTGGAGTACTAGGACGAATGAATTCTTTATCTAACAGTTCTTGCAACTGTACCTTTAACTCTCGTAACTCAGCTGGTGCCATCCTATACGGAGGGATAGAGATAGGTTGAGTATCAAGTATGAGAGAAATTTTAAATTCAATCTCTCCCTCATGTGGTAATCCAGGTAGTTCCTCTGAAAATACATCAGAAAACTCGCACACTATAGGTATATCTTCCATCATTCTGTCTGGCCCTGATGTAGTGGTTACATAGGCTAAATAAACTTGGCACCCTTGCTCTAACAACTGTTTTGCCTTTAATGTAGAGATATATTCTATATTATCATTGGATGTCTTTCCAATGAACTGGAACTCTATCGAGTTAGGAAGGTGAAACGTTATTGTCTTCTGAAAACAGTCAAGACATGCATGATGCCTTTCTAACCAATCCATTCCTAGGATAAAATCAAAGTCCTCCATTTCGATTAGTAATAGTGAAACAATTAACTGATGTCTCGCTATTAGTACTATACAATTATCCAGGATTTCTCGGATTATAAATACTTGTCCTCTTGATCCCTTGATCAGATAGGACTGTTGTACTTCTACTAGTATCTTACCCAAAGTGGGTACTAACCATCTAACAATAAATGAATGTGAAGTACTAGAATCAAATAAGGCATGTACTGAAAAGCCATAAATAGTAACGGTACCTCGTACGACCGTGCCTGAGTTATAGGCTTGTTCTTCAGTGATTGCATTGAGCTGGCTATTAGGATTAGACAAGGTAGAACCCGCAATACTTTGTGGTGGTTGTTGTGTAGGAGACACTCCTTGTGTGCCACGACCTCTACCATGTCTTCCTCTGTGTGTTGCTTCATTGCTCGAGGTGGATGTTATACTGTCAATTGGGGTTGGTTTAAACCCTGAACCTCTCAACTTCAGACAATCTTTCTTGATGTGGCCTTCCTGATGACAGTAAAAGCACACACATGCTCCTGTTTTAGCTGAAGACTCAGCCACGGAGGTACTAGCTCCTGCTGCTGAGTCACGAGGATATAGTGGAGGTCTAGAAAAACCCCTTCTTCCAGATAATTCCTGACCTAAAGTCTGTGGCAAGCTTATATTAGACCCGACTGGATGATAACAACTGTCTCTTCGGTTATAATTCCCCTTAGGTTTGGATGGTCCACCAGTAAAGTGAAAGCTTCTTCTTTGACGGTTTTCATCCCTCTCCATCTCAATACGAGAGGCGATGTCCATGGCTTCATCTACAGTGATGGCTCTAAAACCTGCAAGCTTCTCTCTCAAATCTTTCTGAAGATCGCTAACAAATTTGTTAAGGCACTCTTGTGGTGAAACTTCTAAAGCTGGGGAGTAACGTAACAGCTCCGTAAAGTGAATATGGTAATCTCGTACATTCTTGGATCCTTGGGTCAAAGAAGTTAACTCCATTATCTTCAATTCTTCCCAATGGGAGGGACAGAAGTGAGCTCGGAACCTTTCTTCAAAAACATCCCATGGAACATGATCTACTAATTTCTTGAAAATAGCTCTCCACCATCGTCTTGCATAGTCTGCTAAGGAGTAATCAGCAAAGTGCAACAAGTATCTGATGGTGCGTGTATTATTCTCAACATCCTGCTGACGTCATCAAGCCCTAGTTCTGCCTCAACAGGTGTCTCTATGCCTTTAAATCAAGGAATCTTTCCCTTTCGGTATTTGTCTAGTAATGTTTGGTGTCTAAGAAGGGCCTTCTCCATTGCTCCTTCGACCGGGGTAGGAGCAGACTCAGTTAAAGGATGGTAACTAGATTCTTCCTCAGAAAGATGGACAGAACCTTCAATCCTAACATCTGCATGCCTAGATGCCTCAGGTCTCTCAGCTTGTGTATTGAGTCTCTTCTCCAATGCTTGCTACCTTTGCCCCATGTCTTGGAGCATTGTCATCATAACCGCTAATTGTCTAGACACTTCTTGGTCTGCCATGATCCTGGGATAAGTCAAGGCCAAAGGTTAAGTCCTATATGTCTTAACATGATGTACGTAAGGGACAATGACTTGTGAATGACATTGCAGTCAATTATTAAGATCAAAGAATCTTAATATAACCTTAGTTTCTGAATACCGCTCATAGTTGTTAATTACTAAATAAATTAATGGAGTAACCCGGCTCTGATACCAATCTGTCGTGACCCCGATTCTCGGGCCGTCGGATCCTCCCATATCCGGATCTGGTTACTCAACAATAATTTATTCAGCAATCACAACTAACATTCAGAAACAGACTGCAAATAAAAATACTCAGAAGGAAATATTTCAACACTTTGTCATTCACAAAATAAAGTTTACATGATCCATTGTCCCACTACCAAGGTTGCAAAAATCGGTAGTCGGTATTCGGTCGGTTGGGTCACTGACTAAGGATTAATCGGCAGTCGGACGATTAACAGATTTAGTCGGACTTTAATCGACTTTGAATTTTATGATTATTTTAAATATATAACTCATTTTTATACATATATTTACATAGATTTTGTACATTTTTATACTATCATCGTAAAATAAAAAAAGTAATCGAACTTAAATAAAACACTGAGTATATTATAATAAGTTTGCTTATAAAAAAATAAAACATATAAGAATACGGTATCTCCAAGCAAAAAATTGGTCGACTAGTGTACCTACTCGGAATTAGTCGGTACTCGGTCGGACACCCCACTGACTAGACTAGTTGGACCTACTAGTCGGGTCAGTCAGACGACTTTTACAACCATGCCCACTACAACCCTTTACATGTACATCAGCTGGAAGGAAATATATAGAAATATTACTAACTACCTTACAAAGAAAAGATATTGTGGCTGGCTAGATGTCTAGTATGTAAGCTGGCTGGATTTTTAATTTCCTTGCGATGGCTCACCGACACCTGTTGGGTTTTCCATAAATCATAGGATAAAAATTAGCGAATGCTAAGTAACGAAGAAAAGAAAAGTAAATAAATTGTGTAATTTTTCAAAACTTGTTATCACAAAAAGTTTCATTCCTTCTCATTAATTTAAGTCCTATTCCTTTCTATTACACGTCAGGGATTAATCCAGGGGAACCCCACCATTCTTGGACTTCGAAGCTGTAGACACTTCGAGATTGGAGATTGCGTTGATCTTGGTAAGCTTATGCCGCCATACGTCGCCTCAACCAATCCTCAATACTACCCTGACAATTTCCTTTTCTTTTATTAACTAGGGTCTCAACCCTCAACCTAGAAAACAATAAGCACACCGCCCTCGAGGACTCGGTTGCTTAAAACCTCAGGCTAACATTATAACCTAGCGGCTTAAATACATGTTGTCGTGACCCAGCCGCTGTTGAACCACTCGTGTCTCTACATGGCACGATCACATCTTCCGTCGTTCAACCCGAATATATTGGCTCCCGGTACCATGCGTTGCAATCATTTATTTCGTGTGTACTTATCATAATAGGGCAACCGTGTACCACCTAGGTAGGGAAACGTCAATACGGGTTCCTTCCGACAAACCTACAGGTTGCATGCCCGACCTGTAGTTCTACTCCCAATCATCCTTAACGTGACTCACGATCCTTTTTAGGATCCAACTCAAAACACATCAATTCCCATGATGTAATTCCTCTGTTAAACCTTAGATTAGCGTAACCATAATTACCAAGTATGACTTACACATATATTAATTCATATATTTAAATACCCAACTTATGCTCCTTTTAACTTCCAAACCCTAACTTTCCAAACCACTGCATCCATACGATGCTTAGACCTTATTTTAGTGGGAATCACAAAGCAATTTTTCATACCTTCTTAAAGATGACCAAATTAGGGTTTTTCGTAGCGAAGAAAGTAAAATCAGGAATTCCAACGATCTTATATGAAAACCTAACAGCAAAAGAAAGTATTTCGTTACCTAATCGAGCTCTCACTCGCGTATGCAGTGCTTTATCGTGTTTCATTTTCAGAAAGGATGATTTAAGGCTCCTGAAACGATCGAATTTCATTTTCGTATCAAAAGCGCTAAGAACGTGTCAAGAACGCGAAGAACGAACGAAGAACACGAAGAACGCGGAGAACACGAAGAACACGAAGAATGCTAAGAACATATTTTCTCTTGAAATTTTGGCAGAGTTTCCCCTTATATCGGGACATATTTCTCAGAAAAAATCGACAGAGTTTCCCTTTATATCGGGATATATTTCTTGAAAAAATTCGGTAGAGTTTCCCCTTATATTGGGATATATTTCTCGGAAAAATTCGGCAGAATTTCCCCTTATATGGGGATATAATTCAAAATAAAATGAAAAGAGTTTCCTCTATAAAATCAATCGAGAGGAAAACAACAGCGAAACTGAAAGAATATAATTAAACTACAAGCGATGGAGAATCAATAGACACCACGCGTCTTAGGTGAGTGAATGTGTGACGAATCACAGGGTTCACTGACGTACACAGCCGCCCGCATCTAAGTAGGGTATTACACAGATTTCTCCGTCAAAATAACTATAGAAGCGGAAAAGAAAGAACAATAAGTAATGGAGAATCGGTAGACACCACGCGTCTTAGGTGAGTGAATGTGTGACGAATCACAGGGTTCACTGACGTGCACAACCGCCCGCACCTAAGTAGGGTGTTACACAGATTTCTCCTCGAACCACAACAGGAAACAAATCGGAAAGAAAGATGAATAAAGAACAAAATTTGGAAGAAAAGAGGGTGAATTGAAAGCCTAGCTTACGAAGCAAACTAAGAGAGGATCATACCTTCCTCCTCCTCGTTCTTCCGGCAGCGCTTCGCTAGCGCTCTTTCCCTGCCTCCCACTCCTCCTCCCGACCTCTCAACCCTGGCCCTTGGGTGGTGGTGGTAGTGGAAATCGTAGAGAATGAATGGGTGGGGGGGTATTTATAGGCTCCAGAAAACCACTAACCATGGTTAGAAAATCATGGTTTAGACCTTAACCATGGTTTAGCGGCCCATGGTTTTGGCCCATGGTTTTGGCGAAAACTTATCCCAAACTTTGGGCTTAAGTTAGAACATTCTAGAAGATTCTAGATTCGTTAAGTACACCTAATTAACACTAATCGTCATTAACTTTCACTAATCGTGATTTAACTTTCGCGGTTTACGCTTATCTTTTGCTAACTATTGATTAGTGTTTGCTAATGATCATTAGCGATTTTCAATCCATCATTAGTTTCTTTAATCATGCTTAATTAGTCTTAATGTCAGTTATTATGGGTTAATGACGTCTTAACCTTCCTTACTTCTCTTTCTTCCGAAAATCATAACAAATCGAAATGAAGTCCGATTCATACGAAACAAATTCCGTTGGTTTTCTCTTGACGAGTTGGATCTTATGATATAGGATCCGAGAGATGTCAAGTTCATGACTTTACATGGGTTGAATCAACCTCCGAGACAGTAGTGCACGTGCTTCAACACATTCATGGTTGCACATGATTTTATCAAGAGCAATTGTGATGCT
Organism: Ottelia alismoides; assembly: GCA_037367405.1. NCBI lineage: Eukaryota > Viridiplantae > Streptophyta > Magnoliopsida > Alismatales > Hydrocharitaceae > Ottelia > Ottelia alismoides. Next base: position 108,296 of record JAZKJV010008750.1, read on the forward strand.
TATGTCTATTTTAGACACTTTGTTGATAGCTCCTTCATTTTTATGCTACTTTGTATTGATGATATATTGACAGAATTCATAGCAAATCTGAGGTGAACAAATTGAAGGCCTTGCTTGGAGAATTTGCGATGAACTATCTCAGTATAGTTAAGTAGATACTTGGCATGAAGATACACAAAGATTGCAATTATGAAAGCTATGTTTGAGAAGGTCTTGGAGCATATTGGCATTCTAAATGCCAAACTTGAGAAGATTTTACTTGGCTCTCATTTTAAGCTGTTCATATAATTATCACCATAGACGGAGGATGAGCACAAGTATACGCCTTGTGTTCCCTATGCTAGCACTGTTAAGAGTATTAGGTATACCATGATATGCACTCGCCCATACCTCATCCAAATAGTCAGTGCTCTGAGTACATGTAAAATCCATGAAGAGGTCATTAGCTTGCTTTGAAGTAGATTCTAAGATGCCTACGAGGTGCCATTGGGTTCTGTCCTAATTTTGGAAGAAGGATGCAGTAGTTGGATTTATTGATGCTAACTATACATGTGACTTGACAAGAGAAAATACACTATATGTTATGTATTCATTATTGACAAATGTAATGTTTTATGGAAGGCAACTTTATAACACATTGTGGCATTATCGACAACAATTGAAAGAATCAAGGAATCGATTTGGTTGAGAGGATTATTTGATGAACTCAGTCCCAGACAGTTGTACCTATTGTGATAGTCAGAGTATCGTACATCTGAAAAAGGACAAGATGTACCATGAAAAATGAAGCACATTGATGTCCGCTACCACTTCATCAGTGAAGTAGTCACAATTGGAAACATTCAGATGAAGATGATCTTTACAATAGAAAATCCAACATACATGATGACCAAACCAGCTCCACTAACCAAGTTTACAACCTACATGAATCTAGTTGGTCTTTTAGGGCATAAAGGCCCTATACGACAAAGAGAAAGTTCTATTACTACTTTCCGGGTATAGTTCAAGTCATGGTGGAGATTTCTTGAGACATGCCTCGAAGGCTCAAACCATTTATGATCCAAATAAATTCTGTAAAGGATCTTAGTCGATCAGATTAAAACCAATTTTAAGATCCGTTTACGGAGTATCTCTATATAAATGTATTTTAGGGTAAGGCGTGGGTTATCTGATAGTCTTATTCCGGGAGAGCACTGTCTCTTAGGGTTTTGTATCACGTACTCCAATTTTTCATCATAGTAGAACCTTTCTTTATCCGTGATTTTTTCCCACTACACGGATGGAATTTTTCCATGTAAACTGTGTGTCATGGATTGCTTGTGATTGATTGCCTACATTTTGTAATTTTCGTTAGTTACTTTTCCTTTGATTGGACTGGGACACTTTACAGTTTGCATAGATCAATAGACAAGGTTTACTGCATCCTTTTGAAATTTAGTGGCACTTTTCGCCAAGAGAGAGCGGTGAGAAAGAGAGGACAGCTCCTATTTGAGATCACTGCCCTTCTTTCTCGAAACTATACTAAAAGCACAGTGGAAATATAAGCTGAATTTTCGGGATAAAACCTATTAGATAAGATGACTGTAGTTTTTTTATCCATGATTGTATCTAATACCCCAAAAAGAATTGTCCCTCCATGTCTCTTTGCCACTGAGGTGGAATATATTGTTATTTCCTTCATATCAGAGATAGCTTGCAACGAGATGTGTGTAACACTTTTGGCAATTGAATCTTTTCAAAAATAGAAATTATGGTAATTGAAATTTGAATAGAAAGAAGTATTTAGCAACAGAAATTATCCAATATTATTTGCAGAAAGAAGTAACACATTGATTATCTCAATACAATCAGGTGAACCTGGGTAGTTTGCTTTCATTCAAATTGTACATTATTATTTCCCATCGTTATACTTACTTTGAATATATATATTTGATTTTTAGTCTCTCAGGGGGCACAAGAAATATTCAAACTTTTGCCTCACACTTTTGTTGATCCATGCAATCTTCCAGAACTTTTTGAAATGGTAAGTCTTATTTTATGTTTTATTCTATTGCTCTTTTGTTGGAAGACAAGTTGGAGAAAGATGTGGCTGTTGTAGGGAAAATAGTCTCCTACCACAATTTTCGTTATCTCTCTGCAATATATGTTTAGTCAATAAATTTATGTATACTGCTGGCTACTTTTGAATTAATATACTTGAAAATACTGGCTTCAAGGTTAATAACGACGACCAAAGTCAGAGTGTGTGTTATCCAAAATAGTACATAATAAGACTTTTACAGTTTTACTAATGTATATGATATCTATCAAAATTTAGAGGTTCGTCCTCTGTGGCATCTCCAGAATTCATTCAAGTCTGCAGTGCTTGTCAGAGTGGTGATGGACGACCTCCCTCACATAGTTAACTAGCTAGTTGTTGAAGAACTCCTGGCCATTCGTGATCTTCTATTGATTATAAAGTGTTGTTATATACGAGACAGAGTGCAAGATAAGACTGCATATAATTGACCTTCAGCGGTTCAACTAATCTAATTAATAAGTCCCATGGGGAAGGATTTTATATAAAATGTTGTACTCATATCTGTATTGTTTTATCCTATGGCATTTAAAAATAGAAATCCTTATTATTTCGTTCTGTAGTTAATCGAGAAAGCAATGAAACGATTGTTAACGTAGAAACTCTCCACATTGGAAGTAGAAAAACATAGGAAAATTATTCCGATTGCTCATAGCAGCTAGGACATCTGTTCATTCTTTCTATACGTGAAAAATAAAGGAACTCAACACTCCTTAAATTGGTCATCGAGAATGTACATGTGCCGACTTAGCCACATTCTCATCAAAGCTAGTTATAGGAAGTCACTGGATAAAGACGTTAGCCACTTAATATTTAGCTTTTATGTATTGCAGAACAAGTTCCTTTGAGTCAATTCTTATTTAGCTTTTATGTATGGCAGAACAAGTTCCTTTAAGTCAATTCTTCTCTGATAAAGTAACGATACATATCCACATTCTTTGTTCTATCATGTAGGACATGATTTTTTGAAAGATTTATAGCATCCTTGTTTTCACAAAACAACTTCTAGGTTACTTAGAATTTATTCCAATATCGGTTAAATTATTTCTTAATCCACAATCATCTTTCCCATGCACCTTGTCATTCAATGGGAAATCACGAATTACATCATCTTGTTCCTGTTGGAGCATAAGTTGTATGCGCCTATTGAGTTGTAGCAGGGTAAATGGATCCTGGAGGAGATCCATTTACCCCATCAAGTGTTTAGTCCCACATCGTCTAGTGGTGGGACTTGGAGGCTCTGGAGAGGCAATATAAGGAGCCCCAGACCTCCTGCACTCATTGAGAAAGTTCAATGAAAGACACACCCCTTTGAGGGCTTCTCCCGTGGTTTCATCCCGCTCCTCACGGAGTAGGGTTCCACGTAAAATACCGCTTGTTCTTTATTTTGTTTATCTTTTTCCATGTTACGCTTCCGCTTCCGATTTTCTAACATGGTATCAGAGCGGGTCGATTCTCGATGAATTTAAATTCTTATTCATGTTCGAGATTCGTTGTTTTTATATTAAAGATTTGTTTGAGATCTGATCTGGAAATCTCTGCTCCTTATTTACTTGAGATTTGTTCGTGGTGGAGATCTGTTCATGGTTCATCATGGTCGAGTCGCAACCATCTGCAGCAACGTCATAGAGGGTTTCAAAACCCTAGTTCTACACTCCAGCGATCTCCAGTTCCCAGGAGGGGAACCCTAGCCACAGCCAACATCTCTTGCAGGTCGAGGTGCATCTTCGGTCGATGAGCTTTCGCAGCCCCGTCACTGGCGGAGGTCCCATCCTGCCTATGTGTGCAGGCTCGCGTGCTCTACAGGTGGCTGTATCCACACGTTTCAGATCCCCCTTTCTTCCAGATCTGGAGGGGCACCTTCCAGGAGGCGGCACGCACTAGCAGTCCATCCCCACGCCTCTTCCAACGCGTTCGCGCGCAACCCCAAGCTGCTCCCCAGGAGGCATCGCACGCACAGGCGCGCGCTCCTCTCAACGGCGGCATCCCCTGGCGATTTGTGATGGCAGCCCCTCCGGCGATGAAACCCCCAGATGATACCCCCAGATCCAGGGCATTAAGCATCTCTAGGAGCCTACAGGCTCTCATCCAGGAGGCGCAAGCCACTCCAGCAGACGACACCTCCGCCTCAGATCCAGAGCTCCTCGCGTGAGCGACACCAAGCGATCTCGCGCCAGCTAGGGCTGCATGACCGCCGATCTCGCGCCAGGCGGAAGTGCTCCCCTCGACTCAGGCGGCGGCGCGAGCACAACTGGCGACAACCCCTGCTGCGCCACCCGCCAGCATCGCCGCGAGCCCAGGCGTGGCTCAGACCTTCTGTGGCGCCCCCCCTTGCCACGCGCAACCCCCCCGGTACACGAATCTCCAGTAGCATCCTCAGCGACGCCCAATGCCACACCATGGCGGCGTGCGAGCAGAACCCCTCCATGCGGCTATTTTTTTCTTTTGATGAGAGGAGGGGAACCCTAGGCGCTGCGTGCGTTTTAAAAAAAAATTTGCAGCACTAAAAAAAGGGGGGGCTGCTTTGGTGGGCCCAGATGTGGGCCGAAGTTATTAAAAAAAGGGGGAGTGTTTTTTTATTATTTGGGAAGGGCAGCCGTGTATTAAAAAAAACAGAAAAGAGGGGGAAGATTGTTATGGGCCCTTTTTGGGCTGTGAGTTGTTTTATAAAAAGAAAGAAAGAAAAGGCGCGTACAAATTGAAAAAGCCGTATGCAAATTCAAAAAAAAAAGGCAAAGCCGTAAAAAAAAAGAGTTGAATAGCTTAAAAAAATGAATAAAAAATTGTGACGGCTTAAAAAAAAAGAGAAAAGAAAAGCCGCAAGTATGTTTTGTTTTTCCCCATTATGTTGTCTTCTCCCAACTTGGTCGATTTCTCTATTTTCCGACCAGTATGGGAGAAAGGGGGAGTATATATGTAGAGTCACAGGTCTTCTCCAGATATCAGAGATTTAGATGCCAGATGCAGATTATCCAGACCAAGTTCAGAATTTTCAGACTCTACAATTTTTCAGATGAAGATTTCCATGCGCAATTCCAGACTCGACGTTCAGATTCCGAGTCCCAGTTCGATGCGCAGATTCAAACTCGACAGATTGGTCAGAGTCCAAGATCGAGGCACTCCAAGATGAGAGGCCCATTTCGAGATCTCCAGAGAGAGACTCCAGTTTCAGACACGCACGAGTGTGCGGTCATTTTCAGATGAGCATAAGTTGCCATCATTGTTCGAGGTCCCCATCATTCTTGTTGTTGTTCGGCCAGAGTTTTCATGTGAGCCATAGGGACTCCAGAGCAGAGGACCATTCCCTTGAGGGCAAGGGTTTTCATGTGGTATCATAGGTACACCAGAGCAGTGCACCATTCTCTGAGCCAGATGGGCGAGACCCAGTTCTCTGACGAGGAAACTTCAGGCGCAAGTTCAGACTCGATGGTCAGGTTCCGAGTCTTCAGTTGACTCACACTCCAGCCCGTTCGTCCTCCTCACCTGCACGACATGAGAAGCAACGTCCTCGACTGCAGCAATGTGCGCGTTGGGTTGATATTGTCCGTAGTGTCTTGTAGAGTTGAGTTGAGTTTCTGTCTGTTTGTCCAAGCTGAGCATTGCATGCTCCAGCTTGAGGGGGAGTGTTGGAGCATAAGTTGTATGTGCCTATTGAGTTGTAGCAGGGTAAATGGATCCTGGAGGAGATCCATTTACCCCATCCAGTGTTTAGTCCCACATCGTCTAGTGGTGGGACTTGGAGGCTCTGGAGAGGCTATATAAGGAGCCCCAGACCTCCTGTACTCATTGAGAAAGTTCAATGAAAGACACGCCCCTTTGAGGGCTTCTCCCGTGGTTTCATCCCGCTCCTCACGGAGTAGGGTTCCACGTAAAATCCCGCTTGTTCTTTATTTTGTTTATCTTTTTCCATGTTACGCTTCCGCTTCCGATTTTCTAACAGTTCCTGATGTCACCCACATCATGAATATACAATCATCTTCCCCATGCACCCAATCATTTAATGGGAAATCGCGAAAAGGTGATGCGATACGAAATGGGTTTCGGCATAAAACTTGTTAAAACGTGAAATCGATATCGCCAACATGTTTTAAACACTATACACATGCGAGCGCGAGGATCCGACAACAAAAGGAGGGTAAAATCCGTACCTATGGGAATGTTCTCCCATGAACTTCCTTTGTCCAAAATGAGAGTTCCGCAACGTTTTGTGGAATACAGACGTGTCCACAATGATTCCCGCTACAAGCTCTTCGAATGACGTACTTCGTCGTCTGATCGATGGCCAGAATTTGCTCCGGAGGCAACGCTCAGGCGAGAGCAGAGGAGCTCCGACGAGGTTGGCTAAGTGGTCTGATGAGCCAACTTGGCTCAACCCCCTTCTTATATAGGCAACCATACTTGGATCTGGATCCAGATCTAAAAGCCGCAGTCTGACAGTATTTTGTGTGTAACTCTCTCATATAGATTTCGATTTTAACGTTTTTGAACTCGTTGGAAAGGTCTCGACGAGCAATACAGGATGGTGTAATCATTCATTTAATTTGGTTACTAGATGGATCAGAGCAGAAATTGGGGAAAAGATGGAAAAGATCGGATCCTAATACGAGGGATCTCACATATGCAGATTTCACAAATCATATATGACCTTAAGCAAAGTCTCAGTGCATGGTTCTAGAAACTCTCAAACTTGATAGAGCAGCGGGGTTTCAAGAGATGACTGCAAATCGCTCGCTCTTTGTGCATAGGACACATAGAGGTATTCTTGTCATTTTGTTTTATGTTGATCAATTGTTATAGGAGATGACTTACAAGATATCAATGAGGCCAAGCCATTCCTTAGACAACAATTTGTCATCGACGACCTTGGCGAACTAAGATACTTCCTTGGACTTGAGTTTGTCAAGAACCATAGAGGTCTTGTAATAAATCATGTTACAAATATTCTGCTAGAGAAGGATATGGCAAACTGTAGACATGCCACTGCTCTCATGGACCCCAGCATGAAGCTCTACGATGATGATACATATGAGTGGACAAGAGGAGATACAAAGAGCTTGTTGCGAAGCTTTTCTACGTGACTATACTAGGCCAGATATCTCATTTACAGTGAACAAAATCATCGAATTTATGAAGTAATCATGAGAGGCTCACATGGATATTGTTTACATGATCCTAAGGTATCTGAAGTCCTCTCCAAGTACATGATTTTTTTAGCAGAGATACATCTCTATCTATTATGCAGATGCTGACTATGCAGGATGCCCTAAGAACAGGAAGTCTACCTCTATTTTTTTCAGTTTTCATTTTTGGTCTCATGGAAAAGCAAGAAGCAGACTATGGTTGCTAGATCTAGTACGGAGTCAGAATACAGAGCTATGGTGCAGGGAAGCACTGAGATGATTTGAGTCAGATTCGTTGTGACAAACTTAGCTATTGACTCGCCTCTTCTCATGCAGTTGCTTTACAACAACCAAGCTGCTATATTTATTGCCAACAATCTTGCTTTCCATGAGAGAATCAAATACATTGAGGTAAAGTGCCATTACACACGATATATATGGCTTTATCTTTACTTCGCACGTTAGCTTAGGGGAACATACAATAGATGCTTTTACCAAGATCCTAGCCAAGGGTCGTTCCAGAGGTGTTGTTCCAAGCTGAGTATGATTAACATCTATGTACCATTTTGAGAGGCAGTGTTTATAGTTATTTTGTATTTTCCTATTTATTACATCTCTCTTATGTAATTTGCCCCCCAAGGCTTCTCCTTTATGTATAAGAGAGCCCTATGACCCTTAAAATAATTAATTCATTTTGTTTATCTCCACAATTATAATAGAAATAGAGAACATGGAAATAAACTAGAAATAAAACTATGTCACTAACTATATTAGCCTAATGATGTCAACATGGCTCCTTTTGTTGTGGTAGCTTAAATTGCGCAATCTGTTCTTAAACTCATTCTGAGGCTTCGCCCCTCCCCATGGTCTTGCAATCAGTTGAAGGCTCTGGAAATGAAGACTAGTGTCGATCTTTTGAATCTTGTGATGGTCGGTTGTGCAGAGGTAGCGACGAAGGTATCATACCCTAGGTTAGCAAGCTCTTTTGGATGTTGATGGGGGTGAAAGTGCTTGATTTGAATGTGAGGTAGACTTCTCGTTGGGCCATGGTGTCAGTGCCATAGTTATGTAAAGTCAGTGGCCCTGTAGAGGGAGGATCTTGGATCTAAGGTGGGGTAGATGTTGAGGGTCTTTTGGTGCAAGAGGTACATGGTGGAGGAGGCGGCTTGGGAGGTTTGAGTCCTTGGGATGGATCTCTCACAGTCCACTCGAGCGGTAGAGGTGACTTCCACCTTAGCCGACTACATGGCTAGTGAGTCTTTTCGGAAGTAGGTGGCTCATTACATGGAGATTGAGTCGATGGGGGTGTGATGCAGCATGAAACGAAGAATTAGGGCTCAATTTTTTGTCCGTTAATTGGAGTCTAATTACAGTTAGATTTATTTATTTCCAATCGAGTCCGTTGCAAATTTTAATTAAATGATGAGATCTATTGTGATCTCTAATTAATTAATTAGATTTAATTAGAGTCCAAATAGGGTATGATAGGATTTGGATTTTATTCGCTTTCTATTTTTGTAATCCCTCGCCTCCTATATAAAGGGGATGGCAGTCTAATGTTGGAGCCATTCAAAGTCAATCAAAATTTTGTGGTTTATGTCATTTATCTCTCCCTCTGCCTTCTCCCTCCACGCAATCTTCGCGATTCTTCTCCTCCAAATCCTCACATCCGATGAGTTTTCTTTTTTTTTCCGCCCTCTAATTTCTTCCACCAAATATTTTCCACCATCAAAATAAAACTTTTCACCGTTGAAATTTTTAATTTGCATTAATTGGTATCAGAGCATGGCCTACAAGTCGTTCTCACTATCTGACGATCCATCCAGGTGTTTGCGCAGAAATAAATCCAAAGAATTTTGTTCGGACCATGCATGGCATGTTGATATTATAGAAGCACTATCCAACATAAGAGTTGGACGAACATGCAACAACAATGGGAAGAAGACGTCGACAAAATTATTGCCCAGATAAGGAACTTAGTACTGCCTCCTGTCTCCAAAACCCTCCCCAACGCTTCTGTCCAGGTATATTCAGACCTGCATCCACCACTTCCGAAGGCGTCTCCAGTACTCTCGACCCCCCTACCACCAGACCACCATCCCTACAACCCCTTCCTCCACCAATGCCACCCCACCACCTTTCACCCTGCCAGCAACCCCACAACAACCCCATGTTGTGGCAACACCTCCTGCCACCTTCACCCCTTCGTGCTACAACCATCAGCCTGCCCTTACCGTCACCTCCACCTTCGCTACATCCCATCCTTACTGCCCTTTTCCTAAGCCCTCCTCGCCTGTGCAAAACCCCCTGACTATCTCCCTAGTCCAAATGCCAAGCTTGCCACCAACCAAACCCAAACCCGAATGCCATCACCGCCTAGTTCCCAAACCCCAAGGTCCCCATCGACACTGCTACTATCATCATCTCCATGCCCTCGTGAAGCTTCGCCATCACACACGCGGTAGCCATTACCGCCTACCACTCCCACTTTGTTGCCACCACCACCACCGTTGGATGGGGATGAAGACAATCCCATCAAGGGTTTTCTCAAGAAAGGAGGGCATATCCCAATCGGGAACCTTATAACAACAATATCAAGGATTGGGAATTGATTTGAGAAATTTCAAGAAACTCCCTCCACTTACATTACTTTATATAAAAGTTGTAAGATTGAGATGCATATGGGTTGGATTTCATTTAAGTGAAGGGTTAGGGAAATTGCACCTCTACTTCTTGGTGCAAGAATATTTGAAAAATGTGTTGAGAATAGAACAGTGGAGCCACCACCTTTTCTAATTAGTATTAGGAATGTAGACATAGCCTATATAAGGATCCTATGGTCTAGTATATTACCAACATATCTTCTCATCCTAGACTTGTACCATTCAATCTTTATGGCTTCTTCAAATTCCGTGGTGCATGAGATGAAGTTGCCACATAAATTCTTCAATTATCATAATAGGGGAATGACATCTACGTGAGCCCCTCTTTTTACACCACATATGTTCCAACATGAAGTTGTCGGTGATGATCATTGCATCATGGGCACTTGGAGTTCGCCTTATGCACCACATATGTTTTTTCATCGCAATCATGATGGCTTATTGATCAAGCATCCAAGCACCAAACTTGAAGACGAAGCAACTCATCAAGAGATGAGTTTTTTGAAGTGGTAGAGAGCTGATGCATCAAGAATTGAACAATCAAGGGTCAATTTTTCGTCTGTTAATTAGGGTCTAATTAGAGTTAGATTTATTTCCGTTCACTCAACTCCGTTACAATATTTACTTAAATAATAAGATCGATTGTGATCTTCAAATAATTGGTTAGATTTAATTAAAGTCCAAATAGGGTTTGTTAGTATTTGAATTTTACCTACTTTCTATTTTTGTAATCTCTCCCCTCCTATATAAAGGGGATGGTAGTTTAATATTGGGGGCATTCAGAGTCAATTAAAATTTTGAGATTTATCTCATTTATCTCTCCCTCTCTCTTGTCCATCCATGCGATCTTCGCGATTCTTCTCCACTCGTACTCGGTGAGTTTTCTCTTCTTCCGTCCTCTAATTTCTTCCACCAAGTATTTTCCATCATCAAAATAAAACTTTTCATCGTTGAAATTATTGATTTGCATCATATATATGCTCTTGTCAGAAGTTGGGTGTGTGCTACCTCATACTTAGGATCTAGGACAACTAGAAAAACGCCAACCATCGTGGTATTCATGTACACCATCTGTTGCTTTGTAGATGTTGTGATGGGCATGAAGTTGTGCTGCTTCTCGAACGTGCCTTGCAACAATGAATTGAAACTATGCAAAGGACAACCATTCTGTGTGGTCGTGAATATGTCATATAGTACCTGGAGGATCTTGACCTTATTATTTGCCTGTCCATAGATGGCAACAAGTATATCCCACATTGCCTTGGCAGCAGGTTGATGCAAGTTATCATTGGCTATCTCTGTGGTCACAATACCAGAAAGCCAAACACGTGCGTACGTGTCCTCGACCTTCCATGAGGCGTTCGCCCTAGTTTTTTCTGTCGGCTATGGCTACGTCAGAATGTGTTCTTTGTTACTACATTGCAACAGGGTCATAAACTGCATGGACCATAGCTTCTAGTTGGTCTCTCCATTTTCATGTTGGGTACCGAACCCTTGAAGGCACCAAAAGAGAAGAAGTCACCCCTGATATCTTACATAATGATAAAGTGTTTTACGACAGGAGCAACTGAGGCTATAGATTAATTAGAAAGTGTTAGAAAATCGGAAGCGGAAGCGTAAACATGGAAAATATAAATAAAATATAAACAGCGGGATTTTACGTGGAACCCTACTCCGTGAGGAGCGGGATGAAACCACGGGAGAAGCCCTCAAAGGGGCGGATATTCCATTGAATTTCTCAATGGATACAGGAGGTCTGGGGCTCCTTATATAGCCTCTCCAGAGCCTCCAAGTCCCACCACTGGACGATGTGGGACTAAACTCAGTGGTGGGATAAATGGACCCTGGAGGGATCCATTTACCCACCTATTACATAAGTGACGCATGCTCCAAATACTCTAACACTCCCCCTCAAGCTGGAGCATGCAATGCTCAGCTTGGACAAACAGAAAGAAACTCAACTCACAATACATGACACTACAGACAATATCAACCCAATGCGCACAGCTGCTGCAGTCGAGGATGTTGCTTCTCATGGCGTGCATGTGAGGAGGACGAACGGGCTGGAGTGTGAAACTGGATCTATCTGGCTCAGAGAATGGTCCTCTACTCTGGAGTCCCTATGATACCACATGAAAACCCTTGCCCTTAATGGCATAGGGAATAGTCCTCTGCTCTGGAGTCCCTATGGCTCACATGAAAGCTCTGGCCAACCAACAAGAATGATAAATGATTGGCATGCGTCATCGTCGAGTCTGAATCTGAAATTTGTAGAGTCTGAACATCTGACCGGTCTGGAAAATCTAATATCTGAATCTTAGAACAAGACCTGTGACTCTACATATATATACTCCCCCTTTCTCCCATACTGGTCAGATGAAATTGTTGACCACGTTGGGAGAAGATAAGATAATACATAAATATGGGGAAAAAACATGAATATTCTCAAAAAAATTCTCTTGCGGCTTTTCTTCATTTTTTTTGTAATAAGCCGTCCAAATTTTTTTTCGAACATTTTTTTATAAGCCGTTCCAACAAAAAAAAATTTCGGCTTTTGCAACATTTCCTTTTTTCCTTTTTTTCTTTTTTTTGCAAACATTTTTTTTAAATGCGTACGGCTTTTTTTTAATTATACGCGCCTTTTTTTTCTTCTCAACTCTCCTTTTTTTTTCCTTTTTTTTGTTACAACTCTCGGCCCAACAAGACAGCCCCCCTTTTTTTGTTGTGTTTAACCTCACGGGCCCAGGCCGAAAAAGCAACAGATTTTTTTTTATAAAGAGCCGTAGGCTCTAGGGTTCCCTTCGAGAAACCCCCATCGGTTGGGGTTGCCGCCGCCAATTGGAAATCGAGGGTGGCCAGGGCTTGAAGCCTGGAGATCGAGGGGCCTCGCGGGTTTGCGCCTGGCGATCTGGAGGATGGAGGGAGGCTCGAAGTACGTTCTCGCGCACCAATGGTGGAATACTCGAGCAGCCTGGAGTCGCCGTTGCTCTCGGGGAGAGAGCTCGAGCAGCCTTCGTCGCCTTGGATGTGGAGGATCTCGAGGGGCGACGCGGGCTGGGATTGAAGTCACCGCCGCCTGTGCTTCGCGCGCCGCTGCTGAGGAGGAGGGAGCCCTGGGGATCGCGCACGGGGCTGGAGGAGATGCTGCTCGGCTGGATCGGGGCTGCGAGACCTGTTCACCCGAGGAGGAGCGCCGCCTTGGCGCTTTGTGCGCAGGAGGGCAAGGGGGAAGCCGCCGCCTGCTTGGGAAGCGCCGCCCTAGAATCGAAAGTAGCGCCTGGGGTGTGTAGATCTGAAGATTGCTCCGCCTCAACTAGAACCGCTGATGGAGAGGTGCCGCTGCAGTTGTTTTCTGGCTTTGCCTTGCGGAACGCCTTGAAGGTAGATTTGTGCGATGGTTGGATTGCCGCACAGAACGCCTCGCCTGGAGTCATCGCTTGCTTGAAGATGTCGGCTGCAGACTATGGCGTGTAAATGATCTTCCAAAAGAAAATCTCCACGAACAGATAATCTTCACGATCAAACTAAAGAACAGACTCCTCTTGACCATCTTCAAGAATAAACCCACGAATAGGAAATATTGCAGAACGAACAATAATCGAAACTCGGCTAAATGAAAGACCATAAAACGATTCCTCGAGAATCGAACCCGCTCTAATACCATGTTAGAAAATCGGAAGCGGAAGCGTAAACATGGAAAAGATAAATAAAATATGAACAACGGGATTTTACGTGGAACCCTCCTCCGTGAGGAGCGGGATGAAACCACGGGAGAAGCCCTCAAAGGGGCGGATATTCTATTGAATTTCTCAATGGATACATGAGGTCTGGGGCTCCTTATATAGCCTCTCCAGAGCCTCTAAGTCCCACCACTGGACGATGTGGGACTAAACTCAGTGGTGGGGTAAATGGACCATGGAGGGATCCATTTACCCACCTATTACATAAGTGACGCATGCTCCAAATACTCTAACAGAAAGTGTTTACACAATCATATGGTGATTGGTTATAGGTGTAGACTCATACCACAACCAACCCCTCAGATCTTGCTTCGCGTTAGGGTATGAGGATGAACCTAATGGTTTGATTCACCGTAAACAGTCCAAAATCAGAGCGTTCAGTGATCTCTAAGTGTTTTGGGATCTAGAAAGCTAGGATATGTGCTGCGGGGGTCTAGACACAATGCTAAACCCAAAACAACACCTGTTAGGAGGTGCTGGATAAAGCAGCAGCAACCGCTAGGCCTGCACACCTTTTATGGTGTCGTTGGGCGGTGCTGTAGCAGCTGCTAGGCATTTCAGCACCTTCGCCGGTGCTATTGGGCGATGTTGTGCGCGAGAAAAGCCCAGCATAATCCATGGCGAGCGACGAGGAGGGGGGATTTAGGGTTGGCAGGTGGGGTTTAGGTCATGGTTAGCGGAACTCCAATATAGGACCGTTGCTCTTATATCTTGTCGAGAAACAAAATGACTTGTCTATTCATGAGGCCATAAGGTTCTCTTATATATAGAAAAGAAACGCTAATGAGCAAATTACATGATAGAGACAATAAGAAAAGGCAATACATAAAATAGACAAAGATAAATATCTCTCAACAATGATCACGTGGGATGCTGATCTTAGCCCAAACTTGTATATTAGTCCACGTAAGTTTATAAATCAGGAATTACACCTAGCATTGATAGAATTTCTCCCAGGGGCCATAGTGATCCATCAAAAAAAAACTATCAATCTAAATTGGTTTAAAATGCCCTCCAAGGAACAATGGTGATTGAGGCAATAATGGAAGTTGATTAAGCTCTTCAAATGATCGATCAATTAGCTATCCTCATTGGGTCACTTCGCAACAATGATTTATCAGCCTTCCTTGACTGCATAATCAGGTAGTGGGGCAGGGTGATCCCGAATGACGCCAAACAAGGGTTGGAATAATGATTTTTCTTAAACGATTTCTCCATCCTTGTGTCGGAGGTCACTACACAACCCTGAAAACCTTCAACCACAAAACAATACAGTGTGGATACTCTCAACATATACCACATACATACCGAGTTTCCATGATGCACCCAATTCCAGTTTGGATTGGCAATTATACCATCTAAAATATAAGCACAAGCGCACACACAAGACCCAGTCATTACATAGAAAACCTCTTTTTCAAGAGAGAAAATCATGAGAACACTGATCCATCAGCCCTGCATGAGCCGCTAGGTTCTCCACATAGTATGAAACAAAAGTGAGGTGTATATGATATATGGGGGGCAGGGATTATTTAGATCCGTACGAGCCATTTAACACATTACATTGTTCAATGGCAATAATACAACTTGGATCAACTACACAGAATAAAGAAAGAAATCTTGATGCCATATTCTTGTTATAATAACACAAGAACAACTTCCACCTGGCGATAATTAACTTTTTGCAGGTTTGTACTAACTTCCATGTATTGGATAGATTATGCAAGTCTAAAATATAAAACATTCCTCGAAACATAGTCATTTCTTTTTGTATGTTGGGCTAAATTTTGCTGTACTACATTCCAGGTTGGGAATCTCGCTCATTTCTTTTTGTGTGTTGGACTAAATTTTGCTCTACTACATTCCAGGTTGGGAATCTTGATCAACATTCTCCTCCTTCAAGGAGACCGTTCCAAGTATATGGTTGTGTAGTAACATGTAAAGACATGGTTGTTCCCAGGGATTCTTCAAGAATCTTTGATAAAGTAATATTTTTTTGTCTTTTCCTGTTACTTTTCTCTTACTCTTGTTAGATCTATTTATATATATTGATAATAAAGGTCCAGTGAGAGATTAGAAAATGAACCTTCTCATGTCAAATAACTTGGAACGGAATTTTTGCTATTAATGCTGAAAAGTAATAGGATTATGTCACGTAAAGGTATTAAGGATGAATTTTATTTTATATCGCTTTTGATGTTTTACAGGTTGATTATTATGCGCATCCTGAACACTACAATCCTATTTTTCATGAAAGAATTGCTCCGTATGCTTCTGCCATTGGTACTAGTCTAGTCTGTTTTACCTCTTTCTAATTTCGTTTCGATCTTAAATGTTATGCTCATGTTTGTTTCATATCTCTTTAGCATCTAAATTATATTATTCCAGACTATACGTTTGTTAATTGTGCTTTTTATGTGTAAGTTGACTTGAGCATAATTTTTCAACTTCCTTATTTGGTACTTTGGTAGAGTAAAATATTAATTGGTGTGAACAGTGGTGCAGTCTGATCATCAAATGCAGGTTTGTACTAGTTGCAGGTCTGTTTTGTTCGAGTTTGTTTGGTATTTAGTACTTACGTAATGTATAACATTCCAATGTCTTGCATTAGTACTATTGTATTGTTTATCAGTTCTATAGTTGTAATTTTTGTTGTCTTTCACCATTATTTAATATCACAAGCGGATATTTTCCAAGGAGTACAAAACTCCTAACACTTGATCTAGTTTGTTGGAGAAATAGGTTTCCATATTATCATCATCCGAAAAAAGTATACTCTAGTATTTTACACAGAGGAGATTATGATGCCATTGGGACAATTACATAGATAACCAATAAAGTTATATAAGATAAGACCTCGATCTTGTTGGAGTATATGCGTCACATGTAAGATCCATTTACCACGTCCATGAGTTTAGTCCCACATCTACCAGTTGTGGGATGTGGAGACTCAGTGAGGGCTATAGAAGAAGTCCCTCACCCTCTGTATCAGATGAGAAAAGCAATAGACTATCAACCCTTCGAGGTGTTCCCCCGTGGTTTCATCCCGCTCCTTAGAGAATAGGGTTCCACGTAAAAATCTTGGTGTTCATGTTTATATTTATGCTCTTCATGCTTTGTTTATCATTTTCGCTTCTACATTCCTATTTTCTAACATGGTATTAGAGTGGGTTCGATTCTTGAGGAGTTATTCTTTATTATTTGTTCGAGATTCGATTTTGGTACTTTGTTCTTGAAGATTATTATGTTCGTGATTTGTTCAAGATTAGAGATTCATTTTTTCTAGGATTTTCCTGGAAACCCTAAATTTGTACGAAGGCATCATCGATTTCCGTACGTTCTGGAGATCATCTTCGACAAAGATTTGTGGGTTTTTCTGAACCCTAATTCATGCCCATGTTCTGAAGTTTTCATCAGCATGAAAGTTCTGGGATTCAGTTTCTACTGTGTACAATCGATTTTCAGGACACATCTATCACCAGCAAATCTCCAACAACTACTCTCGATTTCTATCTCCAGGCGGTGGAGTCCAAGCGATACATGACCCAACTCCAGGCGGAGTCATGGCCCGATGCCTCTATCTCCAGCAAAAAAAGGGGTGGCAAGAGGCGCCCCATCCTTCCAGCGCATGGCAATAACCTCCAGGTGGAGGTCGCATCCCCGCTCCACACTCCAAGCAGTGCTTCTCCCTGTCTACTCCGAACGTCGCCGCCCTCTACAAGACCGCCATAGCACGTCCAGACGTGCATCTCCCTCTAGTCTCCAGGCGCAGTCAGGTCTCCAGACCATCGGCATCTCTCAATTGGCGGCGGCGCCCTCTTCAACAGTTCCAAGGTGGCGGCCCGCTAGGGTTCTAAACCCCCCCGGTAGCCCTCCTTTGGTGTCCTTTACCCAGCAGGCGATGGCGAGCCACGCCTTGCGCTCCAGGCGACGCCCTGAGCGACACACCCTTCAGGAGGAGTTCTCCTCTCCGCTCCATACCCCACGATGGTGGCCCTGATTTTTCATACTCCTGCACCATGCTCTCCCTTTGATCTCCAGCCGGGGCCCCATCCCAAGTGGAACCCTAAGGGCCTCCCCATCGGGGTCGGCATGTATTTGCGAGAGGTTCCCAGTTGGGAACCCTAAGGCTGCGGTTTATTTAAAAAAATTCAAGTGGTTTACCGTGCATTAAAAAAAAGGAGGGGGAGTTGGTCAGAGAAAAAAAGGGCGGGCCCAATATTTTAAAAAAAATGTTTTGAGAAAAATTGGGCCCAAGTGTGCCGATGGATTGTTTTTCAAAAAAAGTGATTTTTTAAAAGGCACGTATAGCTAAAAAGCCATACGCAAAAGATAAAAGAATTTTTTTTGAGAAAAAAATAAATAAGTCGGCTATTAAAAAGAGAGGGAAATAACCAAAATGATTCGAAAAAAAGAATAATTAAAAAAAAAGAAGCCGAAAAAATTTTAAGATCGACATTTGTGATTCTTGTTTTGTTTCCCTATATTTGTTGTCTTCTCCCAACTTGGTCGATCTTTGTCATTCCGACCAGTATGGGAGAAAGGTGGAGTATTGTGTAAAGTCACGGGTCCATTCAGATGTCAGATTCTCCAGACGAGTCAGATTTTTCAGACTCTACGGATCTTCAAATTTCAGACTCGATGACCAGTTTCTGAGTCTTCACTTTCAGATACGCACATGTATGCATTTTCTTTTCAGATGTGCACATGTATGCAATCATTTGTCGTGGTCCCCATCATTCTTGTTTTCAGCCAGGGTTTTCATGTGATCCATAAGGACTCCACAGTAGAGTACCATTCCCTATGCCATGTTGGCTAGGGCTTTCATGTGGTTCATAGGGACTCCAGAGTAGAAACCATTCTCTGTGCCAGATGGGCGAGGCCCAGTTCTTTGACGAGGAGACTTCTTCAGACTCCATTCTCAAGCGATCGTGAACTCCAGTACGAGATCCTTTCGAAGTTTCTATGAGAGAGAACCCACTTCGAGTTCCTTATGAGAGAGACCCATCTTCAGAGATCTACACACGGATAATTAGCGTTGCTTTTTTCGGCCCTTTCAGAGATGGAGCTGTTGTCCACATGTTGTGGCGGGCCAGAGTACTCCGACGAGGATACTCATTTCAGTTGCAATGACTCTGACATGCGCAATACAAAGCACATGCTCTTCGATGAAGAGATTCAATTGACTCACACTCCAGCCCGTCCATCCTCCTCACATGCACGGTATGAGAAATGTCCTTGACAGCAACCGACGGTTGTGCACATTGAATTGATATTATATGTAATGTCATGTAGCGTGAGTTGAGATTTCTTTCTATTTGTCCAAGCTGAGCATTGCATGCTCCGGCTTGAGGGGGAGTGTTGGAGTATATGCGTCACATGTATTGATGGGTAAATAAATCCCTCCAAGATCCAGTTACCACATCCATGAGTTTAGTCCCACATCTACCAGTTGTGGGATGTGGAGACTCAGTGGGGGTTATATAAGAAGCCCCTCATCCTCTGTATCATATGAGAAAAGTAATAGACTATCGACCCTTCGAGGCGTTCTCCCGTGATTTCATCCCTCTCCTTAGGGAGTAGGGTTCCACGTAAAAATCTTGGTGTTCATGTTTATATTTCTTTTCTTCATGCTATATTTATCATTTTCACTTCCACATTCCTATTTTCTAACAGATCTACAAGATAATTCATAATGTTTTTCCTCAAATTAGAGCATAGATGTCAATCATGCTTAGCTTGAAAATGCACCTCTTAGAAGGTGTTATGTGAACTGGCTTGATGAAGATGACAATCATGATTTATAATCATGAGTCGCTTATCCTTATCATATCCATAACATTGCAACAATTATGGATGGCGTGTAACAAGATAATTCATAATGAGATCGATCATGCTTATTCTGGAACCAGAGATCGATCATGCTTATTTTGGAACCTTTGGTGGGAGGGAGTGTTGCTAGGGATGTGACATGCTTGGGAGTGGTGACCTGTAAAAATACACCTATATGGGGAGGGAGTAGATTGTTAGAGGAGTCGATTGGTAATGCATCAGTGATCTACATTGGAGTGGTGATCGATAGCGGAGCTGTAATGTGTTTTTTGGTTGGTGGTAGTACTGGTATGCATCGAAAAACACTCCTACTGCCATCAACATCATAAAAGTCGCCTCATGTATCACTTAGTTCTTTCCTCCCAAACTCGCTCCTTACATATTCTTGCATTGCCCACATGTATGCCCTCCTCTCAGCAGGATTCTGAATATCAACAGGGTAGACAAAGTCGTCGTCATTGAAATCAGAGATGACATTGAATTCCATCTCAAACATGGGCTCCTTGAATTGCTCGTCTCTCCTCACCCTCTTTCGATCCTTCTCCTTCTTCCCCTCCAAGTTAGCATTCACCAGCTCCCTAACATCTTTGGGATAATTTGTGCACTTGGAAATATTCTTATCGTTGCCAACAAGATGATGCTTCAACTTCGTAATCTCCCCTTTCTCAGCTTCTTCCCATAGAAGTTGCATTATGGTTTGAATTTATTACCATCTGGAGCAGTGACATGCCTCCAACCAAATTCCCCACTATATTTTTGACCCTCATAACCATTATATCTTGATCTGGAGTGTGAACCCATGATGTTGATTTTCTCGAGTGAAACCTGCAAGGAAATTAGAGAACAATCACATATGAGTCATACAATAAGAATAATCGCTTATTTGCTAGTAGTTTTTTTATTTTAATTTTATATTTACTATATTTATAGTTTTTAAAATGCATAAAATGCATAAAGCTTTGAATAATTTGTGTTTAACATGATCTCCAAGTATCTATGTTACAATTTGTAAGCAGATATTATTATAGAATAACCACGCTTCTTTTTCAAAAAATCCCTAATATCTAGATTTTTAAGGGTTAAACATGAGATCCAATCTTCTACTTTACAAAAAAAAATCAACTTAAGCCATCCTAAGTTTCAACACCCCTAATTTATTCTATTTAATTTCTCACAAAATACTTCAAATGTACTCAAAATAACTCAAAATTATGCTCTGCACATGCAAGATGAATAAAAACTCTCGAAAACATTAGTTAGTGTTAATATATTTATTATCATTAGTTACTTTTATGTATTTTCTTTTCTTTTTGCATACTTTATGTAGTTTGCATAGGAGAATCCTAAGACCTCATGAATAAACAATTCATTATTTTCTCTTCACATGGTATTAAAGCGACCGTTATAAACCGGAGTTTTCGTACCCCATCCGTGCCCTAGGCCCTACCCGCCGCCCTTCTTCTCATCGCACGCACCGCCGGCCTCCTCTGCAAATGGCCAAACCATCTTGGAGAGGAAAATTCCTCCGGGAGGTATGTTTTGAAACATATTGGCTCTATATGGTCGGCAATATTTTTTTTTGTTATGTACCGTATGTAAGCCACCTCTTGAAGAGACGACTTTGATTTTAGCCAAAGCCGTCTCTTCAAGAAGCGGCTCTCACTGGTATGTGCCACAAAAACTCCAAGGAGCAACACATAAAAAAAACACATACATGAGTTTATTTGCCTATCGAGTATTGTTTTCAAGGAGGAGAGCCAACCTTGAGCCGTAACTGCTGGTTTTGGGGTACTGGATCCTTTGATAAAGAAGGCCTATAAGACCTTGAAATCTAACGGGCTTCTGTACATCAGAGATATACTGAGACTTTAACTTGATTTGATGCTCCATTTCCTTGCTTCTTGCCAAAATCTTCGTCTGACTACTTGGGGGGAACACTTCATGATGAAAACTTTCAAAGCCAAGTTCATGCTCAATAATTATGTTAGCTACATGAGATACATAAGTTCTCTATAGGACTTGGAGCATATTTCTATTCACATATAGATGGTTCGATGGGGTTTGGAATGATACGTCTTTTTTGTGGTTGGATCACTCGACCCCCCGGGCTTCTAATCATCCATGTAGTTTGCATGTTCTTCCTCTCAGACTGGGTGTTTGAGGCCTTTGGTTGTCCTGTGGGCTATCTAGTTATACACACACACACACACACACATATATATATATACATATACATACATATACATATATATATATATATATATATATATATATATGGATTTAATGGGGCTGCCCCCTTGGTGCAGCCAACATGACTGCCACGTCCAATCGGCATTTTTTTCATTTTTTTCCGAAAAGTATCGTCATGTATATACATCCCTATATCCCTCCTATATGTCATTCGAATTTCGTCAGAAACACAGACTCCTACGGCCTCCATCGAGATGATGTCGATTTAAAAAATCATCTTACCGTTAAAAAATGGCTGTCTGGATGGAGGCCGTAGGAGTCTCTGTTTCTGACGAAATTCGAATGGCATATAGAAGAGATATAGGGATGAATATATATAATGATATTTTTTGAAAAAAAAATAAAAAAAAACGTCGAAAATGACATGGGGGCAGCCATGTGGGGAAGCCCCATTAACCTCTATATATATACACAGAGAGAGAGAGAGGAGTGATCCTGTAAGAGCAAAAAACCGTAAGAGCATGAGAGCAGTGATCCTGGACCACTAGATTCTGTTTTCTCTCTCCTGGTTGAATCTAGTGGTCCAGAATCACTGCTCTCATACTCTCACATGTTTTGGCTCTCATAGGATCAGCCCTCTCTCTCTCTCTATATATATATATAGGTTGATTTTTATTTAGGAGTGATATCACATGGACAATGTACTTCAATATGCCAAAGCCCTGTTTCAGGTTTGGTCTTTATAACATGCTCTTTTTGTCCCAGTTAATTGATTTTGGGTGTGTGCCACTTCGGGAGCCTTGGGACCAGACCCTTTAATTCTTCAAAAAGAAAATAGTAATTTAAAGAAGGCTCATGATATTTTATACACATAAATAACGCGGAGGATTCTAGATTTGTAGATTGATTCGATAAGAGATGTGTGCTGCCAAGTGACAGCTTGTGAGAGAACTCTAATTTGGCTTACATTTTAATATGGATGTTAGTATTAATCTACATCAAGGATTAGCTATGAGTTCGTACTTCTTTACCTTGGTTGAATTAACAACGCATATACAAAGGGAGCTACCTGCTGTATATTATTTGCATATGATATTGTTTTATTGAACGAGACAGGAACTGGAGTTAACAGGAAGCTTGAGCTTTGAATGGGGGCTCTGTAGTAAGGGTTTCTGACTAAGTAGAACCACAACAGAGTATATGGAATGTAAGTTTGATGGTACGGAAGTGAAATATATGGAACATAAGTTTGATGATATGGAATGTAAGTTTGACGACATGGAATCAATTTTTAATACTTAGGGTTGATAATGTGGAATGTAAGTTTTCTAAATATGTCATAAGTAAAGCTTGAAACTCATTTTATTTTGAAAAAGGATGCTTTTAATACTTAGGTTTGATCTTTTAAAGGGATGGCGGGATTGATGGAGGTGTTATTTCTAGAAGTAATGCTGAGCAGGTGACGTGAATAGCAGCTTGATGTGTTCTTTATGATAGGAGAAAAATGTTACTAAGCTGCAGTGAGATCTGCGATGTTTTATGGTAGTGAGTACCGAACAGTCAACCAGAGATGTGCAGAGAATGTCTGCAGATAAGATGAATATGCTAGAGTGGATATTTTGCCACACAAAGAACAATTGAATTCATAACGTAAGTACCAGACAAAATGTTGGTGCGGCATTGATAAAAGATAAAATGAGAGCAACTCCGATAGGGTAATTTTTACATGTGCGAGGAAGGCCAAATAGTGCATCCAAAGGTTCGAGAAGTTAGAAAATAAGAGGCTTGTAATATGGGCCAGGGAAGAAATAAGTGTTGGAAGGAGTCTATTAAGAAGGATATGGTTTGAAGAAAGGGTATGACCCAAATTTGATATGTTTCGAAGCAGTGAATCCATGTAGTTGACCAAAATTAATCTGGGAAATACATGCACACATATATAAAATCAAGTCCGGACCTAAATGAGCCTAGCTTTTTCATATTTGATTCTATCGGAAGAAATAATAGACGTGTTTATTCCGGGGAATCCTAGGCTCTCTTATATAGAGGAGAGACCTATGGATAAATTACATAAGATAGACATAAAGAAATAAAATAATCGAAAAGATACATAGAAACATAGAAATATCTCTATACTCCCCCTCAAGATGGATCATAGATGTCAATCATGCTCAGCTTGAGCGAACACTTCTGAAATGGCTCCCCTGAGTAATGCCTTGGTAAAGATATCTGTTGTTTGCTTTCCTAAACTAACATGAGAGGTAGAAATCAAACCCTTCTGAATCATGTCTCTAGTATAATGGCAATCTACCTCAATATGTTTCACTCTCTCATGGAATGCGGGGTTGTTTGCAATGAATAAGGCAACTTGATTGTCACATTGTAATTGCATTGGTAGAGGAACATCTACATGCAAATCTGCTAATACTACTCGAACCCGCATCATTTCTGTACTTGCCTGCACCATAGCCCTATACTCAGATTCGACACTTGAGCTAGCCACAACTGTTTGTTTCTTGCTTTTCCAAGAAACAAGAGAACTGCCAACAAATACTGCAAAGTCCGAAGTAGAATTCCTATTCTTAAGGGCATCCGGCATAGTCAGCATTAGCACACGCAGATACAGAGAGAGCTGTTCCTTTCATGAAAAGTAATCATGCACCTGGAGAAGATTTTAGATATCTCAATATCTTGTAATAACGTTCATATGTACTTGCCGAGGTTGTTCCATAAACTGACTCACCATACTCACTGCAAAAGAGATATCCTATCTGGTAATAGTAACATAAAGGAGCTTTCCCACCATCTCTCTATATCACCTCTTATCAACCTCATCTGTATCATCGTCGTATAGCATGAACATCATGCTAGGATCCATAGGAGTAGTAGAGGGCCGACACCCAATCATGCCCGTCTCAACAAGCATGCCTGCAACATACTTTCCTTGGGTCATCACAAGACCCTACGCATTCCTAGCAAATTCCAACCCAAAGAAATAACTTAGGGTGCCTAGATCCTTAGTAACACACTGACGACCTAGAAACTCTTTTGTCGTCTTTATCCCCTGCATATCATCCCCTGTAACAAGAATATCATTAACATAGACCATTATGACAACAATACCTCCAAGTGTCCTCTGCACAAAGAGTGAATGGTCTGCATTAGACCTCTTGAACCCTTGCTCCTCAATCAGGTCCGAGAGTTTATGAAACTATGCCCTTGGGCTTTGCTTAAGGCCGTTTATCGCCTTATGGAGTGTACAAACCTGCTGACACTCCCCCTCAGCAGCAAACCCCGGAGGTTGCTGCATGTAAACTTCCTCCTGTAGATGTCCATACAGAAATACATTTTTAACATCCAATTGAAACAAAGTCCAATCATGTACCGCCGCTACTAAAAGTAGGACACACAGTGTAGAGTGACAAGCCACCGGAGAAAACGTGTCCAAGTAATCCACACCGTAGGTCTGAATGAAGCCTCATGCCACTAATCTTGCCTTGTAGCGATCAAGGCTACCATATGCATGATGTTTTATAGTAAACACCCATTTGCAATTGACCATAGATGCCCCAGGAGGAGCAGACACCAAACTCCATGTACCACGTGACTGCAACGTAGCCATTTCTTCCTCCATAGCCAAGCGCCAACAACTACCCTTCAATGATTCTTGATAATTCCGTGGAATTGGCCACGGTAGATAGAGCTACTGCAAATATCTGAAATTCCCTTGTTAGATGATGAAAGGAGACCTGAGAAGCAAGAGGCTAGGAAGTACAAGACCGCTTCTGCTTACGAACTGCAATAGGTATATCCAGGTCATTGGTATCCTCCTCAAATTGCGGTCTATTCTCCTGTAATGAGTCCTGCACAGATATATCTCCAGATCCATCATTAGAAACCATGTTATCAAAACAAACCTGGGGCATACTGGATGACATGCTATGTCCATGAGCAGAAGCAGTCCGACGGGTATAGAGTTTAGGTAATGGTTGAACAATGGGCATATGTGACTGGGTAGTAGGAGGGGGTGGAGGAGGTGGTGGTGGTGGAGGTGGTGGCAGTGGTGGAACCACATGCACAGGAGGAGGCGATTGACTCGTAGAAGGGGTGGCATGTAAACCTCATCATCTGAGTCTGATGAAGCCAACCTGTCACATGTAGGAGAGAAATACATCACAGACTCAAAAAAGGTGACATCAGTACTAATATAGTATTTTATGCACAAAGGATCATAACATTGGTATCCCTTCTGGGTCATGGAGTATCCAACGAACACACATTTGACATCTCTAGGAGAGAGCTTGTCAAGATCTGGAACCAACTGGTGAACGAAAGCAACAGAGCCGAAGACACACGGAGTGAGCGAGAATAACTCCTTCTCAGAAAAAGCTATAGAAAACGGAATTTTCTCACCCAAGACAGACGATGGCACACGATTCACCAAATAGCATGCTATAAGAACTGCATCACTATAAAAAGAATGTGAGGCACAACTCTGAATGAGAAGAGTCCGAGTAACATCGAGTAGATGACGAT
Organism: Ottelia alismoides; assembly: GCA_037367405.1. Lineage (NCBI taxonomy): Eukaryota > Viridiplantae > Streptophyta > Magnoliopsida > Alismatales > Hydrocharitaceae > Ottelia > Ottelia alismoides. The sequence goes on from JAZKJV010008750.1 coordinate 134,454, forward strand.
GCATTCTCAGCAACAACGTTTTGCTGAAAAGTGTAAGCACAAGATGTTTGATGAATAATCCCACGATATGAAAGAAAATGAGATAGAGCATGAGTACAGATTCTAAAGAGTTATCAGTTCGCACAAATTTTACAGAGGTAGAGAAAATATTCTGCACTTCATCAATAAAAGTTTTGATCACATCTCCTGCTTCAGACTTATTTTTCAAAAGAAGCACCTAAGATAACTGAGAAAAATCATCCACAACCACAAGATAAAACCTGTGTCCCTGGTGATCAGGAACATGAATTGGACCCCAAATGTCAACATGAAAAAGCTCAAAAAGGAAGCTACTGCTCTGACTCTGACAACTAGGAAACGCAGACCGATGATGCTTTCCCAACTGACATGCCTCACACTGGAAGGAAGACCCTGGTGAAATCTGTGGCAACATGTGACACATCTTCTGAAGGGGTAGATGACCAAACCGAAGGTGCCAAGTGAACGAAGAGACTAGTACAAACGAATAAGAGGAGATGCCCGCATAGGGAGTCCGAACCAGGGGATACATGCCACCCTGCTCACGACCACACCCAATCCCTTTGCATGTATGAATGTCCTGAAAAATAAGAGACGATGGATCAAAAATAGTTCGGCAGTGCAAATCCTTTATAATCTGACTAATAGAAAGCAAATTCATAGAGAAATCAGGAGCATGTAGCACATTCTGCAAACGCATCGAGGGCATCAAAGTGATCTCCCCCTGTCCTGTGATTGGGGAATGAGTCCCATAGGATATCACAATTGTTTTACCTGGGGGAACTTGTCTATACGATGCAAGCTGTTGTCTGTCTTCACATAAATGATGTGTCCCCCCGGAATCCATAATCAACTCGGTAATCTCAGATCCATGCGCGGGGCAGTGCGGGGGGGGGGGGGGGGTAGGATTAGAAGGTGGGGTCTACGGTTTTGGATACTCGAGTTCCGGTGTAGGACCGCCGCTCTAATAGTATGTTGGAAGAAATAATAGGTGTGTTTATTCCAGGGAACTTTAGGCTCTCTTATATATAGGAGAGACCCTATGGATAAATTACATAAGATAGATATAAAGAAATAAAATAACCGAATAGGAACATAGAAATATCTCTACAAATTTGTTTATTTAGTTGATCCAAAATTTGTGGTTATTTGAATGAATTTGAATTGAATTTTACCTCATTGTACCTAAATTATATTAATCAGACTGGAAGTCTCTAAACAACAAACTTATATCTTCAATAATAAGTGTTGACTGTATGCATCTTTCTGCTGAATATGTATTGTTACACACGTCTTCTCCTTCTGTATAACTTCTTTTAAAGGAATTCTGCTGTATAACTCGTCATGTTTATAAAGATTTAGATATGCTAATATCGGCATTTCACAAGCCTATATTGTTTATTTATCTTGCAGTTAATTGCATGTACTGGGAGAAAAGATATCCTAGACTGTTGACAAATACACAATTACGAGAACTAATGAAGAAAGGATGCTCTCTTGTTGCTATTTCTGATATAACTTGTGATGTGGGCGGTTCAATAGAGTTCATTAACCAAACAACTAAAATAGAGAAGCCTTTCTTCAGGTGTACCTTTTAATATATGCTTATATATGCACATAGTGATATATCATTTTGATTTCAGTGAGATTTCGTTTAACTGAACAAAAAAATAATAGAAACAACCTTTTGTTAAAGATTACGCTTTGTAGGTACATTTTGTTTGCAAATTGATGTTATAATTTTAACAAAGTTAACTAAATATAAAAAAATAATGTGCATTGCAGATCTGCTTGGACAGAAATACTTTAAATAAAAATGTAGCCGTTTTCTCTGGAATGTACAATAGTTATGTCTTTTTGTCAAAAAACTGTATATCTATCCATTTTGTCTCGTATTACAAAACAATTCAGTAATTTCTTGCACTAGGGCAATGGTATAAAAAAAGGAAATTATACCCCGCTTCACTTTGTTGATAGTATTTACTAGTATAATTCAACATAATTTTTTTAGTCAAAAAAGGGAAACATAGGTGGTGTCCGCCTCAAGGATATATTAAAAAACGTCAAGCTACAACAACTACGTATCAAGAAGAGATTAAGCTAGATGGATCACGTTATCAACATAAAATCTCATAGATTTAAAAAATAAACCCGTTCCGCGTCAGCTAAATTGCCCGTAGCGTAGTGACATGTCTCACGAATTTTGCATGGGTCTGAACTGGCCAGCCACCATAGAGTTCTAGAAGTTTTGGGTAGAGAGAGGCCAACCCATTGGATGGATGTCTGCTACTCGCCAAATCTCATGCGCACATAAGCATGGAAGAAAAAGATGACTTAGGTGCTCATCCTCATACAAGCAGAGAGAACAAGTGGTGTCCCTCACAACAAACATGGATCTTCCAACCTTGGTCAAAAGCCACTCTAGTCTATGTAAGTAGAGGAAAATTACGATCTTCAACGGTACCCTCAGCATCAAAATCAACTTGCAACCTCTTTCCCTGATTCCTGGATCAAACACCAAGTTGGTTGTAAGCACCTAATACACTTTTTTCACTGTGAATTCCCCCTTATACCAACCAAGTAGTCACGACCAGCACACGTTACTCTGTCGCTCTTTCATATATTGTTTATTTTCTTTGTCCTGTTTATGTAATTTACCCATAGAACTTTTCTCCTATATAAGAGAGCTCTAGGATTAGATGAATGTTATGTTCATTTTCTCCTCAACATGGTATCAGAGTGACGGTACTAGACCGGAGCCTGTGACCTAACCCTAGCCCCTCCCCACCAAGAACTCTCCTTACGCAGCCTCCCCACGCAGCCGCTGTCGTCGACGGGCCTCCTCACCACCGCTGCCGCCGGGCCTTCTCACGTGCGTCCCCTGCTGCCATCCTCACGTGCGGGGGTGACGCCGCCGTCCCTTTAGGGCTGCCACAGCCCTGCGTGTTCTCCATCCTCTTTTGATTGAGAGGTAGGTCCCTCTTTGGATCTCTAGGGTGTGACGGGTTCATGTAAAACACCCTAGCCACCAAAAGGCAACGTCGAAGAATGGAAGAGGTTGTGTTATAAGTCTACACCCACAACTATCTTCCCATATGTTTGTGTAGACACAAGTCTTGTTCGTTGTGAATCCCAGTCTTGGTGATTGTTGTTGTTATGGTTGACAACAAAGCAGATGCTTCATCCATGGGGGGCTTCAAAGGTCCAGCCCCCATCGTCAAAATGGATGGAACGAACTATGAACTGTGGGGCATGTAGTTCACGAGTCTGATGCAGTGTAATGGCAAGAAGCACATCCTCATGGTGGAGGAACCAAATGACAAGACTGGGATAAATGCCTTATGGAAGGCAGATGATGCTTATGCACGAGTATGGCTATTTGGGGCTGTGTCCTCTGAGATAGCTAATGATATTCTGAGCCAGCCAATGATGAAGGCTATGTGGGACATTCTCGCTGCCACATACTCACCGACGAAGAATGAGTCGAAGATACTCCAGCTCCAGCACGACATCTTCACATTCAAACAGAATGGTCATCCCCTTCATACCCTCTATACTTCCTTGAGGGGTATGTTTGAGAAGTTGCATGGTTACGTCCCCTTGACTGCTACGCCAGAGCAGCTCAAGGCATACAGAGATTATGTGATAACTGGAGTCTTTCTAGCAGCTCTTGATCCTGAGTATGATGTTGCTCATGCCCAGATCCTTACTGACGTTGCCATACCTCCAATGGAGGAGGCATATCGTAGATTGAGTAGACTGTCTATATTATCAGGTGGTACTATGCAGTCCCAGACATCTTCAGCTATGGCTGCCTCTCGTGGTAAGGGAAGTCATTTTCCATATCGTGGAAGAGGGAGCACTAACCGTGGCAGAGGAGGGGGTGGTCGACCCCGTCCGCCATGCACCTACTGCCATAGATCCGGCCACTCTGAGGATACATGCTATTCCAAGCATGGGTTTCCTGCTTTATCCCGGGTTGCAGAGCAGACACAACCAGTAGGGAGCCCTTCACCTGCTCCAGATCAGAGATTTGATGAGCTTGTTGCTCGATTCAGGGATATTATGCCCACTACCAGTTTGACTGGATCTCCTTCAGGATCTTCATAAGTGGTTGTCTCAGCATCGTCATCTACGTCAGGTACAGAGTATGCCTTCACTACTTGTTACATGGCGGACTTGTCAGAGTGGATCATGAATTAAGGTGCATCACATCATCTCTGTGGTGACAAAGGTCAGTTTAGTGACTTTCGTCCTGCCCAGCTCGGACGATCGATTGTGATAGTAGATGGTACACATTCCCCCAATACTGGTCAGGGGGAGGTGCAATTGACTCCTACCTTGAGGCTTCCTAATGTTCTCTATGCCCCTGAATTTTCTATGAATTTATTATCAATTAGTCAAATCACCAGAGATTTACATTGTCGTGTCATATTTGATCCATCTGCTCTTGTGTTTCAGGATATACTTACAGTCATAGTGATTGGAAGGGGCCGTGAGCAAGGGGGCCTTTATAGACTTGTGCAGTCTCCGTATGCTGGTGCCTCGTCTTCTCTACGCACCGGGTCTGTTTCTCCGTACATGTGGCATCTGCGATTTGGTCACCTTCCTCTGTAAAAGCTCGTTCATGTTCTTCCACAGATTTCTCCTCACTCCACTTTTTTATGCGAGGCCTGCCAGCTTGGGAAGCATCACCGGTCCTCTTTCCGGAGTTGCCAGGGTCCAAATAGTCATAGTCTGTTTGAATTATTTCATTTCGATATTTGAAGTCCTAGTCATGTCCCAGATCATCAGGGATACAGATTTTATCTTGTTGTTGTTGATGAGTTTTCTAGGTTGTCTTGGGTTTTTCTTCTTAAGAATAAGTCTGATTTTGGTCCTGTTATCCAGTCTTTTATTAATGAAGTGAAGAACATCTTTTCTGCTAGAGTCAAATACATACATTCTGACAATGCTCTCTAGGCTTCTACCCGGGGCTACTTAGTAGCGGTTGGGATCGCGACTCTCTAGGCTTCTACCGGGGGCCCCAAGGGTGCATGTCCAATCCCTTGAAGCGCCTACTCCATCTACCCGAACACCGTGCAATCTCGTCCTTCTATTCAAAACTTATCCGGCAATATAATTGAATACTCCTACTTCATGAGGTGTTCTAAGTGCAATGAGTGTTCGTAGTGAGCAAAAAATCTATATTTTACGGTACCCCAAAAGTCTAACTATGCAGCTCACATGAAGAGAATATCAATTCTACATGCGTCAGTAGCTTGAATCATCAAACATGAGAAAACTGATATAATAGAGGCTTCATTTTTCATGAAAATATTGTGTCTATTGTAGATAAAAATATATTGTATTACTGTAATATCAAATGTGCATGGAGCCCCCCAGCACACTTGAGCAGCCTGTACTAAAACATTATTTTCCCATTGTGTGTGTCCAACCACAAATTGAAACTCAAGTTATATTTGGCCAAATCGTACAAAAATATAGAACGGCACACGACCTTTTCACATTGGTCAATTTTGGTTAGTAGTTGAAAGTCCATTGCTTGGTTCTCTGTTTTCGTTAAAAGCCCACATGATGAGTAGAATCCACAAGTCACATAACCAAGAAAAAGAACTAGAACCAAACTTAAAGGCTAAGCATACAAGCTACACTGCCGAACAAAAGACAATCAATTGCCAAGCATTTGAAATTAGGAGTCGCACCCCCACTGCAATTAAATTTTGAAGCTTGAATATCTCCTAAATAAAAGCAACTGAACAGAAGTTTCAGCGAAGCCCATGTTGATTGCAGCAGATCAGACCTTAACAGTCAAAGTCCTAATATTTTGTAAATGGCCAAGACCTAAAATTGCTACCTCCGCCATTCAGCAAAGACCTAAGATTTCCCAGCCACGTCAACAACCCAACCGGCTACCGAGCACACTATTTTTCACAGCATCAATCCCTGATATTCTCCACCATCAATTTCTAAATGGCCGAGATGCGAGACCATGCCAGCAATCTCCCCCAACACGACGTCTACAATGCATGTGCACCTAGGATCTTCACTCCCACCAATTAGAAGTGGTCAGAGATTGCTCATCCACATCAACATGATTCAATTTCCATCGTTGATTAACCAATTAGGAACCTAATGCTAAATCTTATAGTGAAAAAATGATGATCTCCATTGTAAACTGGACACCCTTAACATATATATGGTCAGATTAAGTGATAACATCCAGATGTCAATAATCATCGACCATTCACAAACCCCAAAATAATTTATCACGTGTCCCCTTTCAATAAGAACCTTTTTATACAAAAATAAGCGAATAAGCTACTCTGTATAGATCATGCGTATGTGCAGACTGCAATAAAGTTTCTGTATAGATCATGCGTATGTGCAGACTGCAATAAGGTTTCAAATAATACTGATTGTCAATCGACCATTTAAAAATCAAGTAATGAGATATTTGTTACATACGATCACGCATACTTTCTTGCACATTCTTCCCAAGTATGGATCTCCTAGAGAACAACTCAACCAACTATGCCCCGTAAGACGAGATGAAATGGATTGTAATGGGGAGGATATAGGATCAAAATTCGCATGGAAACAACAACAAGAGGAAGGGGATGTCGTACCTCAAGAAAATGAATTTCCTCGGTTTCTTCACCTGCGAAGAACCTCGTGCCCATTGCTCCCTTCGCGATACGAAACCGCACACGAGGATGACCTTGTCCTTCTCCATGTAGGGATGGTCTTGGATCGTCGATTCGAGGTGCTCCGGCGAGCCCCGACGGCGCTCCGGCGAGGGGAGAGGAGGAGGAAGGGCTGGAACTTGGGTTGGGTGATTTGGGGGAGGGATGGGTTGGTTTTATTGGGTTCAACCCGGATTCGGATCCGGGTTTGGATCCGAATTAGACCCGTACCTCGTCTTGCTAAATTAGCCGTAACTCGGGCTCCCGAACTCAGATTTTTGCGCTCTTGGACTCGCTGGAAAGTCTCGACGAACTCTACGTGATGGACTACTAAATGTTTTTTGGATACTAGATAAGAGAAGTTTTTGCAATTAAGCCTAGATCCAAATTTCGAGGGTTTCACAATTGTCCTGCCTTTTTGACCCTTCGTCTCTTGTGTTTCAGGACATACTCACGGGTGGGGTGATTGGATATGGTCGTGAGGAGTGGGGGCTCTACAGTTCGGGTCCGACCTCCTCATGTTGGCATTTCTACTATACCTACTAGACCAATCTCTCCATATCTGTGGCACCTTCATTTTGGCCACATTCCTCTACAGAATATGTGTCATGTTCTTCAGATTTCCACGAGATTCTCCTTCCAATGTGAGACATGCCAGCTTGGGAAGCATCACCATTCCTTCTTTCCTTCCCATCAGAGTCGGAGCAGTTCTCGGTTATTTGAGCTCCTTCATTTAGATATTTGAGGTTCGAGTCGTATTCCTGATCATCAAGGACAGCGTTTTTATCTTGTTGTTGTCGATGACTTTTCTATACTTTCCTGGTTCTTTTCATTGAAGAATAAGTCTAAGACTGGATATGTAATCAAATCTTTTATTAATGAGATAAAGAATACTTTTTCTGCTAATGTCAAATATCTTCGTTGATAATGCCTTAGAGTTATGCACCTTACAACTTTATGACTTTCTTAGATCTCTTAGCATTGTTCACCAAACCTCATGTGCTTATACATCCCATCAGACCAGTGTTGTCGAGCGTAAATACCGTCTCTTACTTGATGTGACCAGAACCTTGTTGATACCGAGTCGTGCTCCTCATGCTTACTGAGGCGATGTTGTCCTCACTGCATGCTATCTTGTGAACTGCATGCCCTCATCCGTATTAGGAGAGAAGATTCCTTTCTCGATTACCTTTCCCGAGAAGGTTCTTTTCTCCTTGACACCTCGTGTGCTCGGTTCTGTTGCATTTGTTCATGATGTCTTTCCAGGTCGTGACAAGCTCTCTCCCAGAGTTGTCAAGTGTGTTTTTGTCAGCTACTCTCGTACCCAGAAGGGGTACCGCTACTTTGATCCTCTAAGGAGGAAATACTTTGCCAGTACTAACGCTACTTTCTTTAAGTTTGTCATGTATTTTTCTCCTACAGGTCACAGACTAGTTCCATCAGACTCTGATGCTGAGACTACATGCCGCTACCTTCTACTCTCATACCACCACTTCCCTCTACTCCTGCTCTACCACCACCTCCTCTGCCACCACCACCACCACCATCTACACCTGCTCCTGTGGCTATTCCTCCTACTGTGACTTAGTTTTTGCCACGTGTATTTACTTGCAGGTCTCGCTCGGTTCCCCCTGCTCACAGGTCTTGCCCCTCATCCAACACGCCTCAGGTATGTAATGAGCACATTGTTTCTACTGATGGCACTACTGAGTTGTCTGTACAACGTGATTCCATATAAGATGAGCAGGTACCCTCTCAAGAGGGGAACTTACAGGTTCGGGACTTGGCAGATGATCTTGATGTGCCGATTGCTCTGCAAAAGTAGAAACGTACATGTGCTACTTATCCTCTTACAACTCAAGTTTTCTTGAGCATACTGTCAGAGGATTTCAGGAGATTTACATTGGCACTATCAGCTGTGGAGATACCACAGACATATCATGAAGCTCTTCAGGACAGACAGTGGAGGTTAGCCATAGAGGAGGAGATGGTCGCGCTACAATCATATAGTACGTGGAGTCTTGTTTTTTTCTCCAATTGGCGCATCTGTTGTGGAACGCAAATGGGTTTTCACTGTGAAACACCGTGTAGATGACAACACGGATCACTATAAGGCGAGACTTGTGGCACATGGGTTCGTCAAGACATATGGGATGAACTATCAGGATACTTTTTCTCCAGTTACCATACATTCTACTCTATGTATTATTTTTTTTTTGTTGTTGTAACACGATATTGACCCTTTTACTAGCTTGATGTGAAGCATGCCTTCCTCTTTGGTGATCTACAAGAGGAGGTCTACATGCATCAACCACATGGGTTTGCTACTAAGGGGGAGTGTCAGAAGGTTGCAGGCTACACAAGGCTATCTATGGCCTTAAGCAGAGTCCAAGAGCATGGTTCCAGAAGCTTTCGGACTTGATAGAGCAACAAGGTTTTATGCAATCCACGGCCGATCACACTTTATTTGTGCACAGGACCCAGAGAGGTACTATTGCCATTCTTGTTTACGTTGATGACATTATGTTACAGGGGATAACAAGCAGGCATTTAGGGTGCCAAGGACTTCCTAGGTCAGCAGTTTATGACCAAGGACCTTGGTAATTTACGTTACTTCATTGGACCGGAGTTCGCTAGGAACCAGCGAGGTCTTGTGATGACCTAGAGGAAGCATATTAAAAATTTTCGTTAAGAAACATGCATGGCGAATTGCAGACCTGCCACTACTCCTATTGACCTCAGCATGAAGCTTTATGATGATGACACTGAGGAGGTTGACAGGAGTAGGTACATGGACCTTGTTGGCAAGCTACTTTATGTGACTATTACCAAGTCGGACATATCCTTTGTCGCGAGCAAAGTGAGTCAGTTTATGGAGCATCCTAGACATGCACATATGGATGCAATCCATATAATATTGAGGTATCGGAAGACATCACCAGGTAAGGGGCTTCTTTTCAGCAGAGGTACTTCCCTTTCAGTTACAACGTGTGTAGATGCAGATTATGCTGGGTGTCCAAAGGATAGGAAGTCTACTTCAAGCTTCACTGTATTCATAGGGAATTCTATGGTTTCATGGAAGAGCAAGAAGTAGACTGTGGTTGCCAGATCGAGTGCTGAGTCAGAATGTAGGCTAGCTGATGAATATGTGATTCATCACTCTAAAAGATGAAAATAGAGTTCTGTTCCCAAGTAATTAGTTGCATTTATTCATCTATTTTGTGCACTTGTAAATAATTTATGCATTTTATCGTGCATAATTGCATAAATAAGAAGCCCAAATTCCCTTGTAAATATCCCATGTATAATACCCTAAGTACCCCTCTTTTTTTTATTTTTCACTAACTCAAAACCCAATAAAATCAACTCTATTGTTTATATATTACTAACACTAATAAAGAGAAATATAAAAAAATACTACCTTGTAAAATTACCCAATAAAACCCAAACCCTAGTTCGATACAAAAGGGCGTAAAACATGAATATCTCTCTCATAAAGTTTCTTATGGACCCATACTTACTTTTCAATTAATGTACGCTCAATTATCTACAAAAAAGATCAAATTAAAAAGAATCAGAGTTCATATGCATAATTGGAGCCTCATTGTACATTGTACATATTGTCTAAATTGACCCTATTATTTTATGTACAAAAATAACTCTTTTTTATTTATTTCTTTTGCATTTATTTTCTTCAATTTGTATTTTAATAAATTATATAAAAAATGAATACAAATTGAAGCAAAAAATCAAAGAAAATAAATCAATATGTATATTTAGTATGTATATATGTCCCATTTATTTTATTTCTTTATTTTTTTAATTATTAAAATCTAAAAAATATTTTAATGTTATAAATATTTATTTTTTATCTGATTTTATTTTGATTTTTATCTTATTTTAAAATGATAAAAAATTATGAAATACAAAAATTCGGTATTTTATATCTATAGAGCACCACAAAAATGATACTCTTTGATTTGTATTTTAATAAATTATATAAAAATCCAAATAAAAATTGAAGCAAAAAATCAAAGCAAATAAATAAACTGTATATTCAGTCTATACATATGTCCCATTTATTTTATTTCTTTATTTTCTTAATTATTAAACTTCAAAAAATATATTAATATTGTAAATATTTATTTTGTATCTGATTTTATTTTGATTTTTATCTTATTTAAAAATGATAAAAAATAAATACAAAAATTCGGCATTTTATATCTATAGAGTACCACAAAAAATACTTTTGTACAGATGATTTCTTTTGGTTTTGGATCCTTCGCAAAAGTTGTAGATCTCGTCGAGACGAGCAACTTTCATATAGATTGTTTTTTATTTAACTTCATCTGCTATTTATTTTTTATTTTCTTTGAATTTAATTTTTTATTTTTCTTTGAGCTACACGTGGAAGCTCCTGGAGCCGCCACATGTCACCCTCATTTTAATTTAACTTAATTAATTTATTTTCTTTTTATATTTATTTATTTATCATTTAATTAATTTTTTTATTTTATTTATTATTAGTAATTTTATTTTTTGATTTTAAAATTTAATATTTATTTATTTTTAAATGTAACGTGGCAACCCCAACGCTTGCCACGTGGCCCCCTCCCCTTCAATCTTCCCCGTCCGCCTCCCCGCCTCCTACAGCGGTGCCCTAATCGTTGCCCTGCATCTTGCAATGGCACTGCACCCACGACCCTGCCTACAATCCTCTGCCTCTCTCTCTCTCTCTCTCCTCACTGCTCAGTCGCCTCTCAATTGTTCGCTCCCCTCGCCCCGCAACCGCTGGTTGACCAACCGTCACCCACAAACCCTAACCGCCCCTCCACACGACCTGTGCAATCTCCTGCGCATTTCCTCCCCCCTCTCTTCCTCGATTCCCATCTTCCAACCACCACCTCACATGACCTCTCATCACTCCGCTCGTAACCGTCGCCACACTCTCCGTCAACTACCCATAAAAGGGACCTCGCCGCCCTGCCGTGCGTCCCCTCTGCCATTATCGAGAGAAGAGGAGCGAGCTCCTATCAGCAGCTCAGGTGACAATTGAGAGGGTGAGGTTGATCGATAACCTCCGTCTTCACAGGCGAGATCCAGGAGGTCGTCGCCTCCTACCGTTGTTGCATCTCCGCCGCAGCTGAGCTCCTCCACAGCCGAGGCGTTGAGGAAGAATCGGAGCTCTTCCTGAGCTTGTTCCCATACACACCATTCACTTCACAGAACCTCAGGTATACCCCCTTTTCTCCCTCTTTTCTTCTTCCTCTATTTTTTGTCTTCTTTCTCTGATGCCATTCGATTTTCAGTTCCCCTCAAAACCATCTTCTCCGTGGATTACGCCCAAAACTGCGCAATCCACGCCTGCATTCCCGCCAGCCAAGAGGCACGTATGTGGCACGTGCCCCTTGGAAAAATTGCATACAACCCCAGGGTCTCGGTAATTGCATTCACATTGTATGCCATTTTGTCATTATATTTTAATTCTATTAATAGCATATTGTAGAATAATTTACTCTCTTTCTTGTGGATATTTTATTAGTATTTATGAGCTTTGGTTCATTTAATATAATTAAGTTGGTGAAAATTTGCATATTTTACTCACTGCGTGATTTGAAATTGATATTAAATTAATTATTGCTCCAAAAATTCTCAAAAGTTTATAGTAGGTAGAATTAACTGTGTTTTACATTGTGCCTAAAAATCATGTCATTTGTACGTATATCGAGATTATAATAAATTAAGTAGTGATTTTGAGAATTGATTTTTAATAGGTCGTAGACCTAGCATTTTTAGGAGCTATTAATTTTTCTGGATACATCTTGATTATACTCATAGAATATAATTTTATTTTCAAGAAATAAGTAGGTTTGCTAGTTATTGAAATTAATGTATGAAAAATCACTCTGCTTGAATAATTAATTCATAATAAATTCATTTCGCATCAAAAAATTCCAAAAAAATTACAGTGCAGTAATTTTGCATATTTTCATATGCTGGCTAAGTTTTTTGCATTTTAATACATAAACTTGCTCGAAATTACATTTCATAATTAATTACATAAAAATATAAAAAAATGCTTCTATGAAAATCTAGTATTTAGATCACCTAATAATTAACCTAAGGAGATAATGGTCTCCCTGAGTTCGACCTTCGGCTTGGCCAAGTAAAATAAAATTGACCGCTTGCTTTAATTATAAAATTATTGAAGTGGTCTTTCTGATAGGTCCTAAGTGCCCGATTACAACAACAATTCGACAAAATTGTTTAGGGTATTTTCACGCACTAGCATAGAGATGATGTAGGTCAGATCTGTTCTTACTGACCTAACTATAGAGGTGCCTATTCCCATATACCTCCAATGTGACAATCAGGCTGCTCATTTCAATGCCAACAACCCAACCTTTCATGGGAGGACGAAGCACATAGAGGTGGACTGTTACTACACTCGTGACATTATACAAAAGGGTCTTATCACTGCTACGCATGTTAGCTCTAGAGACCAGACAACATATGTTCTTACTAAGGTCCTAGCTAGAGGGCTTTATAAGAGATGCTATTCCAAGCTGAGCCTGATCGATATCTACGCTCCATCTTAAGGGGGAGTTTTGAGATATTAGTTATTTTTGTATTATTTTCATATTATCTATTTCTTTTATCTTCTTCTTGTAATTTACCCAACATGTTCCTTTCCTATATAAGAGAACCCTAGGACCTCTCATTAATGTAATACATTCTTTATCTTCTACACTTATAAGAGTGGCCCAACTAAAACACAGATAGATTACTTTGCGATGAGGAGAAGAGGTCGGTTGTACTGGAAAGACTACAAAGTAATATCAGGAGAGAGCTTGACATCTCAACATTGCTTGTAAGTCATGGATGTGCAAATAAAAAGGTTGGCAAAGAAGAGGATGGTTCCCAAGTTCATTAAAACTAAATGGTGGAATCTTCAATTGAAGCAATCAAGCTTCAAGGAGAATGTTTTAAAAGACTTGTATTGGGATCGTAACGGAAGTGCAAACGAGATGTGGGAGGCGGTAGCATCTTGTATCCGAAGGATAGCCAAAGAAATGTTAGGAGAGTCTAAGGGAGGAGTTCTGGTCTAAAAGGAGGCTTGGTAGTGGAGTGAAGGGGTGAAAGAGAAGCTTAAAGATAAATAGCTTGCTTTAAAGCCATAATGATAGAACATAGGAAACTGACACAAACTACAAAATAGCGAAGAAGGAAATAAAGAAGGTTGTAAGTAAAGTTAAGTCAAAAGATTATGAAGTTTTATGAAAAAAGCTTGACTCAAAGGATGACCAGAATGATATATTCAGAATTGGCCAAAGCGAGAGAAAGAAAGATCAAAGATCTTTCTCAAGTGAGATGCATAAAGGATGAAGAAGAATATGTGTTTGTTACTCAAAAAGATATAGAGACTAGATGGAAGTAATATTTACGAAAGCTTTTAAATGGTGAAGGGAATAAAGAGATTACTTTGGGAGATCTTGCTGGTAGTGAATGTTACCTGAATCGTGCAAGCTATAGACGGATACAAAGGAAGGAAGTAGAAGAGGCTTTAAAGGTTGTGAAACCTTGGAAAGGGGTAGGACCTGATGAAATTACTTTGGAAGTTTGGAGAGTTTTAAGTGAACGGGGTTTGACTTGTCTCACAAATTTATTCAATGTTATTTGACGAAGTAAGAAAATGCTTGAAGAATTGAGGAGAAGCATTGTGGTGCCTTTTTAAAAGAACAAATGAGATATTCAAAATTTTCGAATTACAGTGATATTAAACTGACGAATCATACTTGAAAATTTGGGAACATATGATTGAAAGAATGTTGAAACAAGTTTCTAAAGTAACTGAAAACCAATTGCGATTCATGCTAGTCCCTCAACTATTGAAGTTGTCCACTTGTTAGGGAGAGCAATGGAGATTTATAAAGATAAAAAGAACCTCCATATGATTTTTATTGATTTGGAGAAGGTGTATGATTCATTCCCCACTGGAGATATTGTGGAGAGTTTTGGAGAAGAGATTAGTGCATGTCATGTACACAAGGTTCGAGAACGGTATCGAATGCGTTTGGACAGGTCAGTGGATAACGATTAAGCGGTATGCTGGGGCATATGCGGGGTATATGCGGTTCTATGTGGTTTTCTATTTTTATTTAAAATAAATAAATATCTACAAAAATGACTACAACTGAACTAAATATATGAAGAAATGTGGTCCGACCGAAGATCTAAGAAAAAATACTTTTATGTAGAGCTCAAAATAGTACAACTAAATATCAAAATCATCACATGATCTGATTTAATATATAGAATAAAAACAATTAAAATTCAAAATCTAAGAAAATTAAATAAACTAAAGTCAGTAAATCTCAACAGTAAAAATATTGAAATTCAGAACTAATTGAAAATATAAACAAAAATGAACAAAACAGTAAACTATAAAATACAAGTTGAAATTCAGACCTATTTAGATCAAACTAAATAGATCAAGAAACTAAAACTGAAAGCAATTGAAATTGAGACCTCAATAATAACTAAAATAAATAGACGTCAAACCTCGGTAATAAAAAATTATCGCAGATATTTTCTCAAACAAGAGTAGGCGATCATGCTTATTCTAACTCCTATCATATCCGGATCTTAAGATCCGGATCCGATTACCCAATTGAACCTTAAGCAGGCACATGGAGCACATATGTGGCCGCACAGCCCGCATATGCGACCCGCATATGTGCAAATGACACATAAAGGGGGGCTTCATGTAATTGGTGCACCGAGGAGACCTATCAAGCATATGCGGCCGCACGGACTACTTTCATGAACACTGCCCATACATTAACCTTATAAAGGATATGTATGATGGTACTTCATGTTCTGTAAAGATCCAGTCTGGGAAGACTGACTATTTTAACATCAACATCCGTATGCATCAAGGTTCAACTTTGAGTCCATTTCCTTTTACGTTGATTATGGACGAGTTGACTAGTCACATTCAGAATGAGGTTCATTGGTATATGTTGTTCGCTGATGATATTGTGTTGATTGATGAGACAAGATATGGAGTAAATGAGAAGGTGGAGGTTTGGAGACATGACTTAGAGACTAAAGATTTTCGTATAAGTAGTGCTAATACTGAATATATGGAATGCACATTTGATGGAAACAACGGTGAAGGATTCGAGGTTAAGATTGGATACGATTACATTCAGAAGAAAGATTCTTTTAGATAATTTGGATCTATTTTGCAACATTACGGGGAAGTTGATGGAGATGTTACTCATAGAATAAATGTAGGTTAGCTAAAGTGGAGAGGAGTCTCTACTGTTCTTTGTGATAAGAACATCTCTTTGTAAGTCAAAGGAAAGTATTATAAAGCATCCATGCGGCCTGCTATGCTCTATGGATCAGAATGTTGGCATGTAAACCATAGACATGTACATTGAATGACGGTAACATAAATGAATATGCTAAGGTGGATGTGTGGTCACACACAAAAAGATCGAATTTGGAATGATGTGATAAGAAGGAAGGTTTGTGTAGCTCCAATAGAGGATAAGATGAGAGAAACCGTTTAAGATGATTTGGTCATTTGCAAAGGAGGTCGATTGGTGCACCAATTAGAAGATGCAAGACTTGGGATGTTGAACCGGTTAAGAGAGGGAGAGGAAGGCTCAAGAAGTGTTGGAATGAGACTATCCGAAGGAATCTTAGTTACTTAGATTTAATCCCAAGATGACCCACAACAAATCTCAATGTAGACAAAAAATCCATGTAGTCGATCCTATTTAATTATGGAAAAGGTTTTGCTGTCGTTGCTTTGAAAATGTTGTAATTTGCACCCTTAGAAAAGTTTGAATAAGGATTTCACAAAATAATTTATACAGAGCATAAATTAATGAAAATCAATGCACAATATATTAAAGTTTTCTTGACAAAATTCTTACGATGGGCTATTTTCTCATAAATTCTTGAAATCATATCGAGTTAATATTTAATTAATAAGTCTAAATCTTAGGTCTTAATCATTAATTTATCACAAATTAAGTTCCACAATAACTTACATTAAAGAGGATAGTAAGAGCTTTAAATAAATGCAGAAAATCATTTTTTTAAACCAAGATTTGTAAAATGTAAAGGTTGGGACTAAATTGCAATAAAGCAAATTAAAAATAACTTCATGAACGTCCAAAAAGGACTTATTTGAAGTTAGGTGATTTCAGAGGGGCAACACAAAATTCGCAAGAGGCGGCCTTTTTGGTGAATATCCATAACTTGGATTTCTTGAGTGTAATTCACACATGTATGTAGGCATCCAACGTGATTGACTTCTTTAATCCGAAGGAGGGGATGGCTTGGTACTGCATCTGATCGTGTGATGGTGCGTGCGCCATGTGGAGGCATGATGGATGTTGCAAATAGATAATTATTAGTGCTTGAACCCACGAATAGTTCTATGATGAGATGGGCAATATATCCAATAGCGGGGGTAGAGCTCGATGCTCCCCTATTATTCCACAGCTATGATAAGATACGTAGCAGAGGAGCTCGATCTTCTTTGGTGGTTGGTAGTTGGGCTCTGAAGATGAAAATGAGGTAGAGGAAATCAACCCCAATCTCATACTGAAGTCGAAAAGGCGAGTCTTCATTTCAGGTTGATGGTAATGGATGAATCTCCTTCGAAGGAGTGCTGCTGAAGTAGAGATTTCGATGAAAGAAGTTGACATATGGAGATTCATTGTTGGATCTCTAATGATGTCCTCGTTGAAGAAGATTGGATAATGATAGTGCTTCTTAGTCCCCTGCTAACACGACTTTGATGATGAAGAAGTTGCTACTTGTGGAAAGAGAATACATAATCGGTTATTCATGAGGCCTTAGGTTCTCTTATACAGAGAGAAGAAACCTTATTGGAAAAATTACATAATAGAAACAGAAAGAAAAGAAATATATAAAATAGAACAAAATAAAATAACTTTTGACACTCCCCCTTGAGATGGAGCATCGATGTCGACCATACTCAGCTTGGAACAACATCTCTGAAATGGCCTCTAGCTAGAGCCTGGTGAAACATTTATTTTCCGTTCCTCTAAGCTGAAATGGGAAGTAGAGATAAAGCTCTTTTGAATCATGTCACATGTGTAGTGACAATCTACCTCAATGTGCTTAGTCCTCTTATTGAAGGCAGGGTTCTTGCTTGGTTGTCGCATTGTAGATGCATGGGAGGAGGCACTTCAATATCTAGGTCAATCAGAACAGATTTGACCTGCATCATCTTAGTGCTCCCTTGCGCCATGGCTTTGTGCTTTGATTCTACATTAGATCTGACAACCACAGTATTCTTCTTGCTCTTCTATGGCACTAAAGAACTCCATATGAACACTACAAAGCCAGATGTAGATATCCTATCCTTGAAGCATCATGCATAGTCTCCATCTGCACATGTCGTGATGGCAAGGGATGTCCATCTGCTAAAGAGCAATCCAATATCTGAAGAGGACTCAAATACCTCAGAATCATGTGACTTCCATATATATATGTGACTGCCTCGTCTACACCATAAACTGACTAACTTTGTTCACTGTAAAGGCGATGTTTGTCTTGGTAATGGTCACATGAGGAGCTTCCCAACGATCTCCCTGTATTTCCTCTTGTTTACCTTCTTTGTATCATCATCATGTTGCTTCATGCTGGGATCCATAGGAGTAGTGGCAGGTCTACAATCTACCATGCCTCTCTCTGAGAGGAGATTAATAACATGCTTCCTCTGAGTCATTACAAGATCTTGCTGGATCCTCGCAAACTCAAGCCATATAAAGTATCGTAAATCATCAAGGTCCTTGATGAAAAATTGTTGTCCAAGGAACTCCTTAAACACACTATACCCTACCCATGATCTCCTGTAACAATATTTTCATCAACGTAGACTGGTATAATAAAGATACCTCTTTGAGTTCTTTGAACAAACAGTTATCCGCAGTCGATTTCTGAAGCCTTGCTGCTTTATCAAGTCCGAGAGCTTTTGAAATTATGCTCTGGGACTTTGCTTTTGGCCAAAGATTGCTTTATGAAGTCTGCAAACCTTCTGACACTCCCTCAATAGCGAACCCAAGTGATTGCTTCATGTTGACTTCCTCCTACAGGCCAACATATAGAAATGCATTATTCATATCAAGCTAGGACATGGATCAATTCCGTACCATTGAATCAAAGAGGGGGATATGAAGTATAGAGTGACGTACCACATGAGAGAAAGTATCATGATAGTCCACTCCATAAGTCTGGATGAATCCACGCGCTACAAGCCTAACCTTGTAGCAACCAATACTGCCATCTGCATGATGCCTCATCGTAAACCCATTTGCATCCAACCATATAAACCCCTATATGGTAGTGACCAAGCTCCACGTACCATGCAACTGTAGTACGACCATCTCCTCCATAGCAAGACACCACTAACTATCTCGCATAGCCTCTTGGTAAGTTCATGTGATCTCTACAACTGATAGACCTATGACAAAACTCCTAAAATCTTCTGAAAGACTCCAAAGAAACATGAGTAGCAAGCGGATACGTGGTACACATATGCCTCCACTTTAGGAGAGCAATGGGCACATTAAGGTCATATGTATCATATGTGACCTGAAAAGTAGCCTTCTGTTGAGGCACATGCTTGTCCTGTAAAGTAGCATGTTGTATAGACAAATCACTAGTATCATTAGTAGAACAAAGTCTCAAAACATATTTAACGCTTGCTTGATGATGGGTGATGAATCTCAGATTCATCAATCTTATATTGAATTTAGCCCTCTATCTTAGTCTAATTAACTGAATAAACACATAACTAGGTATAATTAACATTAGACACCTTGTAGATAATTAATGATGATTATTGTAAATAAAAAATAACAAATTATTGTATTTACGCTTCTATTGTTCTTTTTATTTTATGTGTTTTGTTTCTATCTAAAATCCCATAAAAATTAGTGTAATATTGTAAATAATATATTGCATAGTAATTCCTATTCAAAAATGCAAAATAGAATCAAAACTATCAAAATATGTATTTTTATATTCATAAAAATATTTCCAAAGATAATACTATGTATATAAAATGTCGTCTATTTTGGATTCAACATGAAAGTTGTATACCTTAAAAAATACACAGCTTTTTATGTTGAACACTTTTTTTATTTTGACTTCATTTATTATTTTAGTTTTGATTTATCATTCAATTTTGAATTTTGAAATTTCGCTTCCTCCAACTATTCTTTGAACAAAACTACGAAGGAGAGTGACCATTGGAGCTATCCACCTTTACGCGAGTTTCCTCCGAGCTTCTTCCTCCGTCCAGTGACAGTGAGAGAGAGAGAGAGAGAAGTGAAGCGACGACCGAGGCCAAGCTCCGGTGAGATCCACTGTTGCTGAACCGTGTTGTACCCCGCCTTCAAGGTCTTATGCGAGCTCCGCCACCTACCGTGGTGTTGAGTGAAGACCAGAAGCATCCCAAGTTTCGTCTTGAGGCTCCAATCCAACCCCTGATTACCTTCTTCATCTTCTAGGTTGATCTCAATTCTACCTTTGTAGATATATATTTTACGCTTATGTATCTTTTATCTATTTTTCTTTTTCTCTATCTACTTTATGTAATTACCCATAGGTCTCTCCCTATATAAGAGAGCCTAGGGCTCAAGGAATAAACAACTCATTTTATTTTCCCAATATGGTATCAGAGCAGCGGTCCTAGTCTGGAGCTCTCGTGCCGAAACCCTAACCCTATCCCCACCACCAGCCTCCCGTGTGCCCGCCACCCAGGTAGCGTTCTCAGCCCGTCAACGCCTAGGGAACACCGCAGCCCAGGGGCTCTCGCCATCCCTTGCGATCCCGGAGTATGCAGCCAGGCAGCGCGACCCCTCCGCAGCCCCTGCAGCCTCCCTGCCTGGTTGTTGAACATGCGAGCCCACGACGAGCCACTATGCAATAAATGTTATTGCGAATATCATTCCCTGATCTGAAATGAAGAATAACTAATTTGCATAATAGGTCCCTTAGTACAATTAGGATTATGTACCATGGCCATCTTAATGATCATACATCTGTTGATTTAGTTATTGAATCATAGAGGCTGGTACTTGGATGAATATCTAAAGAGTTAGATTGAGGACTCATCAAGTACCGTCAAATGATTGTTAAGAGATGATCTCCAGCCTGAGTAGGAGATGACAATCCTGTCTCACTTGACTGATATCTGACCGACCTCTTGATGCAGATCCTCTGCATGGGAATAGAGATTCGGAGGTGTCAGATTAGTTAGGTCAAAGAGTTGACTTAACGAGATTGAGATAACCAACGTCCAATGTCGTATGCTATCACGATATAGGCACGCATCCTCTGACCGGAGACAGATGTGTTACTATATGTCTGAGTATGTACATTTGGCAGACCAATAGGTTGATGACCTAATCAAGGTCTATACACCGACGCGCTGGTATGCATATAAGGGCATATCAGTAATACGATCTCTCAAAGGGATCATACAGGTTCATTTACTGAACCGAAAGACATGAGCTCACTCATGAGATATTGGGAAGAATCAAATTCCGTGCACAGGCATCTCGCTTTGTAAGCTTGACTGAATTTATAGGTTTGATATATGCTTTTGGAAAAGTATATGATCAACACCTGGGTATGATATATGATTTTGGAAAGCATATGATCGATACCGACTCCCAATGATCGAATGAGAATGATAAAATTTTGAAGTAGACAGTGTAAAATTGATTATATACTTCAGGTTTATTCTGGGTCTTCCAGTATGCAGGATGTACAGGTATTAGGAATGCCTAACGGTGATGCGATCATAAACGATTGTATAACCATGACGCTTCCATTCTGAGGGAATGATGAAACATGTCTGGATTTTAGTCACTCCTCTCATAGAGAAGTAATCTGATCTTAGTCCACATGTTGGACATTGATCTGAATGTGATTCAGATCTAATGAGAAGATTAGATTTGCGGTCCTTATTTAATCAAACATTTATGGGAGATCCGCAAGATCTGGATTTGAGATATGATCTCAATATCCAAGTCACTATACGTGGAACAATACAATCGCCCTCTCCTTATCTCCAAGTATCCGAGGAGAAAGCGCATTATCCTTAAAAAAGTTCAGGATAATTTCATTGTTGATATATGTATGTATCCGAGCATTGAGAAATGGATAATTAAATGTGATTCAATTATCATGAATAGTATGAATTTGATTCATATTATTACGATTTGTTATCTGAGGTAATTAAATGTGATTTAATTACCAAAGATGTGAATAATGTAAATGTGATTCATATTATTTAGGCACATGAGAAAAGAGATCCAAGATGATTAAATGCGATTTAATTATCGTGGATATGAGTAATGTGGATAGCACTATCCATATTAATTAGATATATTATAAATGTGATTTATAATATATTAGAGAGAGCATATTATAATTTATATTTGTTGATTAATTGTTAATGTGAATTGGATTCACATTGAATGATTAATTGAAAATATAATTACATTTTATTTTGGGTTGTGAATGAGATTCACATAATTTCATTGGCTTGATTGAAGGTTTTCACAAGATAATTGTGAATTATTTTTGTGAAAAATATTTACAATAATTGTTATTGTAAATCTTGGAGATATCATGAGATAATGAGATCTCATGAGATGATGGTAGCCGTCCTCCTATTTTTATGGGATTGGTTTAGCCTTCTCATTATCTCTTCTCTAGTCAAATGTGATTTAAATTGCAATTAATTGTGTTTATTTATCATTATAAATTAATTCAAATTAAATCAATTGTTGTATTTTTACATCAACATCTTAGCCATTGAAAGAAACACAAATCACTCTCAACCATTGATTGTGTATTGTCCATGGAATGAGATCCATGGACTCCCGAGATTCTATATAAAAAGAGGTACCCTTGCTCTTCAAGACAAGTTTACAACAACAATGAATGCTCTCTTCCTCTCTCTCTACACGTCATGTGCCTCTCTCCTTCTCTCTCTTATGGCCGTCCACCATGGAGCCATTGAGAGACTCGCCTTCGCCGCAGCATCATCGATATGTTGCCGGAGTATTTGCTCGTGGATCTCCTTCTCCTTTGGTGTGCCTCGCTCGTGAAGAAGACGTCGGATCTCGTGTGACGAGATCAGGAGATTTGCCGCTTGGATCATCAACATGGATTGCGAGAAGGACACGCCTCATCAACGCGCTCGCAAGCGTCTCCTCCGTCATATCTGACTTGAGACAGGAGGTCTCTTCGTTTAGAGACTCGATCATAACCATGCTTCAAGAGGTAAACCTTATACCTATTGTGGTTTAGATGAAATGATCCGAGAAATGTTCTTGGATCATGTGGTTTCATCACATTTAAAAAATTTAATTCCGCTGCATCGAGCAACTAGTACGATTAGTCGCTCCCGATCGCATTCGATGCGATCCACACGCTTCCGTGATATGCTTGAAGATCTTCCCATATCCTTCTGGTGGTATCAGAGCTAGGTTGGAGGTTTTGGATTCGATCCATAAACCTAGGAAGATTTGGGCTCGTGAGAGTTCGTGAAAATTTTATCGCATTTGAATTTTCGCAACCCTGTTTTGTGATAAATTTCAGTCCTGTTTAAAATGTTTAAACATGAATACGCATTTGGATAATGTTCTCCCTTAATTAAGGAAATCGTAGGATTTGAGTTTGCGTGATTTGGAATCCGATAACTCAATATATGATCATTTTAATGAACATATATCCATTGTTTCGAGACTGACGAATAATGACGTAATTAAGAAGTTAATTACTGTTTTAAAATGTCTGAAATGCATGCTAATCACATAGGTTCTGTTTTAAATCAAGTTAGCAAACTTTAGAAACTTATTTTGCTTAATTTGTATTTAAAATGAATGAGATATGCTAATTTTAGTAAGTGAGGGTCACTGCTGAACATTGCAATCCTAATCATGAACCTTGTGATAATCATTTAAGAAACTTGTGAAATTAATGGTTAATTTTCTGGAATAATTATGGATAATATTTGGGAAATATTTGAATGATAATTGCTCCCTTAAATGACAATTGCCTCATCCATTAAATGATTAAATTTGATCTAGATCACCAATTGGTTACTTGATACACTTACAACAAACATGTTACTTGAATAGGTTTGGGAATTTGTTTAGCAATCCTTATAATCAAATGGTTTTGATTATTACTATATGGTATAATTTCAGTTGAAGAACCGATGAACATCTCAAATACACAATGATCGATTTGGCATTATCCTTTCCTGAGGTGGATATGATGTCTAGTCGGGCAGCGTTGGGGTCGCAGGATACACCGTGTGCGGTCTGTCCCACTCCCGTCGGTACTGGCCATGACAACGGGTAGGAACTCGATAATGCTGGAGAAATCACGGTGTATTTTCTAATTATTAAAATACGAATTAATACGTATTTTTTGAGATAATACCATATTTCAACTAACAACTAAAAAATGTTTGTTGGATGTTAATTGGATCATTAATTTAATATGATTAGATTAATTAGAATCCAATTAAAACTAAAACACTCTATTATAAATAGAGTTGTTATTTCCCTTGTAAGAATTAATCACAATGAATATGATTCATGATTAATTAGAATTTGAATACGAGGTGGAGGATCACATAAGTGACATCCATGGTCTCCCGTCAAGGCGAAGGGTTCCGTCACCAGGGATTGTATGTAGGAGATGCCTGTCCGAAGTGACAGCTCCTACATACAAGCGCATCTGGATCAAGCTCTTTGCTTTTCGAAAGAGTAAGGTCGTATGCGTAGTGACCCCAATATCGGTTCCTCATATTGGGGCGATATTGGATTGCGCATAACGAGTTCTAATCCTGTTGACGGTTGGTTTAATTAACGACGGGTCAACATCACCTTAGGGGTGGTGGACCCGGGTGTTAAAGACCGAATTGGGAATGCAAGTTGGACTTGCAAGGCAGAATGAGTTCCCGCTTCTTTCTATCTGAGTTGTAGTTTCTCATATTATTGGGATGCAACAAAGTTAGAAAGGATATCCCAGATCTTGTTGAGATATAATGGTAAGTATATCTCTTACATTGAAAGTGATTAAGGGAATGAACTTTCAGTGTTGATAAGGCAAGACAACTTTGATATAAAAATTCCTAAATCAAAGTAAAATATATATTTTATGTAAATTTCTTATTTCAGATAATCCTCATTAAACCCACTCAATACTATACTCAATAATAACCAGTAAAATATCATGGATTGGATCCATGATGAAGATATTATACTTGCAATTGGAAACATATTGTATGTGGTTGCAATGTGCAAGTTTCCTCGTAATATTGAGGAATGACAATTAAATAGACAATAAGACAACAACCTAGGATTTGTATGTCTCTATAGTCTTGGTCTCTCATCGAATGTACTTTGGAAGTGACATGTCGATGTTGATCGCAATTGTCAAATAATCCTTATAAAAATCTAAGAAGATGTTATGGCATACATATGTGCTCTCGACATTTAATCATGAATGACATGGTTCACTGCATTATGCAGAATGGTGGCTCTATAAGAGATGATGTATTCAAAATGTTTGAATTCCTGCCTGAACCAAAGTATTCATGAGTTAAGATGGATGTAGATACGATGAGTGTCATCATTCTACTGTCTATACTCAAGTCTTTCATGAAGCTTCATAATATTCATATTGTATGAATTAAATAAAGCATTTATAAATGTTGAAGTACTCTTATGTTGAAATTTTTGAATTCAACATAAGAGATCCTTTTATCTTAAGCAATGGTTGTTTATAGATAAAGGGAGCGTAGTGGAAGCATGTGTTGGACCAAGTTAGAAGGAAAGTCAAAGAGTTGATTGTACTTCTATGGTTTCCATACATATGACATCCAAAGAGTTGGGTAAATGCCAATACTGCAATAAACCGATGTAATGATAGTGTGACTATCTAGTCTATCAAGGATCCTTAGAGAAGGACTCGGATAGTGCATCGAAATAATCTACATATAATTGGAATTGACTTTCTTGTTTGATAAGATTAAAAGTCTAATAATTGTATCTAATTCTTCTAATGACACTTGCAATTGGTTGCATATGTTTTAGAAGACTAGAAACTTGATCTTAAGGTTTAATAGTCATCCACATGGATATTGATGCAGTTGTTGCAACAATCTCGATTGGATAGATAGACTTCAGTGGGAGAGTCCTTAGTCTTAGAAAATGTCTCTATGACATGGATATTAGAATACATTCATTGTTTATTTCTAAATGTTGGAGATGAACATGTATTCTGGAATAGACCTATCATAAAGAGTTATGATAGTGGACTCTACTAAATTCGAAAATTAATGAATGGTTCATTAATATTTCTAATACTGAAATTAAACCTTAAAAAGATCAATAGAAGAATGAAGATCATTTGACAATGATCTGGCATCAAACCTTGGACATATGTCTGTTGACGAGATCAATAGACTAGTAAGAGATGGACTTTAGAACGTCTAAAATCTCAAATCTTACATACTTTTGAATATTATATTCAAAGTAAAATTGTCAAATGTGCCCTTCTCTAGGAATGGTGCAAGATGCCAAGGTATTAAAGATTTTATACATATTGATGTATGTGGATCATCTGTATCATAATAAACATTGATGATATGTAATATCATTTAATGATTATTTGTGATATGAGATTTCTTCCCTTCACCTTAGAAAACATTGAAATGTTCAAAGATTTCACAATATTGGTTTAGAACCAAAGTTTGAAGGAAGATTAAATGAATTTGATCTAACCTTGGTAGCATGTACCTGTTAGATGAATTCAAAGAATACCATATGGAGATATGAATATCATTCCTATCTCGCTCCTCCTAATATACCTAAACTCAAGAGAGTTGTAGGGAGATACAATTAGATCATGTTTGACATGATTTGATCAATGATGAATATTAGCATAATTACCTCTTAGTTTCCAAAGTATATATGTAGTAGAGACTATAATATATATCCTTATAAGATTCCATTCAAGTAAGTTGGAATCTAGCACCAGAGAGTGCTACTTCATTAGGAAAATAAAGAATGGTACTGGATACCTACTTTATGACCTTGAGATTCTTAAAGAATTACATCTCTGAGAATATGATTCTTAGATGATGACTTTCTTGAGAATCAAGATGAAAATGAAATGAACTCATTTAATCTTGAGATGATAATTAGGCTCCTGAAATCGGAAACTAAAAGGATAGTTAAAGATGAAACACGCATACCTCTTCAAATGAGTTTGAGGATGTATTCCATGTGTCAGTTAAGTCTGACAATGATCTGACTTCATGTGATGAATCTTATGAGCATCATGAGATGGAAAGATGGATGCTAGCAATAAAAGTTTAAAGTAGATTTCATATACAAATGTTGTATATGGACCCTCGAGGATCCACCTATATGGGTAAGACTATAAATGGATCTTCAAGAGAAAAAGGAAACCTGATGAGAAGGTAGAGACCTTCAAAGCACGTAGTCATGAGCTACACACCGAAGAGAAGATATTGCTTGCGATGAGACTTGCTCTTCTGTGACATTGCTTAAACCCATCAGAATATTGCTAACTATAGCTGCACATCTTGACTTTGACATCTTCAAGATGGAAGTCAAGATTGCATTCCTCTATGAATACCTCTCCGAGGATATTCATATGAAGTAGCCCCATGGCTTCATGAATGAGGAAAGCAAGGTGTGCAAGCTAAAGAAACTCCATCTATGGACTCAAAATAAGCTTCTTGTAGTTGGAACATAAGATTTGATGAAATTATAAATGCTATGATTTCAGATAGAATTTTGATGAGCCATGTGAAGCTTAGGGGGAGTGCCATTGTGTTCATCGTGCTATATGTAGATGATACCCTAATCATTTGGAATGATATAAGGATAATAATAAGTGTTTTTATAATATGATTGTTCCATACCTTGAGATATGATCTCAAGAATACCTCTTAGATCTTAGTTCTGAAGTTGTTCAGAAGCAAAGAAAGAGGGTATTGGGACTGTTGCATCAGTGATACACCTTGGACATATTCTATTTTCTGGAAAATTTCAAGAAAGGCTTCTTTCCCTTAAGATATGATATTGACCTATCTAAAGGGATAGCACCTCAAAGAGTTGAGGAAGTGAATGCTAAAACTGATTGCCCTTATGCATCAGTTACGAGAAGCCGAGTATATGCTAGATGTGTACAAAAGCCATATGTCTGCCATGCAGTAGTAAACTGTTACTAATCCTACTATGAAGATAAAACACTTGATTGCATTACTAACAATATCTTCAAAAATGAAAAGTTTTTTTGAGATAGTGATCTCAAAGTCTTATCTTCAAGAACTTAAAACTTTATAGATAGTGATCAAAAAGGTCTTAATTGTGGATACCTTAGGAGATAGAGATCTCCAGGAATAAGGATATTCTGATAAGGATTATGGACATACTGGTTATAACAATTATTAAGCTATAGTATCAAGGACACTGTAACTAACAAGATTAAGTGTTGGTTGCATAAGATGCAACATTCGCATTGGATGCGAGCACTGTTACTAGGGGATATGCAAGTGCCGTAAAAGGACTTGGCGTAGTCTCTCGGGAACAGAGTGACTGATTAGCTTACCTAGCTATTTTTCTAAATAGCCTATGATAGTCACATGAGTATGGATTTAAATGATTAGCCCATTAATGGCTCTTTGGGCTAGTGGGAGATTGTTGGACATGCGCGCCCACAGCGAGCCATTATGCAATAAATGTTATTGCGAATACTATTCCCTGATCTGAAATGAATAATAACTAATTTGCATAATAGGTCCCTTAGTACAATTAGGGTTATGTACCATGGTCATCTTAATGATCATACAACTGTTGATTCAATTATTGAATCATAGAGGCTGGTACTTGGATGAATAAAAGTTAGATTGAGGACTCATCAAGTGCCGTCAAATGATTGTTAAGAGATGATCTCCAGCCTGAGTAGGAGATGATAATCCTTTCTTACTTGGATGTTATCTGACCGACCTCTTGATGCAGGTCCTCTGCATGGGAATAGAGATTCGGATGTGTCAGATTAGTTAGGTCAAAGAGTTGACTTAACGAGATTGAGATAACCAACGTCCTATGTCGTATACTGTCACGATATAGGCACGCATCCTCTGATCAGAGATAGATGTGTTACTATATTTCTGAGTATGTACATTTGACAGACCAATAGGTTGATGACCTAATCAAGGTCTATACACCGGCGCGCTGGTATGCATATAAGGGCATATGAGTAATACGTTCTCTCAAATGGATCATACATGTTCATTTACCGAACCGGAAGACATGAGCTCACTCATGAGATATTGGGAAGAATCAAATTCCGTGCATGGGCATCTCGCTTTGGAAGCTTGACTGAATTTATAGGTTTGATATATGCTTTTGGAAAAGTATATGATCAACACCTGGGTATGATATATGATTTTGGAAAGCATATGATCGATACCGACTCCCAATGATCGAATGAGGAACTTGATGATAAAATTCTGAAGTAGATAATGTAAAATTGATCTTATATTTCGGGTTTATTCTGGGTCTTCCAGTATGCATGATGTACAGGTATTAGGAATGCCTGAGGGTGATGTGATCATAAACGATTGTATAACCATGACGCTTCCATTCCGAGGGAGTGATGAAACATGTCTGGATTTTAGTGACTCCTCTCATAGAGAAGTAATCAGATCTTAGTCCAAATGTTGGACATTGATCTGAATGTGATTCAGATGTAATGAGAAGATAAAATTTGCGGTCTTGATATCAAGCATCTATGGGAGTCCGCAAGATCAGGATTTGAGATGGGATCTCAATATCCAAGTCACTATACATAGAACAATATAACCGCCCTGTCCTTATCTCCAAGTATCCGCGGAGAAAGCGCATTATCCTTGAAAGAGTTCATGGATAATTTCATTGTTGATTATGTATCCGAGCATTGAGATCATGGATAATTAAATGTGATTTAATTATCATGAATAGTATGAATTTGATTCATATTATTACGAGAATTATCTGAGATAATTAAATGTGATTTAATTATCAAAGATGTGAATAAAGTGAATGTGATTCATATTATTTGGGCACATGAGAAAAGAGATCCAAGATGATTAAATGTGATTTAATTATCGTGGATATGAATAATGTGGATAGCACTATCCATATTAATCAAATATGTTATGAATGTGATTTATAATATATTAGAGAGAGCATATTGTGATTTATATTTGTTGATTAATTGTTAATGTGAATTGGATTCACATTGAATGATTAATTGAAAATATAATTACATTTTTGTTTTGGGTTGTGAATGAGATTCACATAATTTCAATGGCTTGATTGAAGTTTTTCACAAAATAATTATGAATTATTTTTATGAAAAATATTTACAACAATTGTTGTTGTAAATCTTGGAGATATCATGAGATAATGAGATCTCATGAGATAATGAGATCTCATGAGATGATGATAGCCGTCCTCCTATTTTTAAGGGATTGGTTTAGTCTTCTCATTATCTCTTCTCTAGTCAAATGTGATTTAAATTGGAATTAATTATGTTGATTTATCAATATGAATTAATTCAAATTAAACAATTGTTGTTGTATTTTTACAACATCTTATCCATTGAAATAAACACAAATCAATCTCAACCATTGATTGCGTGTTATCCATAGATTGAGATCCATGGACTCCCAAAACCCTATATAAGAAGAGGCACCCCTTGCTCTTCAAGACAAGTTTACAACAACGACGAATGCTCTCTTCCTCTCTCTCTACATGTCATGTGCCTCTCTCCTTCTCTCTCTTATGGTCGTCCACCATGGAGCCATTAAGAGACTCACCTTCGCCGCATCATCATCAATATGTTACCGGAGTATTTGCTCGTGGATCTCCGTCTCCTTCGGTGCGCCTCGCTCGTGAAGAAGACGTCGGATCTCGTGTGACGAGATCAGGGAATTCGCCGCTTGGATCATCAACATGGATTGCGAGAAGGACGCATCTCATCAACACGCTCGCAAGCGTCTCCTCCGTCGGATCGGACTTGAGACAGGAGGTCTCTTCGTTTAGAGACTCGATCGCAACCACGCTTCAAGAGGTAAACCTTATACCTATTGTGGTTTAGATGAAACGATCCGAGAAATGTTCTTGGATCATGTGGTTTCATCACATTTAAAATTTTTAATTCTGCTACATCGAGCGACTAGTGCGACTAGTCGCTCCGATCGCATTCGATGCGATCCACACGCTTCCGTGATGCGCTTGAGGATCCTCCCATATCCTTCACCGGTGGCCCCCACAGCCTTGCTTCCCCTGCAATCCTGTTGTTCCTGCAGCCTTAACGCCCCTGCCGTCATTACCAAGGGGCTTTCCTTAAAGGGCCTTTCATGGCTAGGTCATCTTTC
Organism: Ottelia alismoides; assembly: GCA_037367405.1. Lineage (NCBI taxonomy): Eukaryota > Viridiplantae > Streptophyta > Magnoliopsida > Alismatales > Hydrocharitaceae > Ottelia > Ottelia alismoides. The sequence continues at coordinate 165,702 of JAZKJV010008750.1, forward strand.
GGCTAACAACACATCTCTGTGTTGATGGGTTTGGTTGCTTGAGTCTACACATGCAACCAAATCACTTTATGTCAATATAGACAAAAGTTCATCCAGTCTACATATCTAGTTTTCTCTAGTCATCATGTCAGAAAGAAAAATTGATATTCGCACCACAGACGCCTTCAGAGGTCCTGTGCCTATTGTGAAGATGGATGGGTCGAACTATGATTTATGGGCCATGCAGTTCATGAGCATAATGAAGTCAATGGGTAAGAAACACATTCTTACCGAGGAAGAATTGATGGAGAAGATAGGGTTGTATGTCTCATGGGAGGCTGATGACGCATATGCTCAGGTCTGGTTGTCTGGGACCTTGATTCCAGACATTGCCAACGATGTCTTGCGTCAGCTCACTGCCAAAGCCGTGTGGGACATTCTTGTTGCCACGTATTCACAAGACAAGAATGAGACAAAGATTCTACAGCTACAACATGACATCTTTACTATAAAGCAAAATGGACGACCCATGCATGCTCACTACACTGCATTGCGGGGAATGTTTAAGAAGCTTTATACCTTCATGCCCCTCACAGCTACTCCAGAGCAGTTGAAGACCTACCCAAATGCCACAATGGTGGGAGTTTTTCTAGCCTCTCTAGATTCACAATACGAGGCTGCTTCTTCTCAGATCCTGGTAGATGCTACCATTCCTCCCATGGAGGAGGCCTTTCGAAGATTGGGCCAGATCAATAACTCTAGCTCTGCTCTAGTGCCAAATTCTTCTGCTATTGCGGCCTCTCGTGGAAGAGGTGGCCCAACTCATTTCCGTAGACGAGGACCACGTGGTAGGGATGGTCGTGGTCGTGGACCACCTTGTACCTACTGTCATCGAATGTGTCTTACCAAAGACATATGCTACTCCAAGCATGGTTTCCCAGCATCTGCCCGTGTAGCAGAACATGCTCAGCACCATGATGCTTCACCGGCATCAGATTAGCGGTATGATGAACTTGTGTCTTGATTGCGAGATATTATGCCCTCAGCCAGTACCCCTTCACCGGTTTCAGAGACCAGCTCTAATGTTTCTTCTACTGCAGGAGCTAGTACCTCAGGTAGTGCTCATAGCTCTACTTCTCATCATGATTCAAGTATCTCGGAATGGATTATAGATTCAGGTGTAACACATCGTTTGTGTGGAGACAAGAATCAACTCATATCCTACAAGCAAGTTTTTCCTGGAAAAACAACGGTCATAGCAGATGAGACTCATTCTCCCATCACTGGACAGAAGGAGATTACCTTAACGCCATCCATGAATTTGTAGAACGTCTTGTATGCCCCTTATTTCTCAATGAATTTAATATCGATTAGTCAGATTACTAAGAATTTACATTATCGAGCAATGTTTGATCCATCATCTCTTGTGTTTCAGGACATTCTTACGGGCAGAGTGATTGGGTGTGGCCATGAGCAAGGCAAGCTATATCGACTCGTCCAAACACCATATGCTGGAGCATCCTCTCATTCTACTGGATCTGTCTCTCGTTATCTATGGCATCTGCGCTTTGGTCATCTTCCACTTCAGAAAATGTGTCAAGTCCTTCCCCAGATCTCACCTCGCTCGTCGTTCAATTGTGAAGCATGTCAGTTAAGGAAGTATCATCAGTCTGTCTTCCCTAGTCGTCAGAGTCGGAGCAGTAGCTCCCCTTTTAAATTTTTCCATTTAGACATTTGGGGTCCAAGTCGTGTTCCTGATCAACAGGGACACATGTTCTATTTAGTTGCTGTGGATGATTTCAGCCGTCTGTCTTGGGTTTTCTTGTTGAAGAATAAATCAGAAGTAGGCAATACTATTATGAATTTCATTAAAGAAGTGCAGAATGTTTTTGCCACCTCTATCAAAATTGTGCGAACAGATAATGCTCTTGAATTTTGTACCAATATACTATCTCAACTTTTTTCATCACACGACATCCTTCATCAAACATCTTGTGCTTACACGTCCCAACAAAACGGTGTCGCAGAAAGAAAGCACTGTCACCTTCTTGATGTCACTTGTACTCTGCTAGACCAGAGTGGTGCACCGCATTCATTATGGGGTGATGCGGTTCTCACAACATGTTATCTCATTAACCGTATGCCCTCCTCGGTGTTGGCAGAGAAAATACCTTTCTCCCTTGTTTTCCCTGATAAAGAGTTGTCTTTCTCCCCTGTTTTCCCTGATAAAGAGTTGTTCTCTCTTACCCCTCGTGTTTTTAGGTCGTTGCGTTCGTCCATCATTTGTCTCCAGGGATTGACAAGCTCTCTCCTAGGGCTCTCAAATACATTTTTGTCAAGTATTCCATGACTCAAAATGGGTATCGTTGCTATAATCTATTACACAGGAGGTATTATGTTAGTGCAGATGTCATATTTTTTGAGTCAGTCATGTTCTTTTCTCCTACGGGTGACAGGTTGGCACCATCAAATTCAGATGATGAAGTCTATATTCCTCCTCCACTCATATCACCATCACCACCACCACCACCACTACCTCCACATCCACCTTCACCACCATCGTCTCCACCAACATTACTCATCCCATTATTTTGGTTCCTCCTCTACCCCAACACTGTAGTCGATGGCCAGCCCATGCTCATGATCATGGTCAATCATCTGGCATGCCTCAGGTTTGTTTTGACATTAATCTTAACAACGAGTCTAATGATGTTTGTCAACAAGGGCTCTTTCAGGAAATGGATGACCAGGCCGGTACTACAGATGATGCGGAACTTGATCTGTCTATTACTTTAAGGAAGCATAAGCGTTCACGTGCTTCATATCCGATTACTTCTCATATCATCTTTGAGCAGTTGACGATGACTTGAGGAGGTTTGCAGTAGCTTTGTCCTCTGTGGATATACCACGAACATACTAGGAGGCATTGAATGATAGTAGATGGTGTTTGACTATGGAGGAAGAGATGGCGACTCTTTAGTCGAGAGGTACTTGGAGCCTTGTTCCAGCTCCTACCGAGGCATCTATAGTAAGTTGTAAATGTGTATTTACAGTAAAGCAAAATGCATATGGTAGCATTGACATGTACAAGGCTCGACTGGTTGTTTGTGGGTTTACTCAGACATACGGGGTGGATTACCTTGATACATTTCTCCAGTTGCTCGTCATTCTACCTTACGGATTCTTTTATCTGTTGTCTTGGTTCGAGATTGGCCCCTGTTTCAGTTGGATGTCAAAAATGCCTTTTTGTATGGCGATCTTCAGGAGGAAATCTACCTGCAGCAGCCACCAGGATTTGTTGCTAAGGGGGAGTGTTCACAGGTATGTAGACTTCATAAGGCAATCTATGGCCTTAAGCAGAGCTCGAGAGCTTAGTTCCAGAAGCTCTCAGATTTATTTGAAAGGTAAGGGTTCAAACGGTCGAATGCAGATCATTCTCTTTTTGTGCAAATGACCTCCAGAGGTACGACCACTATTATGGTGTATGTTGATGATATACGTATTACAAGAGATGATATGCAGGGAATAAAAAGAGCAAAAATATTTCTGGCTCGCGAATTTGTTACCAAGAATCTGGGAGCTCTTAGATACTTTCTGGGATTGGAGTTTGCCAGAAATCAACAAAGGCTTTTGATGACTCGGAGAAAATATGTCAGTGACCTACTAAGTGATACAAGTATGCCTGGATGTCTACCAACTACTACACCCATGGATCCAAGCATAAAACTGTATGATGATGATGATGATAATGATGAGGTTGACAGAAGGAGATACAGGGAACTGGTGGGAAAGCTTCTTTATGTTACCCCTAACAGACCTGATATTTCATTTGCTGTCAGTCGAGTGAGCCAGTTCATGGAACAACCTCGTCAGGTACATATGGATGCTATACAAATGATACTAAGGTATCTTAAATCATCTTCAGGTGCAGGGCTGCTGTTTAAGAAGGGTGGCTCTATCACTATCTCAGCATGTGCATATGCAGACTATGCAGTGTGCCCCAAGGACATAAAGTCTACATCTGGATTTGTTATATTTGTTGGAGATTCCCTTGTCTCATGGAAAAGCAAGAAGCAAACCATTGTTGCGAGATCTAGTGTTGAATCTGTGTACAGAGCCATGGCACAAGCATGTACAGAAGTAATGTGGGTTCGAGCAATGCTGACAGATCTACATATAGATGTCCCTCTTCCTAAAAAATGTACTAAGACTTCTTCCACTATAAGTAGGGTCGACTACATGGATTCTTGCTCAAATCCATGTTGGAAGATTCAACTATTTTTTACATTGGTCGTTGACTACCTAACGCAACCCCTGCAAGAGTGGGATTTGAAACCTGGTCTTTTGTGTGATAGACGCATTGTACTACCACTAGACCATTAAGATGTCCCTCTTCCTATATCGTTAAAATGCGACAATCATGCTGCCTTATTCATTGCTAATAATCTTGCACTCCACGAGAGGACAAAGTATATTGAGATTGATTGCCATTATATACGCTACATGAACCAGAAGGGCTTCATTTCTACATATCATGTCAGCTCAGAGGATTAGACAACATACATCTTCACCAAAGCCCTACTTAGAAGACCCTTCCAGAAGTGTTCATCCAAGCTGAGCATGATAGATATCTATGCTCCATCTCGATGGGGAGTGTAGAGATATATTTTATGCTTATGTATCTTTTATTTATTTTTCTTTTTCTCTGTCTACTTTATGTAATTTACCCATTGGTCTCTCCCTATATAAGAGAGCCTAGGGCTCAAGGAATAAACAACTCATTTTATTTTCCCAACAACCTTCGTGATTTTTTCTATTTTATTCCGCACACCCATACACTCTCAGAATCATCCGATCACTCCTTCACCATCGTCGTACCACCCACATCTTCGCGTATACCTCCGTCCATCTCTTCTTCTTCTAGATCTACTCCCCTACTTCGATCATTTCTTCACCTTGCTCAGGTGAAGAACCCATCTAGGGCTCCATCTTCTCCACCTCCTACAACCCTCCATACTGATCCATATCATCTCCGGGAAATCCCCAAGAGATTTGACTATCAACTAACCCTTGCAGGTACCCAAAGACCTCATTTAACGATCGGAAGTTTCAAACTCCCGCCGATCTCCTGCTCCGCCTCTGACGAGATGGAGTTGTCCCATTGATCAATCCACCGCAGCTATAAAGAAAGAGAAACACAAACGGATGTACTATGTGTATGTACATATGTATAGAATGCCAGAGAAAAACAAGAATAAAGAGTTGTAAATCATTATTTATGTTCCTAACCTAGAGGCCAAGTCGAGGCCAAGTTGGATTGTGTATAGTTCACAAATAAGCAAGCAGGAGAATCACGAAAAAACCAAAAACACCCTTCACTGTGTATAGAAAACCTATTTATACTTCACATTGACATTGGAATTTTAGTTCTTGTGAATCATTCTTTTCCCATTTTAGTGTAAATAAAATATAAAAATATTCTAAAAATAGACACCTTAATAACATGGAAGAAGATCCAACCCTAATTGTATAAATGACAACTCAGGACCGTATCTAATTTTTAGGGGACTCTAAATGATCTAAAGTCACATTTAACTTCATTGTACACTAATAATTTATGAAAAAATATTCCGAAAATGCAGAGGTTAAAGGAGCGAGTTTTGAGTTTTGGGGCCTTTTGTACGATTGTACTGAATACATGTATTAACTTTCATAATTTTTAACGTTTTTGTTTTAACTCTTTCAACTTGATTCATTTTGTAATCTCTCTAACAAAATGTATAAAAAATGAACCCAAAAGATGCATGCCAATAAAATTCAAGACGTAATTTCCAATATGTCTATCTTTCCTGACCCATACCTCATGCACATAACTCCAATTTAACTTTGCCCACCTTTAAATTCACGTATAACATACTTGAGGGTGAGTATGGTTCATTGGTGGAATTTCCCTCCCGAGGGTATCAATGAGATTCATAAATGTGAAGATTTCATAAATGTAACAAATGATTATCACATGTTTTTTGAACTCTTCTCGTCCTACTCTACATTCTCCTCGAAAAATGGTGAGGGGAAGTTTCATGTCGTTCTGGTGTATGTACTTGTAAAATGGGGGCATTGAAATGTTCCACTCATTGGTGGAATTTCCCTCCCGAGGGTATCAATGAGATTCATAAATGTGAAGATTTCATAAATGTAACAAATGATTATCACATGTTTTTTGAACTCTTCTCGTCCTACTCTACATTCTCCTCGAAAAATGGTGAGGGGAAGTTTCATGTCGTTCTGGTGTATGTACTTGTAAAATGGGGGCATTGAAATGTTCCACCCCCCGACACCCTCACCGTGTTTTTTCCCATCCATTGAGAAGGGTTTCCACATATATGATATGGTCTTGTGATTTGATTGTTTGTTTGCCGTTGTCAGTAATTATATATAAGCTGCAGTATTTGGTTTTTATAATTGACAAAATTACTAGAAAGCTGCTGATTGATATCTGTTTCCAGGTTTGACCCTTTAATTGGCTCATACCACAATGACATGGCTGGTGATGGTATAATATGCTTGGCTGTTGACATCCTTCCGACAGAGTTCCCTAGAGAGGTTAGTTATTTAGTTAAGTGCACTTACATAAATGTATTTAAATAGATATATTTTTCTCATTAAATCTTATTTCAAATTAATGTTCATTTTCACAAGGCTTCTCAATATTTTGGAGATATATTATGTCAGTTTGTTGGTATATTGGCTTCAAGAAGTGACATGGAAAAAATTCCTCCACATTTACAAAGAGCTTGCATAGTCCATCAAGGAACGCTTACATCCCCATATGAATACATCCCTCGCATGCGGGAGTCATCAGTGTAAGATGATCATATTCTTTGAGATAGTTGGCATTTTCTTTGGCAGTTTTCTGAAATTAGGTGTAACTGGAGCAGCATCTGTTGTCAATTTCCATTCAAGAGATTTAGTCTATGCCTTCGGTTCCCCTTACCTCAAAAATCAGAATTTACGTATTTTTTTCTAGGATTCAATGTTTGACAAGACTTTGTGAGCAATCCTTTCGATAATGGACAAGATGAAAGATGTTCTGCATCTCTCAATAGCGCACTTTTTTTCTTTACAATCCTTGAATTGTTTTTTTAACATACTATTGATAAGGATATGGCAATTTTGTCTCTAATCATAGTTATGGCCCAAATTTGTTTGTTTGATGGGGAAACAATATGGGGGACCGGGCCAGATAAAGTGGGAAAAGTTGAAACTGTTGCTGCTGTTTTTTTACTGATGCTAACTATTATGCAAGTGAACTTATATCTCGTACTCCTACAAGTGTAACAAGTATCAATTTCTATGTTGTGGAGTGGGGATGAGTACTGAAAATATAGTAATGCATTAATGGTCTAATGTAACCACACTTCTATACATGCATATGTCCATATTTGCAATTATCTTGTGTTAGTTATAATTGGTTGGTGCATTGAATGCTGGGGAACGATACCACTTTTTTCCTTTTACTTTCCTAACCTGGAAGTTCTAGAACTGAGACTCGTCAGGTGCAAGAAATCCAATTTGCAGTTGGTCTCAAAATACTGAATATTAGGAGCCTCTGAAGAGCAGAAAGAACTAAGCAGCTCCCCCTTCAAGTGTGGATGGACAAGTGGATTGGTTGCCTCCAAATGGATCTAATTTGACTCAACCCTGGACTAGATATAAAAAGATCGTTTTTGAGTCTCAAGAAAAAGATAAATAAAAATGAAGGAAAACTGGATCCTTATAAATATTTCAATTTCTGATATTCAGAAGTATGTTGATGTCCGTGATGTTCACTGGCGATCAGTATTATTTATTCATATTATTATTGTCTTTTACTCTGTGACTGTGTAATTTGTATATATTATTTACAGTGATTTACGACCAAATCATCGTCTATCTGGGAGAAGCAAGTTCAGCACTTTGGTAAGGAAGTTTGTCGAGACATGCATAAAGATTTCAGCCATAAAAGAAATCAATTCTAGCTCTTCTTTACATTGCACACTTTTTACACACAAGCATTTATGTAGCATATATATGTATGTATTTGTAATTATGTGCGTATATATTTATATATTATATGCTTGTAACTCCTGCTCCTTTATGTAGGTATCTCTGACTGGTCACTTGTTTGACAAATTCTTGATAAATGAAGCCCTGGATGTTATTGAAGCAGCTGGTGGTTCTTTTCGTTTGGTTAAGTGTGAAGTGGGTCAAAATGTGGATGCCATGTCATACTCAGAACTTGAGGTGTAGTATATATTTTTGTAGGGTATTATTGTAGTTTTTTCATGCCTGAAGTTTGTTGTGAATAACTGACAATTCACTTGGTCAGAGATTAAGTATTGTTACTTTATTTTATGTCTCCTTCTTTCTTTTTGGTTCAAAAGGAATTTGAAATGACATCTTTTTCTCGTGTGTAGAACCTTGTGATATTCAAAATACCTAAAATTACCTTTTCTTTTCATGTAACACATTTAATCGATTCAGTGGCTATGAGGTATGCCTTCCCATCTAAAAGACCAGGATTCAAACTTTTCTTAATAACGTTGTAGACAGTCAAGCACAAAATGATGGTGGTTTACATGGAGACTCTCATGATGGAAGGGGAAAACCACGAGGAAGATGGGCACTAGTTACTCACAACAACTAGGACATTGTCTATATTTTTTGATGAGATACATATATGTATTAAGGTAAGACGGATGGCACTCAACATTCCTCAAGTTGAGCATTGAGATCAAACATGCCCAACTTGCCAACATTCTTCTCAAACTTGGAAATCAACAACCCGTTGTTGAAGACATCATGAACTTGTTCTTATGTTTTTATATATGCATCACCAATTCCTTGGAATCAATTTTTTCTCGGATGAAATGGCGATCAATTTCAACATGCTTTGTCCTGTCATGCAGCACAAGATTGTTGGAAAGTTGGCAGACTTGTCCCAAAATAGTTTCAGAGGTATATTAAGATCAATCATGATATCTTAAGCCATAGCATCTTTGTGACATCCACAGTCACCATTCTGTACTCAACTTCAACACTTGTCCTCACACAAACAGATTGTCACTTACTATTCCAGGTTACAAGGTTACCACTCATACATATACAATATATGGTAGTAGATCTCCTCATATCAACATACCTATACGGTTGGAGTATAAGTTGTATGCACCACTTATGTGGGAGATGGGTAAATGGTTCTCTCTAGGATCCATTTACCCCTTCCAGAGTTTAGTCCCACATCTACCGTCTGGGGGATGTGAAGACTCAATGGAAGCTATATATAGACCCCCCACCCATTGTATCCAATGAGAAAGTGCAATGCATACAACCCTTTGAGGCGTTCTCTCGTGGTTTCATCCCGCTCCTTAGGGAGTAGGGTTCCACATTAAAATCCCGTGTTCAATATTTCTTTATTCATTTCATCTGATATGCTTCCGCATTCCTATTTTTAACATTTTATCAGAGCGGGTTCGATTCTCGAGGGTTTTTATTGTATTCATATTTTGTTTAAAAATCGATATTTAATTTTAGGGTTTTGTTACAATCCTAATTTCGTGAAGATTGAAGAAGCAGTTCGTATTCTTCGATTTCTATTTGAAGAGTACTTCTGCATTCATAGATTTGAGATTCAATCTAGTGTTTTTTCAAAAAACCTAGATCTATTGTTCGTGAAGATGGTGCGCCAAGTTCCAGAAGTCCCAGATCCATGGGGGGTCCTCACGGTGCTCTCGATGATGCCTCCAATTACTCCCGACACATAAAACCTTCTAGGGAGCAGGCCCGTGAAGCCTCTTCCAAGGCTTTGAACCTAGGCGGGCTGCCCCTCCAAGCAGTGGTACCCTTTCAGGCTGCACCGCACAGTCGCAGGCAGAGCTACCCGGAATCCCTAGCCCTCGCGTACCCCCGCTCTGCGTGATCTCTCCCTCGGTGCACATCAGGCACGTAGGAGGCAGCAAAGGTCGCTTCTCCCTCTTTAGGTAGAGCATGATGCTCCACGACCTCTCCACATATCTAGGAGGAGCTCCTCGACTCCTCCATAACCCCTGGCGGTTGCGCTACCGCCCTCCTCCATCAACGATCTCTCCATCTCTTCCTCTTCTCTAGTGGTGGCGAGCCCCAGCGACGCTGCTCCTCCAGGCGGCGACTCCACGAGTAGCTCCAGGCAGCTGTCCCAGGCGTCGATGCCTCTCTAGTGTGCCGCTTCATCAGGCATCTCGCATTAGGCATCGCGTCGTTGATTGACCCGGGATCTACACTTTTAATAGTATCGACTTAATGATTTCGTTGCAGTCAGATAAATCCGGATCGATCAAAAATTAACCACACGGATCGATGAATCGTCGATTGAAATTAATGTGCGGTTTTATGTTTGTTTAACCTGGGCAAGCCCTAAGGTCGACTCAAGGAGGCAAAGGAACAACTCGGGATCAAGTTAGAGGGATTAGATCGCAGTTTTCAAAGTGGATTTGTTTGGTATTTCTTATGCAATAAAAATGTAGATGCACTGATGCGAATGAACTAGGTTATTAAGAAAATCAACAACTTAGCCAAAAATAATTTTAATATGAAATTAGTCTAAATTGACCAAATTGTATTTTTCCTGTAAACCTAATTCAACGATTAATGCAAAATGGATTTTTTTGGATTTAAAATGTACAAGTGAAAAATGCAAACTTTTTTTGGGTTTTTATGCAATTTTTCGTGCAAATGATATGTAAAAATTATGAAAAAAACTGTTGGAAGTGAAATATGATGAAATTAAGCTATATTACGTTTTTTTTGGAATTTTCTGACCTTTTATGAATATTTTATGAATTTTTTATTGAAAACAGAGTGACCGTGAGTCTTTAATTCCTAATTAATCCACAAAATCAAATTATCTAGAGAGCTATTTATCTCAAATAGAAATTTTAATCAGAAATTCATGAGAAATGAAATTTCTCAAAAATCTTATTCGTGGATTTAATTAAAAATAAATTATAGAAATCACTCTAGAATTTATTCTATGCATAAAACAACTTTAATTTCGATGAAATTTGGACAATAATTAAAGAGCATTTAGAGGCATTATATACAATTTTTTCACAATTTTTGGAGCAAGAAATATGTCTGTGCGAATTTCAGAGCTTAAATGGGCAAAATATTACTCAATTTCAATCTCTGATTTTCAATAAAAAAATCTGATGCTCACAAAAATGCAAATAAATATCAACAAGATAAAGATTTAGATGCTCTACATTGTGTTATTTTTTTAATTAAAAAATGATGCAAGATGACCGTCGAAATAATCATGCAAAGTCAGGGATGTTTTTGCAATACATAAATTTAAAAAAACTAACTGAAATGTAAATATGGATCATTTTGCAAATAAAAAAAATAACGGACAAAGTATGCAAAATTTCCAAAAAAATTAAATAATGAAAAAGACCTTCGTGGGTTCCAAGAAAGGAACCCACGTCTAAGGCTGAAGACGCGGGGGCGAGGCGGCCTGGCGTAGGGCGGCAGATCGCAGGCAGGCGGCGCACGGAGGCGGAGCGAGGACGACGACCACGCGTGAGGCGAGGCGACGCAGCACCATGCGTGCGCTTCAGGCAGAAGGGGGGGGGCTCCGCGGAGCGACGCTCGACGTTGCGCAGCTCTGACGCGTGGTGTGGTGCGGGAAAGACGCGCACACCGCTCGCGGGCGGTGAACGGCCTGCAGCGGCGTGCTCTAGGTGCTACAGTGGTTGGATGGTCGTGCGGTCGTGCGACGGTACTGGCGGAGAGGCCCTGATGACGGAGGAGGCTGGGCTGCTGCGCAGGCGCGTGGCGGCGGTGGCCAACGTGAGGGGCGGGCGCAGCAGCGGAGGGGAGATCGCGAGGGCGGCGGTCCAGGAGCGCATCTTGGCGGAGTGAGCAGGAGGCGCGCGAGCGACGACCTCCGTGCAAGGAAGGTTGGTGGCCGCGCCGGGCGCTGCTGTGGAGGGCGGCGGCCGTGGGGTGACTGGCTGCCAAGGAAGACGGGCAGGGGCTGGAGAACGCGCTGGAGTAGAGCGACGGCCTGGGGTCGCGCAGCGGTCGGCTGGGAGCCCGAGGGGCCAACTGCTGGTGTTGTGCACAGCCGCGGGGAGAACATGGAGGGCGCTATAGTCGATTTCCTGAGTCTCGTAATCTATAGTCGCCTTAGTCAAGGCTAAGAACGGCTTCCCGAGAATAATCGAAACTGGGTAAACTCTCCTCGGTGCTCGATGTCAATGACCGTGAAGTCCACCTGGAGTAGAGCACCTTGGAAAGTAACGATGACTGAAATGTTTCCTCTCGACCGTTTGATAGATCGATCAGCCAGCTGGACGATCTCTCTTGACTTTCTGATTGGCCTGAGTTTGAGCTTGTCAAATACAGAGGTCGGGAGGATATTTATCGGCGAGTCATCATCGATTCTCGCTTGGGTAAAGATGGTGTCTTTGATTTCACATTCAACTCGGGGCAACCGCTTCACTCTACGACTTTTGGTTTTTCTCCCCATCATCAAGGAGGTGGTCATAGACACTATGTCTTTCAGTTCTTGTCCTCTTATTGCCCGACCTCTTGGGCATCATCTTACTCTTTACAAATCGTTTGAGGTCGGGGAAATGATCTGACTTTTATTAAGGTAAGATTAAAAATCAATTCTCCATCGAGTGCTTCCCTTAGGACAGGATTCATTTTTTTTAGGTTTTTTTCATTTCAATTTTTATATTGGTTTTTCATTTTTTTGGTATTTTTGGTGGATGAATGATCAGACTCTGGATTGGAGGGTAAGTGGTTAGTAGAAGAGGGAGGTAGAATGGACTCCAGTTGTACAAAAGGTGTGAGTTCCCTAATGCTTGCTCGGTTTTCAACATCAGATCTACTTACTTCCTTTTCCACTATCATTCCCAAGCTCGAAGAAATTGAGTGCAATATGTCGGTGACATCTCTCAATTTTGCACCAAATAATTCATTTTGTCGATGAGTCGAGAAATGTCATCCTCCAAACTGTTCTCATGACAAATCACGAGAGAGTTCTGCTCAATTGGAGGATACTACTGAGATATCGGGGTCTCATACTCAACATACCTAGACTCTGGCATGTAATGCTGGGTCGAGTATGGACCATCTAAATGGCAAATATTGGTCGGAGCCTCATATGATGGGGTCAATGAATGGAGGACTGGTAAGTCTTGCTCATGAGTCCACTCCTGTGAATGTATAGACTCTCCGAATGTGTGATATGAAGACTGGTTAATGGAAGTTTGATCACTAAAGTCAATCAAGTCTAGGAAATCATGATGTGCAGGCCTCTCCATTCGGGTTGTTCGATCGACCATATTATGCCATTTAGATGTGGTCAAGTCGGGATGTGTATATGTAAATTGTTGTCTGGTCAAGTCGGGATGTGTATATGTAAATTGTTGTCTAGTCCCTACTTGAGGTGAAAATGAAGTATGTGGGGGCATATAATTTTACTAATCATCTGTCTCAGCAGTGGCTTGCTCTTCATTCGATTCTTTGATTCCTGCAAACTCTCGAGAATAAGGACAGTCATCCCAAGATGGAAGTGGATCCGGAGTGTTAGAATATGGAGTAGGTGAGAAATGCGAAGAAATGGAGAAGTCAGTTGAAGTTCTGACTTCATAATCGGGTTGAGGTGGAACCGACCACGGGTAAGGATCTCCCGTGGATTGCGGAGGATACATGGAAGAAGGGGAAGGTGAAGATGAACGGTATATGGTCAAGGAGGAATGACCAGAGGTCTCAGGATATGGGGACCAATATCCCGACATCTTGAAGAGGAAATGGTGAATGTAAGAAGATTGAGGTAGAAAATGTGCAATTACACAGGATAACACACATGGACAGACACAAAGACAAATGCAAGAGCAAACCCCGAGTTCACAACAACACGGTGAAGGACTCGAAATCGAGTCCGATTAGTCTGGTTGATTTTAAGTGTGATTGTTCAAGCAAGTAGCAAAGGTCACACGAACTATAGGGGAGTCGGCTCAAAGACAGATGCGTCTCCCCTGTTTAACCTGTCGTCTAAGATACCAACGTCCTTCCTTTCTCCGCTCCTATCACCAGCCGAAAGTTCAAGGACCTGCTCCTATCTACCTACAAAGTAGGCGAAGGCTGACAAGGCTCTAACTTTGCCCCTATCTACGTGCCAGAGCAGACGGAGGCTACTTGCAACTTCTCTCAGTACACCGCAATTTCGCCCCTATCTACCTACCGGAGTAGGCGGAGGCTACTTGGCGCTGGTCAGTTGAACCCAAAGCTCAGCCGGTGATATTTGCTCGGATCGGGGTATACGATATGGAAGGCGGAGATTTTTGACTCTGCCCTAGGGTGCTTACACACTCTAGTACCCTCACTCAGCTTGAAAAGAAGGTCGGGGTTAATCTCCCGCAAACAAGGGTTAATTTTAGTCAAATTTTTTGATCCAATTCAATTAGCAGTCCCGATTTTAGAGATTAGTTGTCACTGATATTAATCTACACAAGCAATCACGTCTACCGTCCAGTCCCAATTCCTTTATCCTAGGTTAGAAAACCGAGAGAAAGAGAGAGAATCGGAAAAAGACGATGCAATCAAGAAAACGATGATGAATGCTTGAGTAAGAATACTTACAGTGCCTCGAGCTCTCTACAATGCATGATGCAATACTGAATTGAAATTTTACACTAAATAAAATGCAAACGATAAAAGCCGCTCCTATACAGGAAGTTCTATTAGCGAGTGAAGAACAGATTATTTTTGGCTAAGATCTGCAGTCTAAGTGCGTCTTTTAATGGTGAAGTGTGGTCCTAAATATTACGAGCACAAACAGGTCCTAAAATAGCTCTAAGAGCCGCAAGTGCATTTCCTATTCTATGTAAAGCAACCACACAACACACGAGGACACGTTTTATTATGACTTACACGCGCGAGATCCCAAACGGGAAATGCTGTAGATGCAGACACTTTTTTTTACAAGTTAACAAAATAAATTTTTTTTGACGTCTCAACAGCCGACTTGATCCACAAATCGTCGGTCTTCGATGCACTTCGAGATGCGTCGACTTCAAGAAAGCCGCTCCAAGTCCACTGGGCCCTCGCACAAAAAGATAAAAATATCCGAGAGAAAAAATAAATAAAAAAATAATTTAAAAAATGGAATAATTACAAGGTGGTTCGGGGATCAGACTACCCGAGTGAATGCAAAACGTAAATCAAATTTTCTAAAGTGATCCTAAGCCGTTTGCCTCCCCGGCAACGGCGCCATTTGATAGCTCCGGGTCTACTCCTTTTAATGGTATCAAATTAACGATTTCATTGCAGTCAGATAAATCCGGATCGATAAAAAATTAACCACACGGATCGATGAATGGTCGATTGAAATTAATGTGCGGTTTTATGCTTGTTTAACCTGGGTAAGCCCCATGGTCGAATCAAGGAGGCAAAGGAACAACTCGGGATCAAGTTAGAGGGATTAGATCGCAATTTTTAAAGTGGATTTTTTGTTATTTTTTATGCAATAAAAATGCAGATGTACTGATGCGAATGAACTAGGTTATTAAGAAAATCAACAACTTAGCCAAAAATAATTTTAATACGAAATTAGTCTAAATTGACCAAATTATTTTTTTCCTGTAAACCTAATTCAATGATTAATGCAAAATGGATTTTTTTAGAATTTTTGAATTTAAAATGCACAAGTGAAAAATGCGAACTTTTTTGGGATTTTTATGCATTTTTTAGTGCAAATGATATGCAAAAATTGTGAAAAAATTACTTGAAGTGAAATATGATGAAATTATGCTACATTAATTTTTTTGGAATTTTCTGGTATTTTATGATTTTTTATGATTTTTTTACTGAAAACAGAGCGACTGTGAGCCTTTAACTCATAATTAATCCACGAAATCAAATTATCCAGAGAGCTATTTATTTCAATATAAATTTTAATGAGAAATTCAAGAGAATTCAAATTTCTCAAAAATCTTATTTGGATTTAATTAAAAATAAATTATAGAAATCACTCTAGAATTTATTCTATGCACAAGACAACTCTAATTTCGATGAAACTTGGACAGTAATTAAAGAGCATTTAGAGGCATCATATACAACTTTTTCACAATTTTTTGAGCAAGAAATATGTCTGTGCGAATTTCAAAGCGTAAATGGGCAAAATATTACTGAATTTCAATCTCTGATTTTCAATAAATAATCCGAAGCTCAAAAATGCAAATAAATATCAACAAGATTTAGATGCTCTACAATGTGCTATTTTTTGATTAAAAAATGATGCAAGATGACTGTCCAAATAATCATGCAAAGTCAGGGGTGTTTTTGCAATACCCAAAATTAAAAAAAACTAACTGAAATGTAAATATGGATCGTTTTGCAAATAAAAAAATAATGAACAAAGTATGCAAAATTTCCAAAAAAAATAAAAAAAGACCTTCATGGATTCCAAGAAAGGAACCCATTTCTAGGGCTGAAGACGCGGGGGCGAGGCGGCCTGGCGTGGGGCGGCGGATCGCAGGCAGGCGACGCACAGAGGCGGAGCGAGGATGGTGGCCACGCACGAGGCAGGGCGGCGCAACACCGTACGTGGGGCGGCGCCGCGCGCTGCAGGCAGCGGGGGGTGGGGGCTCCGCGGAGCGACGCGCGACGTTTCACAGCTCTGACACGTGGTGCGGTGCGGGGAAGACGCGGACGCCGCTCGCGGGCGGTGAACGGCCTGCAGCGGCGCGCTCTGGGCGCTACGACGGTTGGATGGTCGCGCGGCCGTGCGGCGGTGCTAGCGGAGAGGCCCCAATGGCGGAGGAGGCTGGGCTGCTGTGCGGGCGCATGGCAGCGATGGCCGACGCAAGGGGCAGACGCAGCAGCGGAGGGGAGATCGCGATGGCGGCGGTCCAGGAGCGCGCCTTGGCGGGGTGGGCAAGAGGCGCGCGAGCGACGGCCGCCGCGCGAGGGAGGCTGGTGGCCGCGCCGGGCGCTGCTGTGGAGGGCGGCAGCCGCGCGGTGACTGGCTGCCGAGGAAGACGACCATGGGCTGGAGAATGTGCTGGGGCCGCGCAGCGGTCGACTGGGAGCCCGGGGGGCTAACTGCTGGTGCTGTGCACGGTCGCGGGGAAAATCTGGAGGGCGCTGGAGCGCGGAGCACTGTGGGCGTACGACGGCCTGGCTGGCGGGCGAGTGGTGAGGATGGCTAGGGGGAGCTTGGTTGACCTGCAACCTTTTTTTGTTTTGTTTTTTTTTGCAATTTTTTTTGTAATTTTTTTTGTAAATAGGGAATAAAAATGTGAATGAATAGGTGGATTGTGATGGTGGTGGTTATAATGGTTGATGTAGTAATGGGTGTGATAGTGAATGTAATGTGGTGGATCTAATGGAAAAATGATGTGATGATGAAAATAGAAAGATAATGAACAAGATAAAAAAATTGATGTTAGATAAATACTATAATAAGGAGAATAAAGGAATACTTACCTGTGATGCCGCCGAAGGTTGGGCTGCGGTTTTCGGCCTCCGTCGTGGCCTCAAGAATGATGGCAGAGTCCTTCGAAGCTGAGCGAGCCTTTTGGGAAGCTCGCGATACGGCAATGGTGATGCCGCGGATCTCGCCTTTGAGGTTGTCGTCGCTCAACTCGTCTCCTACAGCTGTCACCTGAAGGTTAAAGGGGCTCGGCCCTACTTCTCTCGAAACGGCGGATGAAAAAATGATGGAGGAGATGTGAATATAAAGAAGAGGAGGGAGTTGGAAAAAAGATGGAGAAAGTGGAGAAAATGGTGGAGGAAGTGGAGAAGATGGTGGCTTGGAGTGGAAGGCAAGCAAAGGAGAAGAAGTAAAAGGAAAAAAATAAAATAGATAAAATAATACAATAATATAAGTAGGCTACTAAAATAAAAGAGAAAATAAAGGTAAAAGAAAATATTAAAATAAATAAGCAAAATAAATAAATGTAAATAAATAATTAATTAAAATAAATAATAATAATAAAATAAAAATAAAATCTGAAAATAAAAAAATGGGGTGACACGTGGCGGCTCCAGGAGGTGTCATGTATCGCTCCCAGAAAATTCAAAAATAATGTAAAGAAAAATAAAAAAATAACAAAAACACTCAAATCAAAAGTGGTCAAAACGAAAATCGCTCATCTCGACGAGATCTACGACTTTCGTGAAGGGCCGAAAATCAAAAGAAGTCATCTGTACAAAATGTATTTTTGGGTGGTACCTTATAGATATAAAATACTGCATTTTATCTTTTGTAATTTTTTTGTCATTTTTAAATAAGGAAAAAATCAAAATAAAAATAGAGAAAATATAAAAAAATATTTACAACTTAATCTATTTTTTTTATTTTTAATGATTAAGAAAATAAAAGGATAAAATAAACAAAAAGGTCAATATGTACAATATACAATAGAGGCCCAAAACCCAAGTTTTACATACGAGCTCCAATTTTAATGAAATTGGTCTTGTTTCGAAGGTCTTTGAATGTGTATCACTTTAAAAGTGAGTAGACCTAAATCGGGCACTGTATGAGAGAGATATGCGTATTTTAAGGCTCCTGGTTTCAAACTTGGATTGGGGTTTTATTGGTCAATTTTACAAGTTAATATTTTTTTGATATTTTATTTTAATTAGTTTTAGTAATATATACACTATGGAGTTGCTTTTATTGATTTTGGAATTAGTATAAAATATATACAAATAGGTGAAATATGGTGAATATACAGGTGAATATTTACAAGTGAAATTAACTTCTTATTTAATGCAAATATGAATGCTAAAATACAGATATTATTTATGGGTGCATGAATGATAATTATGCAATATAAGTGGAATATGCATCTAATTACTTGGGAACAAAGCTCTATTTTCAACTTTTAGAGTGATGAATCACAGATTCATCAATCGTGGCATCATGCATCTCTCCTTCCATCCGATCATATTACGGGCGACGGCTTTGAGGAAGGAGGGTTCCCACGATGGGAACCCTAGTGCTTGTAGGAATAAAGGGCCCAATGGCCCGTCATTTATAAAAAAAAGTTGTGAGAGATGGGAAAGTATAGGTCCAAGCGGGCCATTGGCGTGTAAAAAAGGGATGTGATTAAAATGAGAAGGGAGAGATCCCAGTCGGATTAGTAAAAAAAGGTGAAGAAAAAAATTGGATTGGCTTGGTTTAAAAAAGCGGAAGGTTGCAAGTTTAAAAAAAAGAGGGAAATGAAAAGACGTAACAAAATTGATGAAAAAAAATGAACGGCTTATTTTAGAAAATGGAAGGAAAAGCCAGAAAAATGAAACGGCTTAAAAAAATGATTTGAAAAGTCGAAAGAAAAATTTGAGATCAGCTTATTATTTTGTTTCTCCCCATCTTCATTTGTCTTCTCCCAACTTTATCGATGTCACTATTTTCCGACAAGTATGGGAGAAAGGGGGAGCATTATGTATAGCCACATGCCAGATTGTCAGATTTTCTAGATTCTCCAGATTCTAGATTCCAGATTCCAGGCCAACCAGATTGTTCAGAGTCTACAGTTCATATATTCAGACTCGACGTCGGATGTTTCTGAGTCTTCAGTTTCAGACACGTACATGTATGCGGTGTTCTTTTCAGATGTGCACATGTTTTCCATCATTTTTTGTAGTCCCCATCATTCTTGTTTTGTCGGCCAGAGTTTTCATGTGATCCATAAGGACTCTTAGAGATCCCATTCCCTATGCCATGCAGGCCGGGGCTTTCATGTGGTTTCATAGGGACTCCAGAGTAGAGTACCATTCTCTGAGCCAGATGGGAGAGACCCAGTTCTCCGACGAGGAGACTTCTTTAGACTCCATTCTCCAGCAACCGTGGACTCTGATGAGGATGTCTCCATGAATTTTCAGTTCGGTCCTTTCAGAGATGAAGCAGTTGTCCACATTGTTGTGGCAGGCTAGAGTTCTTCGACGAAGAGACTCATTTCAGTTGCAGTGACTTTGACAGGTGCAGTACAAAGCACATGCTCTCCGATGAGGAGATTCAGTTTGACTAACACTCCAGTCCATTCGTCCTCCTCACCTGCACGACGTGAGAAGCAACGTCCTTGATAGCAGCTAATAGTTGTGCACGTTGAGTTGATATTGTCCGTAGTGTTCTCTAGCGTGAGCTGAGATTTCTTTTTGTTTGTCCAAGGTGAGCATTGCATGCTCCAGCTTGAGGGAGAGTGTTGGAGTATAAGTTATATGCGTCACTTATGTGGGAGATGGTAAATGGATCTCTCTAGGATCTATTTACCCCATCCAGAGTTTAGTCCCATATCTACCGTTTGTGGGATGTGGAGACTCAGTGGGGGGCTATGTATAGACCCTGCACCCATTACATCCAGTGAGAAAGTGCAATGCATACAACAACCCTTTGAGGTGTTCTCCCGTGGTTTCATCCCGCTCCTTAGGGAGTAGGGTTCCACGTTAAAATCCCATGTTCAATATTTCTTTATTCATTTTATCTGATACATTTCTTGTTGGGAAAATCAAAAGAGTTGTTTATTCCATAAACCCTAGGCTCTTTTATATAGGAGAGTAGCCTATGGGTAAATTACATCAAGTGTCCATAAGAATATAGAAAATATGAAACAGTAGAAATACCATAAATTATATCTCTACACTCCCCCTCAAGATGGAACATAGATATCGATCATGCTCAGCTTGGACGAGCACTTCTGGAATGACCCTCTAAGTAACGCCTTGGTAAAGATATCTGCAGTTTGGTCCCCTGAGCTAAAATAAGATGTAGAAATAAAACCTTCTGAATCATATCTCGTATATAGTGACAATCAACCTCAATGTACTTGGTTCGTTCATGAAATGCCGGATTATTGGAAATAAATATAGCAGCTTAATTGTCACATTCCAGAGCCATAGGAAGTGGGACTTCTACTTATAGATATGTAAGAACAGCTTTCACCCACATCATTTCTGTACTAACCTGGGGCATGACCCTATATTCAGACTCAGTACTGGATCTGGCTACAACAGTTTGCTTCTTGCTTCTCCATGAGACAAGAGAGTTTCTAACATATACAACAAATCCAATGGTGGACTTCCTATCCTTGGGACATCCTGCGTAGTCTGCATCTACGCACGTTGAGATAGCAGTCTCCTTGTCTTTCTTGAACAATAGACCTGCACTTGGAGATGATTTAAGATACCTGAGTATCATATGTATAGCATCAATATGTACCTGACGTGGTTGCTCCATATACTGGCTCACCCGACTAACAACAAAAGAAATATCGAGTCTGGTAATGGTAACATAAAGAATTTTTTCCACCAGTTCTCTGTATCATCTCCTATCCACCTCATCAGTGTCATCATCATATAATTTCATGCTTAGATCCATAGGTGTAGTGGCCGGTCGGCATCCAAGCATTCCTGTTTCACTCAGCAAGTCAGTGACATATTTCCTCTGGGTCATTACAAGTCTATGTGGATTTCTGGCGAACTCCAGTCCCAGAAAATATCTAAGGACTCCAAGATCCTTGGTGACAAATTCACGACCCATCATTTCCTTCGCCCTCTGAATTCCTTGTACATCATCACCTGTAATCAGGATATCATCTACATACACCACAATTGCAATAATACCTCTGGATGTTTTCTGTATAAGCAGGGAATGATCTTCATTGGAACGTTTATACCCCTGTTTTTCAAACAAGTCTGAGAGCTCTTGGAACCAAGCTCTAGGGCTCTTCTTAAGGCCATAGATGGCCTTATGAAGTCTATACACCTTAGAATACTCCCCCTCAACAGCAAAACCAGGTAGCTGTTGCATGTAGACTTTCTCCTACAAATCACCATATAAAAATGCATTCTTAACATCTAACTGAAACAATGGCCAATCACGAATAACCAGAACAGAAAGAAGGATCCGTAAGGTGGAATGACAAGCAACCGGTGAGAATGTATCAAGATAATCCACCCCATATGTCTGTGTAAACCCACAGGCAACCAGGCGTGCCTTGTATCTGTCAATGCTGCCATCTGTATTCTGCTTAACTGTGAAGACCCACTTACAACTCACTGTAGACACACCGGTAGGTGCAGGGACAAGGCTCCAGGTACCTCTTGACTGAAGAGCAGCCATCTCTTCTTCTATAGCTAAATGCCATCGACTGTCCTTCAATGCATCTTGTTAATTCTGTGGAATACCCCCGACAGATAGTGCAATAGCAAAGCTTCTGAATTCACCAGATAGACGATCAAAAGGAACCGTGGATGTTATAGGATATGACACGCAGCTACGCTTCTGTTTCCGAAGCGCAATAGGTAGATCCAAATCACTTGCATCCTCATCTGCCCTCTGTAACACATCCTGCTTAGGTAAATCATTAGATCCATCATTAGAAATTATATTCTTAGAACATACCTCAGGCGAACTAGATGATGAGCGGTGACCATGAGCAGAAGCAGGCCGACGGGTATAGTGGACTGGCAATGGGGGAATAGGAACTGTAACATGAGGTGTATGTGATGTAGGTAGTGGTGGAGGTGCAGGTGTAGGTGGAGGTAGTGGCATGTATATGGCTTCATCAGTGTTTGAGGATACCAACCGATCGCCTGTAGGAGAGAAGTACATAACAGACTCAAAAAAGGTGACATTGACACTAACAAGGTATTTCCTGCGCAACAGATCATAACACCTGTAGCCTTCTTGTGTCCTGGAGTACCCGACGAAAACACACTTAACAACCCTAGGAGAGAGCTTGTAAATACCTTGAGACAACTAGTGGACAAAGGCAACCAAGCCAAACACACGTTGGGTAAGTGAGAACAATTCTTTTTCAGGAAAAACCAAGGAGAAAGGAATCTTCTCACCTAAGACAGACGACGACATGCAATTAATGAGATAACATGTCGTTAGGACAGCATCGCCCCAGAAAGAATGAGGAGCACGACTCTGTATGAGAAGTTTCCAGGTGACATCAAGCAAATGACGATGTTTCCTTTCTGCAACTCCATTTTGTTGGGAAGTATAGGCACATGATGTTTGGTGGATAATTCCTTATGTTGAAAAATAATATGAGAGAGTATGAGTACAAAATTCCAAGGCATTATCACTTCTCACAATTTTGACATATGCAGAAAAGACATTACGAACTTCATTTATGAAATTTATGCTAATATTCCCTGCTTCAGATTTATTCTTTAATAAAAAGACCCAAGATAGACGAGAGAAATCATCCACAATGACAATATAAAACCTGTGTCCCTGATGATCAGGAACATGACTAGGACCCTAAATGTCAACATGAAACAACTCAAACTTGGAGCTACTGCTCCGACTCTGACGACTGGGAAAGGTAGACCGATGATGCTTTCCCAACTGACAAGCCTCACATTGGATGGATGTGTGAGGTGAAACCTGGGGTAAAACACAACACAATTTCTGAAGCGGTAGATGGCCGAAGCGCAAGTGCCACATGAATGGAGAGACAGGTCCAGCAGGAAGAGTGGAGATTTCGGCATATGGAGTCTGACTGAGGCGATATAGTCCACCCTGCTCATAGCCACACCCAAACATGTTGCCCGTAAGGATGTCCTGAAAAATGAGAGAAGATGGATAAAAAATTGTTCAACAATGTAAATCCTTTGTAAGTTGGCTAATGGATAACAAATTTATAGAAAAATCAGGTGCATACAACACATTCTTAAGGTGCATAGATGGTGTCAGGATAATCTCCCCCTTACCAATAATCGGGGAGTGTGTCCCATTAGCAATAACCACAGTGCATCCTAGAGGAACCTGTCGGTAGGCTGTAAGTAGACCTCGATCTCCACACAGATGATGTGTGGCACCAGAGTCCATAATCCACTCTAAAGTATCAGATTCACTAATGATAATGAATGCATAAGTACTACCTAAGGTACTGGTGTATGTAGAAGCAACAACATCAGAATGACTCTCAGAAGCGGGCGTTAATGTAACAGGACCGGATGGAGGGATAATACCCCTTAGACGAGCTACAAGATCATCGTTGATCCAAAGAAGAAGCAGATGGAGGTTCAATCTGTTCAGCTACTCGTGCAGAAGCAGGAAATCTATGTTTGGAATAGCATGTGTCCTCGGTATATCCAGACTGATGGCAGCAAGTGCATGGTTGCTGAACACGACTCCCTCTGCCTCGAGGTCCACGACCACGAAACTGATGATGACCCCCACGACCTCGAGATGCTGCCATAGCTGAGGCGGTCTGATTGGCAGTAGATGAAGGAACAGTAATATGACTCAGTCTGTGAAAGGCTTCCTACATCGGAGGAATAGTGGAATCTGCCAATATCTGGGAACGTGCTGCCTCGTACTCTGGATAAAGGGCTGCCAGGAATACACCAACCATAGTGGCATTCCTGTAGGTCTTCTGCTGCTCAGGAGTGGCTGTGAGAGGCATGAAACTGTAGAGCTTCTCAAACATTCTACATAAAGATGTGTATAATAAGGGTAGAGGCCGTCCATTCTGCTTGATTGTAAAGATGTCATGCTAGAGTTGCAGAATCTTCGTTTCATTCTTTGCCTATGAATAGGTAGCAACCAGAATATCCCACATTGCTTTTGTAGTGGGCTGATGGAAAATATCATTTGCAATCTCAATTGCTAACATTCCTGATAACCAAACCTTGGCATATGCATCATCCGCCTCCCATGAGGCGTTGACTCCAGTCTTCTCAGCAGGCTCTTCCTCAATAAGAATGTGCTTCTTATCGGTCGACTTCATCATACTCATGAACTGCATTTCCCACAGTTCATAATTTGACCCGTCCATCTTTACAATAGGCACAGGACCTTTAAAGGTGCCTGTAGATGGAAATCTGCCTTGCTTTCTGACATGATGATAATAGAAGACCAGGGTTGTAGACTGAAGATATGGTTGTCTACACTGACATTCACGGATTCGGTTACATGTGTAGACTCAAGCAACCAAACCCATAAGGAAGAAGGTTCAGCGAGAACCTATGTAACGGCCCCGGCAAGAGAGGGCCTAGGCGGTGATGACCTAGGCGAAACAGGGCGGTCCGAGGTAGAGGCGGCGCTCAGACAAGATGCGCGCGCAGAGACCGCAGAGGTGCAGTACGCGCGGAGGTTAGGGGCGACGCACGGTGATGCGACGCGCGGAGAAGGAAGGGACGACACGCAGAGGAGGTAGCGTGCGGTGGGGTTAGGTTTAGGGTACAGGAGCTCCGATATAGGACCGCCGCTCTGATATCATGTTGGGAAAATCAAAAGAGTTGTTTATTCCATAGATCCTAGGCTCTCTTATATAGGGGAGCAACCTATGGGTAAATTACATCAAGAGTCTATAAGAATATAGAAAATTTGAAACAGTACAAATAACATAAATTATATCTCTACACTTTTGCATTCCTATTTTCTAACATATACAAATAGGAATCAGTGTAACATTGGACCTCAAGATTACTATTTTTCACTAAGATAAGTCCTTTTTCAGGATTCCTTTTTATATACCAGATAATGCTGCGATCCACTACTTTCATGTGCATATCAGTTGGTGCATGCATAAATTGGCTCACCACATTTACAACATATGTGATGTTCGGTCTAGTAAGACTGAGGTAAATGACCTTCCCCACAAGTTGTTGGTATTAATTCTTTAAATCTTCATTAAGTTGCTTCCCATCCTTGATTCCTATTAGAATAAATAGTTTATTCTCTCTTTTTAGCACCACATCGGTTGGACTTGTATTCCCCCTCTCACCTATTATATATAAATAGAGGCCAAGGGTCCACATCCCAAGGCACTCACTTTTGTCTCTCTCTATCTGAAATCAACCTGGTATCAGAGCAGGAATCCCACCTCCCCTTCTCTCTCTCGTTCCACTTAAAAAAAAATTCACGGGAAGGCAGGGCTGAAAATCCCAGCCCAGGTTTCCTCGTTGCCGTTGGGAAGGGCCCCTTCCCCGGCAGGCCTCCCTCCTTCAATGGCTGGGCCACCACCTTCAGCACGGTCGCCTCCGACCCCCGCTCCGGTGGACACCCTCCGGTGAAGACTCCGGCCACCACCAGCCTCCGTTCGACCTGCACGTGGTGTCCGCAGCTTCGTGGGAGATCCTCTACGCGTTGGTAACCTTCTTTCACGCATCAGACGAAGTTAGATTTTTGATGATTCTCTGATCAGGGTTTTTCCGGTGTCTCTGACTTCTGTGCATGATGGATGATATGTGGTGATTTTGTCTCCTAATTTTGTGTCTTGAAGTCCAATGTGTCTAGAAAAATGGCTAGTGGTCAAACAGAGGTAAACTCGGATAGGGATCCAATGGTGGTAACTAAGCTGTCTTCGTTTGGTTCGATCTTCGTTTGGTTCGATCCCCAGGTTGGACGAATCCAACTATGAGATGTGGCACGTACGTTTCTAATGATTGTCGGTGGCCACGACAATCACATCCTTTTAGAACCGGAACCCCAAGCGAAAATCGATAAATATGCAAATTGGAAAAGGGACAACAAGATAGTTTGCTCCTGGTTGTTGGTTAGCGTTCCTCCACGCATTGCCAATGAGATTGTGTACTATGAAACCACCATGCCATGTGGAAGTCTCTTAAGGAGACTTATAGCCATGAGAAGAACTCCAATGCTCTGTTCGGTACTTACTATAATATGGTTACCATGAGACAAGATGGGAAATCTTTGACTGAATATTTCTTGAGCTTGAGAACTGTGTTTGAAAAATATAATGCTTGTGTGCCATGTTGTGATTGTCCAACGACAATGGAAGAAAGGAAGAGAATGGCTACACTGATATTTCTGGCAGGCTTGGATCCCTCGTTCGTGTCTGTAAGGGATCAGATGATTACCGCACCGACTCTTCCGACGTTAGAGGAAGCCTATGCCAAGCTCTATCGTCTTACTACTCCGCTTGGCTCAGCAGGTGGTACTACACAAGGACACACGTCTGCCTTGGTGTCTCAGGATCGTGGGTACCGTGGTCGTTGAGGCTATGCAGCGCGAGGTCGTGGACGTAATATGAGTGACAGAGGCAGAGGAAGAGGCAGGATTCAGTGCAGCTACTGTGGCCGAATGGGTCATCATGAGGCTGATTGTTGGGCTAAACATGGATGTCCTACGATGGCAAAGACATCAGTACTTGATGAAGAAACGGTTATTGTCAGCAGAGAGGAGTATGTTGATCTTATGCAGAGGGTAAACGCCATGCTAGGGACAACGACCACTTCTTCTGACACCAGTGCTACCGCCTTCTGTGCAGATAATCCTTTGTGTATGAGTTCACCTGTTTGTAAAGAAACTTGGCTTGTAGATTCAGGTGCATCGAAACATATCTGTGGTCGCAAGGAATGGTTTCATGCTCTATCTCCTGATAACAGAAGGAGAGTACATGCTGCAGATGGTCGTTTTTCTACTTCGCAAGGAAAATGAGAAGTTGCTCTTACTTCCAACATTATGCTTCATGATATTTTGCATGTGCCAGAATTCCCCCTGAGCCTTTTATCTATTAGTCAACTGTTCAAGGATCTGAAATGTAGAGCCATTTTTGACGCGACGTCCTTTGTCTTTCATGATGTTCTAACTGGGAGGACGATTGGTGATGGCCGTGAAGGAGGGGTGTATCATTTCGTGCAACATTGTGAACCCCTTAGGATTCGTGTACCCGTTTACTACACTTTTGCGGCATTATATTCGCATGAGATCGCACAAAGTATTGAAAATGTGGGGAAATTTCGCACATTTGTACATGCAAGGCAGCAATGAGGAGGGGAGGGATGTACCTATTTTATCCAAATTTTCTAGATAAGGATGCTGGATTGAACATGCAACTACTGCTCCAAAGATGTAGATACTCCCAGGTTGATATGGCTGATTGGAGCATCCAAATGTAGCAGCAATTAGCTGCTAAACAGCAGCTGCATGTAGCTGAAATGAGGGGAAGAGGAGAGGCTCTTTCTGGGAATATTGAAGAAATTGAGAAGAAGAAGAAGGTGATGGAGCTCCAAATATGGCTAGTAAGTAACAACAGTTGTAATTTGGGTTGCTAGACAACAACCTGGAAAGGAGTTCTAGGCTCCTACGGCTGGAGATTTGGAGGGAAGATAGGAAATGAGATGAGGCAATAGAATAGTGGGTGTTTATATAACCAAGGAGGGGTCCTTAGAGTTTGACAAGTGAGGAAAGTATTATGGCCAAATGGAAAAATAGGGAAAACCAGCTGTCTTGGGAAAGCAGACAGGCAGTCTGCTCCTGTATAAAAATTTTTAAATTTTATTTTTATTTTTGTTGATTCATTTATTTGAGATAATTAAAAGTGTTCATATTTGCGCATCGAATGTCAGATTTCAATGCGCCATATCTTGTTTTGACCTTCTCAAAATGACGATCAAGAAGAGTATAATATTGCTATACTTTTTATCGGATTTGAATGCCCGATATTTTCGAGACACGGTATTGATATATGGTTAAATTTTGGGGTTTTAAATGTTAAACGATCACCAATTGATGAACGGTTGATTCCGTTGGTCTTGTTTCACCGAATCAGATTTTTAGGCGGTTTCGGTTCGTTTCGCAGTTTCTGAAATTGCATCTCGGCTTTTTCGTGGCACACATTACGATGCGACCGATTTTTGGTCGATTTCGCCCGAACGACTTTTGATTCACGATCAATTGATCGATTTAGGTTGTTTAGTGTTGACCAACAACTTTATTGGGTTAATCGGACCCTAATTGGACCGGGTTCGGATTTACGTGGATCCGAGATGTTACAAATATAAAAACCTCAAAGGGAGTCTCGTCCTCGAGACTCGAGTTAAGGTCATTAGGTTTCTTGTTTAGGTTTCTTATGGTTATAAAAACTTCAAAGGGTTAAAACCCATAAAAACCTCAAAGAGAAAACAAGTCATATGCTTTAACATGTATCTAATTACACTTGCTTGTTTTGATGATTACATTTAAAAAGGTTGTGGATATATTGCTCTCATGTCAGCTTCAGTCTCCCACGTCGCCTCTTCAACGTTGTGTTGGTTCCACAACACCTTGACTAATGGAATCTCTTTGCTGCGAAGCTTCTTCACAGCACAATCAAGTATTTGTATCGGCCTCTTCTCATATGTCAAGTCTGGCTCCACGTCTAAATTCTCGTAACTGGTGACGTGTCGAGGGTCGTGTACATATTTCCTCAGTTGGATATATGAAACACGTCGTGGATACTTGAAAGGTGTGGAGGAAGGGAAACCCGATAGGCCACCTTCCCTACACGAGCAAGAATCTCGAATGGTCTAACATATCATGGTACCAACTTGCCACACACGTCAAATCTTTGTATTCCCTTCATGGGAGATACTCAGAGAAATACCCAATCTCCAACCTGTAATTTATAGGAATGTCATTAGTATGAGATTAAGTTAAATTTGTAACAGGAGAAGAGAGGAAGATTGGATACCTTAAACTCCAAATCTCTTCTCCGACAATCTGCATAGCTCTTCTGACGGCTCTGTGCCGTCAGACGCCTCCGTCTCACAAGATCAACAGCTCTCGCATTCTCCTTTAAGAGATCTACGGAATATAAAGCATGATCACCTAAATTCAACCAATGGCAGATGGTCTTCCAGGACCCTTTCCACTCCAAGGAGCATGCACAAAGTAAATCCTCAAGCGTCTAAATAGAGCGCTCACTCTACCCATCGGCATGTGGATGATATGCATAACTCATCTTCAATTCTGTCTGTAGTGATGACATGAACTGATGCCAATAATGCGAAGTAAATCTCAAATCCCTATCAGATACCACCTCTCGTGGTATACCATGTAACCTGATGATATTCTGCACATAGAGCTTGGCCAATCTGGATGGAGTGTAAGTCGTGTTGACAGGTATGAAATGGACTGACTTGGTCAATCTATCAATAACGACCTAAATGGAATCATGGACACATGGTGTCTTCGACAGACCTGTGATAAAATCCATAGAAATGCTCTCCCATTTACACTTGGGAATGGGGAGAGAATGCAGTAATCCTGGTGGTCTCCTGTGCTCGGCCTTGACTATCTGACATGTCATACATCTGCTGACATGTTGCGCCACATCCGTTTCATCCCATCCCACCAGAAATGTTGACGCAGATCACGGTACATTTTTTGCTTCTTGGATGGATCGATAACCGTGAACTGTGTGCCTCATCGAGAATGTCTCTGTGAAGCTGCTTGTCATTGGGTACAATGACCCGTCCTACTTTCCATAAAATAGCTCTGCCACAACAAAGTCATCAACCTCATCCTTGACGGCTCGCATGTATTTATCTCGAATCCATGGATCTGTCTTCTTGCCTTCGACAATGCGATCCCAAAGACTGCTGTATCGTAGAGGCACGGCGGTAGAAATGGATGCACTCTCCTGAGGATGCCAATCGGTCAAAGCTGTGAGCATATCCCACGTGTATAGCCAGTTCGTCGTACCCTCTGCATGCGCTCTCCTGCTAAGTGCATCAACCACCACGTTTCCCTTACCGGGATGGTAAGAGATCCTGCAATCATAATCCTTTAGTAGCTCGAGCCATCTGCGCTGCCTCATGTTCAACTCCTTCTGATAAAAGATGTACTTCAGGCTCTTGTGGTCTGTGA
Source organism: Ottelia alismoides (assembly GCA_037367405.1). Taxonomy (NCBI): domain Eukaryota; kingdom Viridiplantae; phylum Streptophyta; class Magnoliopsida; order Alismatales; family Hydrocharitaceae; genus Ottelia; species Ottelia alismoides. The sequence continues at coordinate 196,330 of JAZKJV010008750.1, forward strand.
AGATCTCGAAATTCACCCCATATAGTTAGTGGCGCCAGATCTTCAAGGCGAAGACAATTGCCGCCAACTCCAAGTCATGTGTGGGATAGTTCCGCTCATGTGGTCTCAACTGTCGTGATGCGTAAGCAATCACATGACCTCTCTGCATCAATACCGCTCCTAGACCTTCTCCAGGTGCATCTGTATAGACTGCATAATCCTGAGTACTAGAAGGAAGAACAAGAATAGGTGTTGTAATCAATCTCTCCTTCATTGTCTAGAAGGCCTACTCACATGAATCGTCCCAAATGAATGGAACTCCCTTCTGCGTCAACCGTGTCAGAGGGCGAACAATGCGTGAAAATCCACTGACGAAGCGTATGTAATAACCTGCTAGCCCAAGGAAGCTCCGAATCTGCGTGACAATCTTGGGCTGCTCCCAAGACATAACTGCCTCAATCATCACAGGATCAACTGCGATGCCTGCTCTAGAAACAACATGCCCTAGAAATGAGACCTGGAATAACCAGAACTCACACTTGCTCAACTTGGCATATAGCTTGTGCTCTCGCAATGTATCTAAGACAATTCGTAGATCATTAACATGATCCCATTCATTCTGTGAGTATATGAGCACATCATCAATGAACACCACCACAAATTTATCCAAGTATAGACGGAAAATCCGATTCATCATATCCATGAACGCCGCAAGTGCATTGGTGAGCTCAAACGACATCACCACAAACTCGTAGTGTCCATAGCGTGTCCTGAAAGCAGTCTTCGGAATATCAGACTCGAATCCTCAGCTGATGGTAGCCTGAGCGAAGATCGATCTTCGAGAATACCGAAGATCCCTGGAGCTGGTCGAACAAATCATCGATGCGCGACAAAGGATAACGGTTCTTCACCGCTCTCTTGTTCAGCTGCCTATAATCGATGCATAACCTCATGGATCCATCCTTCTTCTTGACAAATAGAACCGGAGCACCCCAAGGTGAAGTTCTCGGTCTTACGAATCCCAAGTCAAGTAACTCCTGCAATTGCACCTCCAGCTCTCTCAACTCAGCTGGTGCCATACGATAAGGAGCCATCGAGATCGGTTGTGTATCTGGTAGCAGTGTGATCTCGAACTCAATCTCTCTCAGGAGGTAATCTTGGTAGCTCATTAGGAAAAACATCTGGATATTCAGATACTACTCTGATGTCTTGTGTCATCGGCTCATGATCAGCTACCTCTCGATCAAATGCTAGATAGGAATCACAACACTGATCAACTAGTCGCTGAGCTCGCAACACTGAAACGTACTCCATGGTGGAGTCACGTATAGTACCCTCAAAAGTGAACTCGGGTAAATCTGGAATCCTGAAGACAACTGTCTTCCTAAAACAATCAACAAGTGCATGATGAGCGGATAACCAATCCATGCCCAAAATCAAGTCGAACTCATTAAGATGTAGGAGTAGACAATCTGTGATCATCTCGTGACCACCAATCAGTACGGGAAAGTGCCTGACTATCAGGGAAATGACAAACAACTGGCCACCTGGCCCTCAGATGTGATATGGAGAAGAGAGAGTCTCTGCGACTCTACCTAAAGAAGCTAGTAGCCTCGAAGCAAGAAAAGAATGTGTCGCACCAGAATCAAAAAGAACATGGAAAGGTCTGCCCAAGACTGAGACCATACCTTTCACCACAATAGCTACTGAACGTGCTTGTTCCTCAGTAACTGCATGTAACTGACCCTGCCTGTCTGGTGCAGTACTGGATCCTGCCACACTCTGCGTCTGTCTCTGCTGTTGTCGCCTGAAGTTGGAGTTCCTGCCACGAAAATTCCCTGAACGTTGTGCCTGAGGCTGCGATGACCGTGGCTGTGGGCGAGGCTCACCAAAAGCCTGTGGGCACTGTGATCGGTAATGTCCCCACTCGTGATATCGGTAACATCGGACTGGTCGAGTAGACGGAGTAGTTGTGTCGGTGCTCCGAGCAGATCCTGTTAGGGGTCTATCTGCTCGCTGCGACCCAGATGGTTGAGCGGACTCTGTGCTTCGTCCAGAAAGTGCTCCTCTTAAGGTAGTCGATGGATATGAGCGAGCATCGCCTGAGAAGGACGAACATGTAGGTCGAAACCATCTGGCTAACTTCTACTGCTGAAACGGTCGACGAATCGACCCAAAAGATCGCTGTGGTCTAGGCACTGCTCCAGACGAACTTCCAAAACATCTCTCACGAATATCCTCAAACTTCTCCGCTGCGTCAGTAGCCTCAGAGATGGAAGTGATGTGTAATCCAGCCTGCTTCTCCTGCACTTCCTCTCGCATGCCTCTAATGAACTTTTCCAGATTCTCCTCTGGAAATGCAGCAGCTGCTGGTGTATGTCGAGACAGCTCGGTGTATCTGACAAAGTAATCTCTAGCTGTCATATGTCCCTGACAAAGCTCTGCAAACAAACATCGCTAGGACTCCTTCCACTTTGCAGAAAAGAAGAGGGACCTGATCCTCGTCTCGAAATCATCCCATGTAGGCTCTCGGCCCAATTCAGATACTACAACATCCCACCATCTCTTAGCAAAATCTGTCAGTGAGTACTCCATGAAAGATAGCCACGTGTCTCGTCGCGCGCGTATCATCCTCAGCACCTTCATCACCCGCTTGAGCAACTGCTCAGCAACATCTGACGTATCGGTGCCCTCGAACATGGGTACATTGGCCTGCTGGTAGGAAGTAAAGACCGACTGGTGCCTATGAATGGCAGAGTACTCGTGTTAACTCCCGTCTGCAAGGTCTACATGGTCATGCTCCCTGTTAAAGTCTCCATCCTCCTCAGCCCCATGCTCTGGTATGTCCTCAGTGGATCATTGAAATGAGGTTGTTGTACCTCTACTGACTGTCGCTGGTCCTGGCGTGTGCCGTCGTGAGATGGACGGTAGGTGGAATGTGACAGCTCCTCAAATCTCATCTCTATATCCATTTGTCTGTCAGCAATCTCTGTCTGCTGAGTCAAAATCTGATCCTGCTGGCCTCTCATATCAGCCTGCTGCTGCTGAAGGTCAGTGAGAGCAGTCAGTATGCATGCCAGCTGGTCAGCCGTCTCCTGTCCTAGTCTAAATTCCATGGCTCTGCATGAGAACCATATTTAGTCATAAAAATACCATTCGTAGATACATATCATATATGTTTTTTCTCTTCTTGGGATATAATATGAAAATTAATGAAATTGGTGACATCTGTGGTAATTGAATATGAATGTCATACTTCCCTTCTCGGACTCACGACAAGTCAGAAGACTGTCGCTATGCGAGAACTTAATGCGATTGGAATTGTAGTACTGCGAATGCGTGTAGCGGGGTACCACGGCTCTGATACCAAACTGTGAACCCCATAGGATTCGGGTACCCGTTTACGATACTTTCGCGGCATTACATTCGCATGATATCGCACAAAGTATTGAAAATGTGGGGAAATTTCATGCGTTTCTGCCATGACATTCACATTCAGATAAATAAACTACATAGACAAATAGAACAAATGCCACCACCATTTCACTTCATAAATTTTTATATATTTACAACATGTACAAGAAGTCTGCCAGTACATACAGTATTCCCAAAATTCTGTACAGAAGAGAAGGGGAAGCATTACATTAGGAATCGAACAAAAGCTGAGACAAAAGTATATGTATTGTTTGGTATATACCCTATCACCTGGAATCATCAACAACTACTGGACAACAGGCTCCTTGCCTACCAAAACATGTTAGGAACGAAGAGGCATCAACGATTGCTGGTACTTCCCATAATCATATATATATATATAATATTTAAAGTGGATGCAAAAGAGGCAAGTAGAAAGGCATAAACATCTAAAATTTACATCTACTTGCAAATGTAAAAAGATTTTCAATTTTGCTTGTATGCACCTCCCCTCTGTTCATCCTTTATTCCAACATTTCCTATTTATAACATATTTGTATTGTAATTAATTGTTCATAAGTGTATGGGTGTGCATATATATATTCTCATATTATTATAGTCATATTATTTCAAATCAAACTTTATTATAACACTTCCGACCAACTCAACTTTGATTGTAATTTCTCCAACTCTCAACTGTCACTGTCTCAGATGTAACCTTTAGATGACTGAGATGTAGACATGGATGATTTGGATGTAAAACCGCCAAGTCTGCTGGCGAAAGAAAAACTCAAGCGGTGAGGCAGCCTACAAATGGCTCTTCCGTCTCGCCCTCTAATTAGAAGTGCGGTCTAATAGAGGGATAGGTCTACACCATATCGTGGTAGGGGAGGATCTTCTCATGGCACAGGAGGAGGTGGTCGATCACGTCAGCTGTACACCTTCTGCTATAGGACTGGCCAATATGAGGAAACCTGCTATTCTAAGCATGGGTTTCTTATAAAAACCTCAAAGAGAGTCTCGTCCTCGAGACTCGAGTCAAGGTCATTAGGTGTCTTGTTGTAAAGCCTTGAATTTGGCTGTCTCTCGGATCCGATATCATAAGATCTGCTCGTCAAGAGGAAACCAACGGAATTTGTTTCGTGTGATTCGGACTTTGTTTCGATTTGCTATGATTTCCGGAAGAAAGAGAAGTTAGGAGGTTTAAGATGTCATTAAATCGTAATAATCGTCATTAAGACTAATTAAACATGACTAAAGAAATAAATGATGGATTAAGGATCATTAATGACTAGGGATGCAAACGGTTAGTGATATATCCGTATCCGATACATCACTGTATCCGTTTTATACAGATTTTGATATTTGTATCCGCATCCGTTTAAAAAGGATACAGATATGGATATCGTTTTGATATCCGTAAATATCCATATCCGTATATCCGTTTTCGTATATAAATATAGTAATAAATTTATTCTTAACCCTATATAACATAATTCTATACATTCTTTTACCATATTTGTATATTTTTATGATACAAACACAATTAGTAATTTTATATCATTTGTTTTCCATTTAATTTGTATATATTTAAGTCGATTTTATAGAGTATTTATAACATTACTCGTATAAGATCAATTTCTGTTTTACATCAGTATCCATTTTTAAGGATATGGTAAGATATTTTTAATATCTGTCAATATCCATATCCACATTTGTATTCGTATTCAAAAATAGATAAGGATATAACAATACCTATATTCGTATCCGTATCCGTTTGTTTGCATCCCTATTAATGACCATTAGCGAATACTAGTCATTGGTTAGCAAAAGTTAAGCGTAAACCGCGAATGTTAAATCATGACTAGTAAGAGTTAACCACGATTATCCCTAATTAAGTGTCATGAGCGAATCTAGAGTCTTCTGGATAGTTCTAACTTAAGCCCTAAGTTTCGGATAAGTTTTGACCAAAACTATGTGCCAAAATCATGGGCCGCTAACCGCGGTTAAAGCCTAAACCATAGTTTTCTAACCATGGTTAGCGATTTTTCGGAGTCTATAAATAACCCCCTACCCATTCATTCTCTACGATTTCCACTACCACCACCACCTAGGGCTGTCAGGAAAGCTCGAGCTCGATGAGCTCAACTCGGGCTCGGCTCGTTAAAGGCTCACGAGTCGGACTTGAAACCTTAACGAGCCCGAGCCCGAGCCCGAGTTGGGTTTTATGGCTCGTTAGCTTATCGAGTCGAGTCCGAGTTGGGCGTTATTCAACTCGGAAACTCGACTCGATAACTCGTTTCCCCTCTTAATAAAAAGTTGAAAACATATATACTGAAACTTACACATTGAGTTTGATATAAAATAGAGGTTAACATTTTGCTTGCCCAAAAAACTACAGAAAAGAGTATAAAAAATCAAAGTTGGCATTTGCATAATTTAATGCATAAAATGGAACAATGACTCGTTAAGAGGTTCATGAACCTTCTCATTTTGAGGCTCGTGAGCCAGCTCAGAAACTCATGACTCGATAAGAGGCTCGTGAGCCAGCTCACTTTGAGGCTCGTGAGCTAGCTCAGAAACTCGTGGCTCGATGAGAGGCTCGTGAGTCAGGTCGAACTTGACGAGTTCGAGTTGGTGATCCATGACTCGACCATTATCGAGCCCGAGTTCGAGCCTTAGGTTTCTTATCGAGTTCGAATCCGAGTTGAGGCTAACTCGACTCGTTGAATTCGATAGGCATCCCTACCACCACCCCAAGGGCTAGGGTCGAGAGGTCAGGAGGAGGAGTGGGAGGCGAGGAAGGAGCGCTAGAGAAGCATTGCTAGGAGAACGAGGAGGAGGAAGGTACGATACTCTCCTAGTTGGTTTTGTAAGTATGATCAAACTTGAGCTAGGGTTTTCGATTCATCTTCTTTTTCTATATTTATTTTCAATTCATCCTTCTTTCCTATTCGTTTTCTGTTGTGCTTCGAGGATAAATCTATGTAATACCCTACTTAGGTGCGGGCAACAATGCACGTCAGTGAATCCTGTGATTCGTCACACTTTCACTCACCTAAGATGTGTGGTGTCTACCGGTTCTCCATTGTTTATAGTTCTATTCTTTCTTTTCTGCTTTTATAGTTATTTTGATGGAGAAATCTGTATAATACCCTACTTAGGTGTGGGCGGTTATGCACGTCAGTGAACCCTGTGATTCGTCACACTTTCACTGACCTCAGATACGTGGTGTCTACCGATTCTTCATCTCTTGCAGTTTGATTATATTCTTTCAGTTTCCTTGTTGTTTTCCTCGCGGTGATTTTATAGAGGAATCTCTTTCTGTTTTTCTTTTAAAATATATCCCGATATAAGGGGAAATTATGCCGAATTTTTATAGAAATATGTCCCAATATAAGGTAGAACTTTGCCAAAATTTTTCTAGAAATATCACCCCGTATAAGGGTAAGCTTTACTAAAATTTCAAGAGAAAATATGTTCTTCGCGTTCTTCGTGTTCTTCATGTTCTTCATGTTCTTCATTTATTCTTCATGTTCTTGGCACATTCTTATCATTTTTGATACGAAAATGAAATTCGATCGTTTTAGGAGTTATAAATCATCCTTTTTGAAAAAGAATCACGATAAAGCACTGCATACATGAGAGAGAACTTGATTAGGTAATGAAATCCTACCTTTTGCTGTTGGATTTTCATATGAGATCGTTGAGATTTCTCTATTTATGCTCCTTGCTACAAAAAACCCTAATTTGGCTATTTTTGCGAAAGCGTGAAAAGTTGCTTCGTCATTTCAACTAAAATAAGGTCTAAGCATCAAACGGATGCAATGGTTTGAAAAGTAAGGGTTTGGAAGTTAAAATGAGCATAAATATGAGTATATAAATATATGGATTAATATATGTGTGAGTCTATACCTAGTATTTATGTTTATGCAAATCTAAGAATTAACGGAGGAATTATATCATGGGAATTGATGTGTATTAAGTTGGATCCTAAAAATAAACGTGTATTACGTTAAGAAATGACTTGGAGTAGAACTACAGGTCGGGCATGCAACCTGTAGGTTTGTCGGAAGGAACCCGTATTAGTGTGATCCTACCTAGGTGGTACACGGTTGTCTTGTTTTGATAAGTGCACACGAAATGAATGATTTGCAACGCGGGGTACCGGGTGCCAATATATTCGGGTTGAACGACGGAAGATGTTGTCGTGCCATGTGGATGCACGGATGGTTTGATAGCGCATGGGTTACGATAAAATGTTCTTAAAGCCGATGGTTTATGTGATTATAGGTAGCCTGAGGTTTTAAGCTACCAAGTTCTCGAGGATTGTGTACTTCTTTGTTTGCCAAGCTGAGGGTTTGAGACCCTAAATAATAAAAGAAAAGGAATTTGCCAGGTTAGTATTGGAGGATTGGTTGAGGCGACGTGCGTCGGCATAAGCTCACTAGATCAACGCAATATCCGATCCCTAAGTGTCCACAGCTTCGGAGTCCATATAGTGGTGATGTAATTCTTTAGACTCATCCCTGACGTGAATAGAAATGAATATGAATTAAACTAATGAGAATGAATGAATCTTTTGTGATAACAAGTTTTGATAAATTACACATTTGTTTGCTTTTCTCTTCTTCATTGCTTAGCACTTGCTAATTATTATCCTATGATTTATGAAAAATCCAACATGTGTCGGTGAGCCAACACAAGGACTTTAATAATCTAGACAACTACATAATCATTTAGGCAGCTACAGTAGCTTTTCCTTTAAGGTAGTTAGAAATCTTTTATGTGTTTCCTTCCAGTTGATGTACATGTAAATGGTTATAGTGAGACAATGTATCATGTGAACTTTATTTGTGAATGGAAAAGTGTTGAAATAATTCCTTCTAAGTATTTTTAATTGCAGTTTATTTCTGAATGTTAGTTGTGATTGCTGAATAAATTATTGCTGAGTAACCAGATCCAGATATGAGAGGATCCGACGGCCCGGATCAGGGCCGTGAAAGATTGGTATCAAAGCCCGATTACTTCGGTAATTGATAACTATGAGCGATATTCAGAAACTAAGGTTCTCTTAAGATCCTTCGATCTTAATAAGTGACTGCAGTACCATTCACAAGTCATTGTCCTTTATGTACATCATGCTAAAATGACCTAAGCTTTGGCCTTGATTCATCCCAGGATCATGGCAGGCGCAGAGGTGGCTAGGCAATTAGTGACTATGATGACAATGTTCCGAGACATGGGACAAAGGTAGAATGCATTAGAGCAGAGACTCAATGCCACAATGAGAGATCAAAATCATCCAGACCCGTGAATGCTAGCGGTAAGGGTTATGTTCATCCTTCTTAAGAAGGATCTAATTACGTAACTCCATGGAGTAGACCCCTACTATCGAAGGAGCCATGTAGGAGGCCCTCCTTAGAAAAAAATTTGCTTGAATCCTACCATAAATATAAGATTTCGATAGAAGTACAAAATCATTATTTTATTAAAGGACAAGGAGGTAAAGTATTTATAATCTACGAGATCTTAGATGACTACGTGATATAGATTGTAGAACACCATTTACCAGCTTCTCTACTACTTATTAAAATATGAATAATTTTGATCTCATCCTGGGATGGACTGGCTAGAAAGGCATCATTCATGCCTTGATTGTTTTTAGAAGACAGTAACTTTTCACCTTCCTAACTCGATAGAGTTCCAGTTCATTGGAAAACATCCAATGATAATGTCAAATACATCTCAACTCTGAAGGTGCAACAGTTGTTAGAGAGAGCTAAGGCTATTTAGCTTATGTAACCACTACATCAGAGTCAGACAAAATGATAGAAGATGTACCTGTAGTATTCGATTCTCTTGATGTATTTTCAGAGGAACTATCTGAATTACCACCTGAACGAGAGATTGAATTTGAAATCCCCCTCACACCTGATACTCATCCTATCTCTATCCCTCCATATAGGATAGCACTGGGTGAGTTACGAGAGTTAAAGGTATAATTACAAGAACTGTTAGATAAATGATTCATTCGTCCTAGTACCTCACCATGGGGTGCACATGTCTTGTTTGTGAGGAAAAGGGACGGGTCACTGCGGTTGTGCATTGACTATAGACATTTAAACAAAAAGATAGTAAAGAACAAGTATCCTCTGCCAACAATAGATGATCTCTTTGACCAGTTGCAAGGTTCAACTGTGTATTCCAGGATTGACTTAAGATATGGATACCATCAATAGAAGATTAAAGATGTTGATATTCCCAAGATAGCCTTTGAACTAGATACAAACATTATGAATTCTTAGTTATGCCTTTTGGACTGACAAATACTTCAGCAGCTTTCATGGATCTCATGAATAGAGTATTCAAGGAGTTCCTAGACCACTTTGTAGTAGTCTTTATTGACGACGTGCTTATTTACTCCAAAGATACGTACGAGCATAAACACCATCTCCAGCAATCACTTGAAATACTAAGGAAGAATAACTTGTATGATAAATATAGAAAATGCGACTTCTGGTTCTCCGAAGTATCCTTCTTAGGCCATGTTATTTTTGGTGAAGGTATATTAGTTAATCCTACAAAGGTTAGTGCGGTGATGAGTTGGGAACGCCCGAAGACTATCACACAAATACGATCTTTTCTATGTTTAGCTGGGTATTATAGAAGATTTGTGAAGAACTTTTTACGAATAACATTGCCAATGACTAGGCTGACTCAGAAGGAAGTTCTATTCATATGGTCTGACGCATGCGAAGCTAGTTTCCAGACACCGAAAGAATGCCTAACATCTGTACCTATCCTTACTCTACCCTCTAGGAGTGAAGGGTTTACAGTGTACACTGACACATCTAAGGAAGGACTTGGGGCAGTTCTTATACAACATGGTAAGGTAGTTGCGTATGCATCGCGACAGCTCAGGACACATAAGAAGAACTAGCCGACACATGACCTTGAATTAGCTGCCGTAGTTTTCACTTTATTGATATGGAGACACTACCTTTATGGTATTACTTTTGAAATCTTCACTGATCATAAAAGCTTCAAATATCTGTTTGATCATAAGGAGCTCAATATGAGACAGAGATGGTGGATAGAGCTGTTGAAGGACTATGATTACACCATCGCCTACCACCCCGGTAAGGGGAACATCGTAGCAGATGCCTTTAGTAGAAGAATTTATTCATATCAGTTGGTAAGTGCTATCCACTTCTGGGGTGTATTATCAATGTTAAGTGAATGGAAACCCTTTGATAGTAGTGTCGATACTATAACTATTCCTCACCGATACAAACCAGAGATCTGGGATAGAATAAAGAAGGGACATGAGGATGATCCAATCCTTAAAGACTTGAGACAACAACTTGAGAAGAATGATATAGAGGGATTCCATATACAAGTTGGGTTACTGTATAACCATCACAGAGTTTATGTACCAAATACACCTGACTTGAGGAAGGAAATCTTATGTGAGGCATATTGTCCTAGAGTATCTACTCGTCTATGAATTACGAAGATGTATAAGGATCTTCGTTCAAACTTTTGGTGGCCAGGAATGAAGAAAGATGTTGCTGAGTTTGTGAATTCATGTTTTTACCTACCAGCAGGTAAACGCTTCACACCAAAAGCCACCAGGATTGTTGCAAATATTCCCTATACCTGAATAGAAATGGGAAAGTATTTCCATGGACTTCGTTCCTGGCTTACCTCGGATGACTGGTGGTAAAAATAATATATGGGCTATAATAGATCGCTTGACCAAGGTAGCACACATTATTCCAATAAGCCTATCTTCTACTCCAGACCAGCTTGCTGAGTCATATATTACGCATGTGTTCCGTCTCCATGGTATTCCAAATGAGGTAGTTTCCGATCGAGATTCACGATTCACCTTACACTATTGGCAGAACTTCATGAAAGCCTTAGGCACACAGCTATGCTTGAGCACAGCGTATCATCCACAAACAGATGGTCAATCAGAACGTACGATTCAGACTTTAGAGGATATGCTACGAGCATGTGCCTTAGAATGGAAAGGATCATGGGTGAAACATTTTCCTCTTATAGAATTTACCTACAATAATAGTTACCGTACAAGTATTGGCGTGGCACCATTTGAAGCACTATATGGAAGACGGTGTACTACCCCTTTGTGTTGGCAAGAAGTCGGGATAAAGAACCTTTATGATTCAGATAGACTCCAGGAGACACAGGAAGCAGTAGAGCTTGCTCGAAAAAGACTACTAACTGCTCATAGTCTCCAGAAAAGCTATAGTGATACCAGGCGAAAAGACCTTGAGTTTGAAGTAGGTGACTTTGTATTCCTAAAAGTATCGCCTATGAAGGAAGTTCAAAGGTTTGGATTGCATGGGAAGTTAGCACCCAGGTTCATAGGTCCCTTTGAAATTATTCAGCGGATTGGGAAAGTCACATATAGATTTGCACTTCCTCCACATCTTTCGGCAATACATGATGTTTTTCATGTATCAAATCTGAGAAAGTATATTAAGGATCCTAAGCATAAGATAAACTATGATGATCTGCATGTTGAGCCAGACTTGACATACCTATGCAAATACTGGATAGGGATATCAAAAAGTTGAGGAATAAAGAGGTACCTCAAGTTAAAGTATTGTGGCACGACCAAGAGTTTGAAGAAGCCACGTGGAAACCTGAGGTAGAAATGAGAGAAAATACCCCTACTTGTTTGAATGATAACACTATGTATTGTATATATCTTTTTGATAAATGAAATGACATTCATTCTCTTTAAGGTTGTTATGGTTTCAATCCTTTTTAAGCTTGTTATGCTTGCATTTCTAGTCTCGAGGATGAGACTTCCTTTAAGGTTGTTATAATTCTAAAGCATTGAACTTGGCCATCTCTCGCATCCTATATTATAAGATCCGGCTCGTTTAGAGGAAACCAACGGAATTTGTTTCGTGTAAATCAGACTTTGTTTCGATTTGCTATGATTTCCAGAAGAAAAAGAAGGAGGTCTAAGATGTCATTAACCCGTAATGACCGCCATTAAGACTATTAAATACGATTAAAGAAACTGATGATGGATTGAGGATCGTTAGTGACCATTAACGAACAACTAATCAATAGTCAGCAAAAGCTAAGCGTAAGCCGCGAAGGTTAAATCACGATTAGTAAGAGTTAATTAATCGCGATTAGCGCTAATTAAGCGTCATTAGCGAATCTAGAGTCTTCTGGATAGTTCTAGCTTAAGCCCTAAGTTTCGGATAAGTTTTGGCCAAAATCATGGGCAAAACCATGGACCGCTAACCGCGGTTAAGGTCTAAACCATGGTTTTCTAACCATGGTTAGCGGCTTTCTGGAGCCTATAAATAGCCCCTCTTCCCATTCATTCTCTACGATTTCCACTGCCACCACCATCACAAGGGCTTGGGTCGAGAGGTCAGGAGGAGGAGTGGGAGGCGAGGAAGGAGAGCTAGCGAAGCGCTGTTGGGAGAACGAGGAGGAGGAAGGTACGATGCTCTCTTAGGTTGTTTTGTAAGTATGCTCAAAATTGAGCTAGGGTTTTCGATTCATCTTCCTTTTCTAGATTATTTTCGATTCATCCTTCTTTCCTATTCGTTTTCTATTATGGTTCGAGGAGAAATCTGTGTAACACCCTACTTAGGTGCATGCAGCTATGTACGTCAGTGAACCCTGTGATTCATCACATTTTCACTCACGTAAGACGCGTTGTGTCTACTGATTGTCCATTGTTTATGATTCTATTCTTTCTTTTTCGCTTTTATAGTTATTTTGATGGAGAAATCTGTAAGTGTGTGTAGCTATGCACGTTAGTGAACCCTGTGATTCGTCACACCTTCACTCACCTAAGATGCGTGGTGTCTACCGATTCTTCATCTCTTGTAGTTTGATTATATTCTTTCAGTTTCCTTGTTGTTTTCCTCTCGATGATTTTATAGAGGAAACACTTTCTGTTTTTCTTTTAAAATATATCCTGATATAAGGGAAAAATTTTCAAAATTTTTATAGAAATATGTCCCAATATAAAGGGAAATTCTGCCAAAATTTTTCAAGAAATATCATCCCATATTAGGGTAAGCTTTGCTGAAATTTTAAGAGAAAATATGTTTTCGCGCTCTTCGTGTTCTTCGTGTGTTCTTCGCGTTCTTCGTGTTCTTCAATCGTTCTTCGTGTTCGTGGCATGTTCTTAGCATTTTTGATACAAAAATGAAATTCAATCATTTCAGGAGCTATAAATCTTCCTTTTTGAAAAAGAATCACGATAAAGCACTATATACGCGAGAGAGAGCTCAATTAGGTAACATAATCCTCCTTTTACTGTTGGGTTTTCATATGATATCATTGAGATTTTTGATATTATGCTCGTTGTTACGAAGAACCCTAATTTGACTATTTTTGAGAAAATATGAAAAGTTGCTTTATGATTTCAACTAAAATAAGGTCTAAGCATTGATTTGATGCAGTGGCTTGGAAAGTAGGGTCTAGAAGTTAAAATGAGCATAAATATGAGTATAAATATATGAGTTAATATATATGTGAGGCTATACTCAATGTTGATGATTATGCAAATCGAAGAGTTAAAGAAAGAATTACATCATGGGAATTTATGTGTATTAAATTGGATCCTGAAAAGGAACGTGTGTTACGTTAAGAAATGACTGGGAGTAGAACTACATGTCGGGCATGCAACCTGTAGGTTTATCGGAAGGAACCCGTATTGGTATGACCCTACCTAGGTGGTATACGGTTGCCTTGTTTTGATAAGTGCGCACGAAATGAATGATTTGCAATGCGTGGTACCAGGTGCCAATATATTCAGGTTGAACGACGGAAGATGTTGTCGTGTCATGTGGATGCACGGGTGGTTTGATAGCGCCTATGTTACGATAACATGTTCTTAAAGCCGCTAGTTTATGTGATTAAAGGTAGCCTGAGGTTTTAAGCTACCAAGTCCTCGAGGATGGTGTGCTTCTTTGTTTGCCAGGCTGAGGTTTTGAGACCCTGAATAATAAAAGAAATGGAAATTGTCAGGGTAGTATTGGAGGATTGGTTGAGGTGATGCGACGACATAAGCTCAGCAGATCAAAGTAATCTCCAATCCCGAAGTATCCACAGCTTCAGAGTCCACATAGTGGTGATGTAATTCTTTAGACTCATCCCTGACGTGAATAGAAAGGAATATGAATTAAACTAATTAGAATGAATTAATCTTTTTTTGATAACAAGTTTTGAAAATTTACATATTTGTTTGCTTTTCTCTTCTTCATTGCTTAGCACTTGCTAATTGTTATCATATGATTTATGGAAAACTCAACATGTGTCGGTGAGCTGGCACAAGGACTTTAATAATCTAGCCAGCCACAGTAGCTTTACTCTATAAGGTAGTTAAAAATCTTTTGAGTGTTTCCTTTCAGCTGATGTACATGTAAATGGTTATAGTGGAATATGTATCATGTGAATTTTATTTTGTGAATGGAAAAATGTTGAAATACTTTCTTCTGAGTATTTTTAATTGCAGTCTGTTTCTGAATGTTAGTTGTGATTGCTGAATAAATTATTGCTGAGTAACCGAATCCGGATATGGGAGGATCCGATAGCTCGGAATCGGGATCGTGACACTTGTTTGGATTTCATATGGTCATAAAACCTCAAAGGGTTTTGAACCCATAAAAACTTCAATGTTAAAACAAGTCATATCCTTTTAATATGTAGTAATTAAATATGCTTGTTTAAATAATTACCTGAGAAAAGTTGCAGGTATCGTGCCCGCATATCGGCTTCGGTCTCCCACGTCGTCTCTTCGACGTCGTGTCGATGCCGCAACACCTTGACCAAGGGAATCTCCTTGTTGCGAAGCTTCTTCACAGCACTATCTAAGATCTGCACTGGCCTCTCCTCATATGTCAGCTCAGGCTCCACATCAAAATTCTCGTAGCTGATGATGTGTCGAGGGTCGTGCACATACTTTCTTAAGTTTAATATGTGGAATACATCGTGTATTGCTGAAAGATGTGGAGGAAGGGCTACTCGGTAGGCCACCTTCCTCACTCTATCCAAAATCTCAAAAGGACCAACATATCATGGCGCCAACTTGCCACGAACGCCAAATCTCTGTATTCCCTTCATGTGAGATACACGGAGAAATACTCAATCTCCTACATGTAATTTACATGAATGTCATATATGAGAATGAGTTAAATTTGCAAAATGAGCAAGAGAAGAGGATTGGATACTTGAAACTCCAAATCTCTCCTCCAACAATCTGCATAGCTCTTCTGGCAACTCTGTACCATCAGAAGCCTCCGCCTCACAAGATCAACATCACTCGCGGTCTCCTCCAAGAGATCCACGGAATATATAGCATGATCACCTACCTCATGCCAACTGAGAGGTGTGAGGCATCTCCGCCCATATAGGGCTTCGAATGATTCCATGCCGATACTGGAATGATGGTTGTTATTGTATGTGAATTCCACTAACATCAAATGGTTCTTGCAGGAACCTTTCCACTCCAAAGTGCATGCACAAAGCAAATCGTCAAGTGTCTGAATGGTACGCTCGCTCTGTTCATCAGTCTGTGGATGATAAGTAGAACTCATCTTCAGCTCTATCTGTAGTGCTGACATGAACTGATGCCAATAGTGCGATGTAAATCGTGAGTATCTATCAGACACCACCTCGTGTGGTATACCATGAAGTCTAATGATATTCTGTACATAAAGCCTGGCCAATCTGGATGGTGTATAGGTCATGTTAACAGGTATGAAATGGGCTGACTTGGTCAACCTATCAACAACAACCCAGATAGAATAATGGCCACCTAACGTCTTCGGCAGACATGTGACGAAATCCATAGAATTGCTCTCCCATTTCAACTCGGGAATGGGGAGAGACTACAGTAATCCTGGTGGTCTCATGTGCTCGGCTTTGACCATCTGACATGCCATGCATCTACTAATATGTTGCGCCACATCGTGCTTCATTCCATCCCACCAAAAATGTCGACGTAGATCACGATACATCTTAGTGCTACCTGTATATATAGATAATCGTGAATTGTATGCCTCATCGAGAATATCTCTACGCAACTGCTCGTCGTTGGGAACAACACCCCGTCCTGTCTTCCATAAAATAGACTCTGTCACAACAAAATCATCAACCTCGTCCTTGACAGCGTGCATTTATCTATCTCTAATCCATGGATCTATCTTCTGGCCTTCGACGATGCGATCCCACAAACTGCTGAATCATGGAGGCACCGTGGTGGATATGGATGCACTCTCCTGAGGATGCCAATCAGTCAATGATGCAAGCATATCCTACGTGTATAGTCAGTTCGTCGTGCCCTCAGCACGAGCTCTCCTGCTAAGCGCTTCTGCCACCACATTTTCCTTACCAGGATTGTAAGAGATTGTGTAATCGTAGTCCTTCAGTAACATGAGCCACCTGCGCTGTCTCATGTTCAACTCTTTCTGATCAAAGATGTACTTCAAACTCTTGTGGTCTGTGAAAATCTCAAAATTCACCCCATATAGATAGTGGTGCCAGATCTTCAAGGCGAAGACAACTGTCGCCAACTCCAATTCATGCGTAGGGTAATTCCGCTCATGCGGTCTCAACTAACATGTTGCGTAAGCAATCACCTGACCTCTCTACATAAACATTGCTCCTAGACCTTTTCCAGATGCATAATGTGTAGACTGCATAGTTTTGAGTGCCTGAAGGAAGAGCAAGAATGAGTGCTATAGTCAATCTCTCCTTCAGTCTCCTGAAGGCCTGCTCGCATGAATCGTCCCAAATGAATGGAACTCCCTTCTGCGTCAATCGTGTGAAAGGGCGAACAATACGTGAAAATCCGCTGACAAAACGTCTGTAATAGCCCGCTAGTCCAAGGAAGCTCCAAATATGAGTAACTGGCTTGGGCTGCTCCCAAAACATGACTGTCTCAATCTTCCAGGATCAACTACGATGCCTCCTCCAGAATTGACATGCCCAAGGAATGAGATCTGGGATAATCAGAACTCATTCTTGCTCAACTTGACAATAGCTTGTGCTCCCGCAATGTATCCAAGACAATCCGTAGACATACGCATGATTCCATTCATTCCGTGAGTATATGAGCACATCGTCAATGAACACCACAGTAAAACTTATCCAAATATGGACGGAAGATCCGGTTCATCATATCCATGAATGCTGTAGGTGCATTGATAAGCCCAAACGGCATCATCACAAACTCTTAGTGTCCATAGCGCGTCCTGAAAGCAGTCTTTGGAATATCATACCCCCGAATCCTCAATTGATGATAGCCTGAACAAAGATCGATCTTTGAGAACACCGAAGATCCCTGGAGCTGGTCGAATAAATCATCGATGCACGACAAAGGATAACGGTTCTTCACCGTTCTCTTGTTCAGTTGCCGATAATCAATGCATAATCTCATAGATCCATCCTTCTTCCTGACAAATAGAACTGGAGCACCCCAAGGTGAAGTGCTCGAGCTCACGAATCCCAAATCAAGTAACTTCTGCAATTGCACCTTCAGCTCTCTCAACTCAGCTGGTGCCATACGGTAAGGAGCCATCGAGATCGACTGTGTATCTGGTAGTAGTGTGATCTCGAACTCGATCTCTCTCTCAGGAGGTAATCCTGGTTGCTCATCAGGAAACACATCTGGGTAGTCTGATACTACATGGATGTCCTGTGCCATCGACTCATGATCAGATACCTCCCGAACAAATGCTAGGTATGAATCGCATTCCTGATCAACAAGCCGTTGAGATCGCAACACTGAAATGTACTCCATTGTGGATGTTAAGATATTTATGTTATTTTGTTCTTTCTTTATATTTGTTTATTTCCATTGTCCTGTTTATGTAATTTACCCTTAGAGCTTTTCTCATATATAAGAGAGCTCTAGGGTTATAGATGGAATCCAACTTTTCTTTTCCCATCAACATGGTATCAGAGAAAGGGTCCTATATCGGAGCCTGTGCCCTAGAATCCTGCCCCCACCAAAACCCTAACTATCCTTGGGCTCTCCGCTGCCGCCCAGCCCCCCCTGCGGGCGTCGCCGCCGCCGCCGAGCCCCCTGCAGATGTCACTGCTAACGCCCAGCCTCTTGCTGGCGCCGCCTCCCCGCTCGTTTTGGGCGCCGCCGTGACCTGCCACACGTTTATGCGCCCACTAATGATCACGTCATCAGCCCCCTAGGGCTTCTCATGTGTTCACGCGCCATCGCCCAGCCCGGTGGTTGCCTCTCCTGCCGCACCTAGTCGTTGTCGTGCGACTTACCTCATCTTCACGCGTGGTTGCCTTCGTGCGTATTCCTCCTTTGGGTATCTAGGGTGTCATGTGAATCCCTAGAAACATCCTAGCTACCCAAGGGACTCTTCAAAGAATGGAAGAGGTTGTGGTATGAGTCTGTACCCACAACCATCTTCTTGTATGTCAATGTAGATGCCAGTATCTCTTGTTTCCAGCCCAGTCTTGAAGATAGTTGTCATCATGTCCGACAATTTAAGTGGAAGTTCCATCCCTGGGTACCTTCAAAGGTCCGGCACCCATTGCCAAAATGGATGGAACCAACTATGAACTATGGGCCATGCAGTTCATGAGTTTGATGTAGTATAATGGCAAGAAGCACATCCTCACGGCAGAGGAGCACGTGACAAGACTGAGACGAATGCCTCATGGGAGGCGGATGATGCGTATGCTCGCGTATAGCTATCTGGGACTGTATCCATAGAAATAGCTAATGATATTTTGAGCCAGCCTACTGCAAAGGCTATGTGGGACATTCTTGCCGCGGCATACTCTCCGGCAAAGAATGACTCGAAGATACTACAACTTCAACACGATATCTTCACATCGAAGTAGAATGGTCGCCCCCTTCACACTCTCTATACTTCTTTGAAAGGTATGCTTGAAAAGCTACATATCTACATACCAGTGACTGTTACACCAGAGCAGATCAAGGCATACCGAGACTCTGTGATGACTGGAGTATTTCTAGCAACCCTGGATCCAGAGTATGATGCAGCTCGTGCCCAGATCCTCACTGATGCTACAATACCTCCAATGGAGGAGGCGTATCGTAGACTGAGTAGACTATCTATATCTTCTGGTAGTCCTCTTCAGTCCCAGACTTAATGAGCTATGGCTACATCACGTGGTAGAGGCAGTCTTATACCATATCGTGGCAGGGGGAGTTCCAACCGCGATAGAGGAGGGTGTGTTCGACCTCGTCGGTTGTGCACCTACTGCCATAGGACATGCCATTCTGAGGAAACATGCTATTCTAAGCATGGGTTTTCTGCGTCAGCCAGAGTTGCAGAGCAGACACAACAAGCTGGGAGTTCATCACTTGCATCTGATAAGAGATTTCACGAACTTGTAGCACAACTGAGAGAGATCATGTAACGACCCCGTTTCCTAGGCCGTCGGATCCTCCCATATCCGGATCTGGTTACTCAGCAATAATTTATTCAGCAATCACAACTAACATTCAGAAACATACTGCAAATAAAAATACTCGGAAGAAAGTATTTCAACACTTTTCCATTCACAAAATAAAGTTCAGATGATACACTGTCCCACTATAACCATTACATGTACATCAGCTTTGAAAGGAAAATATACAAAAGATTACTAACTACCTTGAAGAGTAAAGCTACTGTGACTGGCTGGATGTCTAGTATGTAAGCCGGATGAATTTTTAAAGTCCTTGCGATGGCTCACCGATACCTATTGGGTTTTCCATAAATCATAGGATAAAATTAGCGAATGCTTAGTAACGAAGAAGAGGAAAAGCAAACAAATTGTGTAATTTTTCAAAACTTGACATTACAAAAATTTCATTCCTTTTCATTAATTTAAGTCCTATTCCTTTCTATTCCACATCAGGGATTAGTCTAGGGGAACCCCACCATTCTTGGACTCCGAAGCTGTGGACACTTCGGGATTGGAGATTGTGTTGATCTTGGTAAGCTTATGCCGCCGCACGTCACCTCAACCAATCCTCCAAAACTACCCTGACAATTTCTTTTTCTTTTATTAAACAGGGTCTCATCCCTCAGCCTGGAAAAACAAAAGAGCACACCCTCCTCGAGGACTCGGTTGCTTAAAACCTCAGGCTAACATTTAATCATATAACCTAGCGGCTTTAAATACATGTTATCGTGACCCAGCCGCTATTGAACCACCCGTGCCTCTACATGGCACGACCACATCTTCCGTCGTTCCAACCCGAATATATTGGCTCCCGGTACCACGCGTTGCAAAACATTCAATTTGTGCACACTTATCATAACAGGGCAACCGTGTACCACCTAGGTAGGGAAACGCCAATACGGGTTCCTTCCGACAAACCTACAGGTTGCATGCTCGACTTGTAGTTCTGCTCCCAGTCATCCTTAACGTGACACACGATCCTTCTCAGGATCCAACTCAAATCACATCAATTCCCACGATGTAATTCTTTTGTTAAGTCTTCGATTTGCATAATCAACAATACTTAGTATAGACTCACATATATATTATTCATATGCATATATACTCGTATTTATGCCTATTTTAACTCCCAAACCCTAACTTTCAAAGTCACCGCATCGATTTGATGCTTAAACCTTATTTTAGTGGGAATCACAAAGCAACTTTTCATACTTTTTCAAAAATAGCCAAAATTAGGGTTCTTCGTAGCAAAGAACACAAAATCAAGAATTTCAATAATTTCGTATGAAAACCCAACAGCAAAAGGAAGGATTTCGTTACCTAATCGAGCTCTCTCTCGTGTATGCAAGGCTTTATCGAGTTTCGTTTTAGAAAGGCTATTTTAAGGCTCCTGAAAAGATCGAATTTCATTTTTCGTATCAAAACGCTAAGCACATGTTAAGAACGCGAAGAACGAACGAAGAACGCGAAGAACACGAAGAACGTCAAGAACATATTTTCTCTTAAAATTTCGGCAGAGTTTCCCCTTATATCGGGACATATTTCTCGAAAAATTTCGGCAGAGTTTCCCCTTATATCGGGACATATTTCTCGGAAAATTTCGGCAGAGTTTCCCCTTATATCGGGACATATTTCAAAATAAAAACGAAAAGAGTTTGCTCTATAAAATCAATCGAGAGGAAAATAACAACGAAACTGAAAGAATATACTCAACAACAAGAGATGAAGAACCGGTCGACACCACACATCTTAGGTGAGTGAACGTGTGACGAATCACAGGGTCACTGACGTGCATAGTCGCCCGCACCTAAGTAGGGTATTACACATATTTCTCCATCAAGATAACTATAAAGCATAAAGCGAAGAATAGAAACATAAACGATGGAGAATCTGTAGACACCACGCGTCTTAGATGAGTGAACGTGTGACGAATCACAGGGTCACTGACGTGCATAGCCGCCCGCACCTAAGTAGGGTGTTACACAGATTTCTCCTCGAACCACAACAGGAAAACGAATCGAAAAGAAATATGAATCAAAAACAAAACTTGGAAGAACAAGAGTATGAATTGAAAGCCTAGCTTACGAAGTAACTAAGAGAGGATCATACCTTTCTCCTCCTCGTTCTCCCGGCAGCGCTTCGCTAGCGCTCCTCCCTCGCCTCCCACTCCTCCTCCCAACCTCTCGACCCTAGCCCTTGGGGTGGTGGTGGTAGTGGAAGTTGTAGAGAATGAATGGGTAGGGGGGTCTATTTATAGGCCCCAGAAAACCACTAACCATGGTTAGAAAACCATGGTTTAGACCTTAACCATGGTTTAGCGGCCCATGGTTTTGGCCCATGGTTTTAGCCAAAACTTATCCCAAACTTAGAGCTTAAGTTAGAACATTCTAGAGGATTCTAGATTTGCTAATGACGCTTAATTAACACTAATCGTGATTAACTTTCACTAATCGCGATTTAACTTTCGCGGCTTACGCTTATCTTTTGTTAACTATTGATTAGTGTTTACTAATGATCATTAGCGGCTTTCAATCGTCATTAATTTCTTTAATCATGTTTAATTAGTCTTAATAACAGTCATTATTGATTAATGACTTCTCTTTCTTCGGAAAATCATAACAATTCGAAACGAAGTCCGATTCACATGAAATAAATTTCGTTGGTTTTCTCTTGACGAGCCGGATCTTATTATACAGGATCCGAGATATGCCAAGTTCAAGCCTTTACAATTATAACAACCTTAAAGGAAGTCTCGTCCTCGAGACTAGAAATGCAGGCATAACAACCTTAAAGATGATTGAAATCATAACAACCTTAAAGAGAATGAACGTCATGTCATTTAAAATGAACATATACATAATACATAATGTTATCATTCAAACAAGTACGGGTTTCTCTCTCTCATTTCTGCCTCAGGTTCCCATGTGGCTTCTTCAAACTCTTGGTTTCGCCACAATACTTTAACTAGAGGCACCTCTTTGTTTCTCAACTTCTTGATATCCCTTTCAAGTATTTGCACAGGTATCTCTTGGTATGTCAAGTCTGGCTCAACATGTAAATCATCATATCTTATCTTATGCTCTGAATCCCTAATGTACTTTCTCAGATTTGATACATGAAATACATCATGTATTGCCGAAAGATGTGAAGGAAGTGCAAGTCTATAGGCAACTTTTCCAATCCGTTGAATAATTTCAAAGGGACCCACGAACCTGGGTGCTAACTTCCCACGCAAGCCAAACCTCTGAACACCCTTCATAGGTGATACTTTGAGAAATACAAAGTCAACTACCTCAAATTCAAGGTCTCTTCGCCTGGTATCACTATAACTTTTCTGGCGGCTCTGGCCAGTTAATAGTCTTTTTCTAGCAAGCTCTACTGCTTCCCGTGTCTCTTTAAGTCTATCTGAATCATAAAGGTTCTTTATTCTGACCTCTTCCCAACACAAAGGAGTAGTACACCTTCGTCCATATAGTGCTTCAAATGGTGCCATGCCAATACTTGTATGGTAACTATTATTGTAGGTGAATTCTGCAAGAGGTAAATGTTTAATCCATGATCCCTTCCATTCTAAGGCACATGCTCGTAGCATATCCTCTAGTGTCTGAATCGTACGTTCTGACTGACCATCTGTTTGTGGATGATATGCTGTACTCAAGCATAGTTGTGTACCTAAGGCTTTCATGAAGTTCTCCCAATAGCGTGAGGTGAATCGTGAATCTCGATCAGAAACTACTTCCTTCGGGATACCATGGAGGCGAATCACATGTGTAATATATAATCATCCAGCTGGTCTGGAGTGAAAGATAAGCTTATCGGAATGAAGTGTGCTACCTTTGTCAGGCGATCTATTGTAACCCATATACTATCTTTACTACCAGTCGTCTGAGGTAAGCCAGTAACGAAATCCATGGAAATGCTTTCCCATTTCCATTCAGGTATAGGGAGGGGTTGCAATAATCCTGGTGGCTTTTGGTGTAAAGCCTTTACTTGCTGGCAAGTGAAACATGAATTCACAAACTCAGCAACATCTTTCTTCATTCCCGACCACCAAAAGTATGAATGAAGATCCTTATACATCTTCCTAATTCCTGGATGAATAGATAATCTAGAACAATGAGCTTCATGTAAAATGTCTTTCCTCAATTCAGGTATGTCTGGTACACAAGCTCTATGATGGTTATATAATAACCCATCTTGTATCTGGAATCCCTCTATCTCATTCTTCTCAAGTTGTTGTTTCAAGTCTTTAAGGACTGGATTATCCTCCTGTCCTTTCTTTATTTTATCCCATATCTCTGGTTTGTATCGATGAGGAATAGTTATAGTATCAGCACTACTATCAAATGGTTTCCATTCGCTTAACGTTGATAGTAAACCCCAGAAGTGGATAGCACTCACTAACCCGGGTGAATAAGTTCTTCTGCTAAGTGCATCTGCTACGACGTTCCCCTTACCAGGGTGGTAGGAGATAGTGCAATCATAATCTTTCAACAACTCTAGCCACCGTCTCTGTCTCATATTGAGCTCCTTTTGATCAAACAGATATTTCAAGTTTTTATGATCGGTGAAGATTTTAAAAGTAATACCATACAGGTAGTGTCTCCATATCTTTAAAGCGAAAACTACGGCAGCTAATTCAAGGTCATGTGTTGGGTAGTTCTTCTCATGTGTCCTGAGCTGTCGTGATGCATATGCAACTTCCTTACCATGTTGCATAAGAACCGCCCCAAGTCCTTCTTTAGATGCGTCAGTGTACACTGTAAACCCTTCACTCCCGGAGGGTAGAGTAAGGATGGGTGCAGATGTTAGGCATTCTTTCAGTGTCTGAAAACTAGCTTCACATGTATCAGACCATAAGAATGGGACCTCCTTTTGAGTTAGTCTAGTCATTGGCAATGCTATCCGTGAAAAGTCCTTCACGAATCTTCTATAATATCCAGCTAAACCCAGAAAAGATCGTATTTCTGTGACAGTCTTCGGGCGTTCCCAACTCATCACCGCACTAACCTTTGTAGGATACTTGATATACCTTCCCCAGAAATAACATGGCCTAAGAAAGATACTTGAGATAGCCAGAAGTCACGTTTGCTATATTTAGCGTACAGTTTGTTCTTCCTTAGAGTTTCAAGTGCCCGCCTGAGATGGTGTTCATGTAGATACTTATCCTTGGAGTAAATAAGCACATCATCAATAAAGACTACTACAAAGTGATCTAAGAACTCCTTGAATACTCTATTCATGAGATTCATGAAGGTTGTTGGGGCGTTTGTTAGTCCAAAAGGCATAACTAAGAATTCATAATGTCCGTATCTAGTTCGAAAAGCTGTCTTGGGAATATCTATATCTTTAATTTTCAACTGATGGTATCCAGATCTTAAATCAATCTTGGAATACACAGTTGAACCTTGTAACTGATCAAAGAGATCATCTATTCTTGGCAGAGGATACTTGTTCTTTATTGTCCTCTTGTTTAGTTGTCTATAGTCAATGCACAACCGCATCGACCCATCCTTTTTCCTAACAAATAAGACAGGTACACCCCATGGTGAGGTACTAGGACGAATGAATCCTTTATCTAACAGTTCTTGCAATTGTACCTTTAACTCTCGTAACTCAGCTGGTGCCATCCTATACGGAGGGATAGATATAGGTTGAGTATCAAGCATAAGAGAGATTTCAAATTCAATTTCTCGCTCAGGTGGTAATCCAGGTAGTTCCTCTGGAAATACATTAGGAAACTCGCACACTATAGGCACATCTTCTATCATTCTTTCTGACCCTGATGTAGTGGATACATAAGCTAAATAACCTTGGCACCCTTGCTCTAACAACTGTTGTGCCTTCAATGTAGAGATATATTTGATATTATCATTGGATGTCTTTCCAATGAACTGGAACTCTATCGAGTTAGGAAGGTGAAATGTTACTGTCTTCTGGAAACAGTCAAGACATGCATGATGCCTTTCTAACCAATCCATTCCTAGTATAAGATCAAAATAATTCATTTCGATAGCAGATAAGCAGGTGAGTGATGGCCTATAATCTGTCCAACACTGTTGTCTAAGATCTTATTGAATTATAATTGACCTCCCGGTTCCAACTGAGATAATGATTTTATGCTTGTATCAAAATCTTATCCTTACAATAGGAATCAAATATTCTTCTTCTTCTTCTTTGTTTTGGTCTTCCTATGAAGTGCCTCCTCCACTTCTCCTCTAAATGGAGTAGGAGCAACCAAATTATATGGACCGATGGTATCTAGACTCTTTCTTATGAGGATGAATAGAACCCTCAACTCTATCATCTGTGGGTCTGGAAGACTTTGATCTCTCATAGTGGCATTGAGTCTTCGCTCTAATACTTAATACCTTTGACCCATCTCATGGGTCATTACTACCATAGTCGCTAATGGCCTAGACACATCTTCGTCTGCCATGATCCTGGAATGGGTCAAGGTCAAAGGTCAGATCCTATATGTCTTAGCATGATGTACATAAGGGACAATGACTTGAGAATGGTACTGCAGTCATTTATTAAGATCAAAGGATCTTAATACAACCTTAGTTTCTGAATACCGCTCATAGTTATTAATTACTAAATAAATTACTGGAGTAACCAAGCTCTGATACCAATCTGTAGCGACCCCGTTTCCCGGGCTGTCGGATCCTCCCATATCCGTATCTGGTTACTCAGCAATAATTTATTCAGCAATCACAACTAACATTCAGAAACATACTGCAAATAAAAATACTCGGAAGAAAGTATTTCAACACTTTTCCATTCACAAAATAAAGTTCAGATGATACACTGTCCCACTATAACCATTACATGTACATCAGCTTTGAAAGGAAAATATACAAAAGATTACTAACTACCTTGAAGAGTAAAGCTACTGTGACTGGCTGGATGTCTAGTATGTAAGCCGGATGAATTTTTAAAGTCCTTGCGATGGCTCACCGATACCTGTTGGGTTTTCCATAAATCATAGGATAAAATTAGCGAATGCTAAGTAACGAAGAAGAGGAAAAGCAAACAAATTGTGTAATTTTTCAAAACTTGATATCACAAAAATTTCATTCCTTTTCATTAATTTAAGTCCTATTCCTTTCTATTCCACATCAGGGATTAGTCTAGGGGAACCCCACCATTCTTGGACTCCGAAGCTGTGGACACTTCGGGATTGGAGATTGTGTTGATCTTGGTAAGCTTATGCCGCCGCACGTCGCCTCAACCAATCCTCCAATACTACCCTGACAATTTCTTTTTCTTTTATTAAACAGGGTCTCATCCCTCAGCCTGGAAAAACAAAAGAGCACACCGTCCTCGAGGACTCGGTTGCTTAAAACCTCAGGCTAACATTTAATCATATAACCTAGCGGCTTTAAATACATGTTATCGTGACCCAGCCGCTATTGAACCACCCGTGCCTCCACATGGCACGACCACATCTTCCGTCGTTCCAACCCGAATATATTGGCTCCCGGTACCACGCGTTGCAAAACATTTAATTTGTGCGCACTTATCATAACAGGGCAACCGTGTACCACCTAGGTAGGGAAACGCCAATACGGGTTCCTTCCGACAAACCTACAGGTTGCATGCCTGACCTGTAGTTCTACTCCCAGTCATCCTTAACGTGACACACGATCCTTCTCAGGATCCAACTCAAATCACATCAATTCCCATGATGTAATTCTTTTGTTAAGTCTTCGATTTGCATAATCAATAATACTTAGTATAGACTCACATATATATTATTCATATGCATATATACTCGTATTTATGCCTATTTTAACTCCCAAACCCTAACTTTCAAAGCCACCGCATTGATTTGATGCTTAAACCTTTTAGTGGGAATCACAAAGCAACTTTTCATACTTTTTCAAAAATAGTCAAAATTAGGGTTCTTCGTAGCAAAGAACACAAAATCAAGAATTTCAATAATTTCTTATGAAAACCCAATAGCAAAAGGAAGGATTTCGTTACTAATCGAGCTCTCTCTCGTGTATGCAAGGCTTTATCGAGTTTCGTTTTAGAAAGGCTATTTTAAGGCTCCTGAAAAGATCGAATTTCATTTTTCGTATCTGTTAGAGTAAACAATACTCTGATGATTATTCCATAGAGCCCTCGGGTCTCTTATATAGAGAGAAAACCCTTGGGTAAATTACAGAGACGTACAATATATAAATAGAAAATACGAAACAGTACATCGTAACATATATAAACCTCTACACTCCCCCTCAAGATGGAGCATAGATATCTATCATGCTCAGCTTGGAAGAACATCCCTGGAAAGGTCCTCTGAGCAGTGGCTTGGTGAATATATCAGCAGTCTGGTCCTCTGAACTGACATGAGAAGTGGAAATGAAGCCCTTCTGAATCATGTCCCTAGTATAATGACAATCCACCTCTATGTGCTTTGTTCTCTCATGAAAGGCTGGATTGTTGTTAATAAACAATGCTGCCTGATTGTCACATTGGAGATTCATAGGCAATGGGACATCTACATTCAAATCTTCTAAGACTGCTCTAACCCACATCATTTCTGCGCTTGCTTGTGCCATGGCTCTGTACTCGGATTCAGCACTGGATCTCGCCACAACAGTCTGTTTCTTGCTTTTCTAAGAAACTAAAGAACTTCCTATGAAGATAGCAAATCCAGAAGTAGATTTACGATCCCTTGGACATCCTGCATAATCTGCATCTGCACAAGCTGAAATAGACAGATCTGTATCTTTCCTGAATAGTAACCCTGTGCCTGGGGAAGACTTCAGATATCTCAATATCATGTACAAGGCATCCATATGAACTTGCCTCGGCTGCTCCATAAATTGACTCACCCGGTTTACTGCAAATGCAATATCCGGTCGAGTTATAGTAATGTATAAGAGCTTACCCACCATCTCTCTGTACCTTCTTCTGTCCACCTCCTCGGTATCATCGTCGTACAACTTCATGCTTGGGTCCATAGGTGTACTTGAAGGTCTACATCCAGTCATTCATGTTTCAACTAGCAAGTCTGTGACATATTTTCGTTGAGTCATCACCATTCCTTGTGCATTTCTTGCAAACTCTATCCCCAGGAAATATCATATCGTGCCCAGATCCTTCGTAATGAACTGGCTTCCCAACAGGGACTTGGTTATCTCAATCCCCTGAGCATCATCTCCTGTAACCAAGATGTCATCAACATATATCATAACAACAACTGTACCTCTAGGAGTCTTCTGGATGAACAGTGAATGGTCCGCATTTGACCTCCTGAACCCATGTCGTTCAATTAACTGGGAAAGCTTCTGGAACCATGCTCGGGGACTCTGTTTGAGGCCGTAGATAGCCTTATGAAGTCTGCACACCATGTGAGTCTCCCCCTCAGCAGCAAACCCTGGTGGCTGCTGCATGTAGACTTCCTCCTGTAGGTCACCATACAAGAAAGCATTCTTGACGTCAAGCTGAAAAATGGTCCAGTTACGTACCACAGCAACAAATAGGAGGATGCGAAGAGTGGACTGTCTAGCCACTGGTGAAAAAGTATCCAAATAATCTACTCCATAAGTCTGGGTAAATCCCCGTGCTACAAGTCTTGCCTTGTACCGATCGAGACGTCCATCCGCATGATATTTCACCGTAAACACCCACTTGCAACTCACCACTGAGGCACCTGGAGGAATGGTGACAAGAGACCAAGTCCCTCTAGACTGTAAGGCACACATCTCCTCTTCCATGGCTAGACGCCAGCAATCAATCTTCATGGCATCCTGATAGGTCCGTGGAATCTCAACGGACGAGACAGCAGCTGCAAACTTCTGGAAATCCCCATTGAGACGATGAAATGAGACTTGAGAGGCAAGAGGATATGAAGCACATTGTCTTCGCTGCTTCCTGTGAGCAATGGGCTGATCCAGATCATCCACCACTGTGTTGACCGGTTGATCTTCCTCCTGTAGTAAAGGCGCCTGCACTGGTGTATTATCTAACCCATCATTAGTGATAACATCAGAACATACCTGAGGCGTGTTGGATGGTTGACATGTAGCTTGAGTAGGGCCTGTCCGCCTTGTATAGAACTTAATAAAAGGGACGGTTGGAGGTGGTGGTGGCGGTGGTGGTGGTGGTGGTGGAGTAGAAGATTGACCCAGGCTTGGAGGTGGAGGCACATAGACATTAGAATCTGTGGATGTGGAGGAAACCAATCTGTCACCTGCAGGGGAGAAGTACATGACGGGTTCGAAAAAAGTAACATCATCGCTCACATAGTACTTGTTATGAACAGGGTCATAGCAACGATATCCTTTCTGCGTCCTGGAGTAGCCCACAAAAACACACTTGATAGCCCTAGGAGATAGCTTATCAAGTCCCGGAGATAAGAGGTGGACAAACGCAACAGTACCAAAGACCCGAGGTGTAAGGGTAAACAAATCTTTGTCTGGAAAGAGAACAGAGATAGGAGACTTTTCCCCAAGAACAATTGTAGGCATGCGGTTGACCAGATAGCATGTTGTAAGTATAGCATCTCCCCAATAGGATAATGGGGCACAACTCTGAATAAGTAATGTGCGGGCAATATCAAGGAAATGTCGATGCTTCCGTTCTGCAACCCCATTTTGTTGAGATGTGTATGCACATGTTGTTTGGTGGATAATGCCTTTAGAAGAAAGAAAGCGAGCAAGGGAACGAGTGCAGAACTCCAATGCATTGTCAGTACGCACATACTTAACAGTAGACGAAAAAACATTGTGAACTTCATTGATGAGATTTTCAATAACACTTCCTGCTTCGGATTTATTTTTAAGAAGAAACGTCCAGGACACTCTAGAGAAATCATCAACGACAACTAAATAGAACCTGTGCCCCTGATGATCTGGGACACGACTGGGACCCCAAATATCTATGTGAAATAACTCAAATGGGGAGCGACTGCTCCGACTCTGACGACTGGGGAAGCTAGACCGATGGTGCTTCCCTAACTGACAAGCTTCACAACGAAATGACGAACTCGGAGAGATCTGAGGCAGGAGGTGACGCATTTTCTGAAGCGGCAGGTGACCAAATCGAAGATGCCAGGTATACGGAGATACGGAGCCCTGGGAATGTAGTGAGACGCCAGCGTAAGAGTTCCGTACGAGAAGATAGAGGCCATTGTGCTCAGAACCACAGCCAATCACCCTGCCCGTCAGTATGTCCTGAAAAATAACAGACGATGGGTCAAAAATAGCACGACAGTGCAAATCTCGTGTAATCTGACTAATGGATAAGAGATTCATAGAGAATTCTGGTGCATGTAGAATATTCTGTAAGTGCATAGAGGGCAGTAAATCCGTCTCCCCCTGACCAATGATAGGCGAATGAGTGCCATCAGCAATGAGTACAGAGCGACCAGGCTGAACAGCTCTATAGGACTGCAGAACATCTTTCTCACGACAGAGATGATGGGTGGCTCCAGAATCGACAATCCATCCTGTGAGATCATGGTTATGATATGAGACTGAAGGACTACCCGAGGCACTGGCTGAAGCCGATGTACTAGCTGATGCCGAAGCCGCAACATCAGAAGCATCAGCACCCTCTGACGATGACTGTGACATGATATCACGAAGCCGTGCCACTAGCTCCTCGAACCTGTGATCTGGAGTAGATGTTGATGGACCTTGAACATGATCAGCGACACGTGCAGAAGGAGGAAAACCATGCTTGGAATAGCATGTATCCTCTGAATGACCAGTACGACGACAAAATGAGCACGTAGAGCGTATGCGACCTCCACGACCACGTCCACTACTTCCTCTGCCACGAAATGAGGAGGAACTACCTCGTCCTCTGGAGACCGCCATTGCCGAGGGCGGTGTAGTCGATGTGTTCGATGGAACTGGGACACGACTGAGCCGTCTGTAGACTTCTTCCATCGGTGGAATGGTGGCATCAGCAAGGATCTGAGAGCGTGCTGCCTCGTACTCCGGATCAAGGGCAGCAAGTAAGACACCAACCATAGTGGCGTTGCGGAACGTTTTCTGCTGTTCCGGCGTGGCTGTGAGTGGAATTGTGCTATAGAGTTTCTCGAACATTCCACGAAGAGACGTATACAGAGAATGAAGAGGCCTCCCATTTTGCTTCGTGGTAAAGATATCATGCTGCAACTGTAGCATCTTGGTCTCATTCCGTACCTGAGAGTACGTCGTTGCCAAAATATCCCACATCGCCTTGGCGGTGGGTTGATGAAGGACATCATTTGCTATCTCCGTTGTGAGCGTACCTGATAGCCAGACTTTGGCATACGCGTCATCAGCCTCCCATGAGGCATATATTCCCGCCTTCTCCGGCGGTTCATCTTCGGTAAGAATATGCTTCTTACCACATGACTTCATGAGGCTGAGGAACTGCATAGCCCACAGTTCGTAGTTCGTCCCGTCCATTTTGACGATAGGTGCCGAACCCTTGAAGGCACCGATGGCGAGCATTTCGATCTTTTGATCTGACATAATGCCGGAGAAGAACAACTATGGATGATAGACAAATAAACTGGTGTCTACCGGGACCGTTGAGGATTCAAGTGCATATGTAGACGTTATGCACTTGAACCCATCATCTATCCGAGGCCGACCGAAGCGAAACGGACGGCGGGGAGGCTGATGAAGCCTCGGCTGTGAAGAGCCGGCGGGGCAACGGCCGGCAGGGGCCTGGCGGAGGCCTGGCGGGGGCTGGCGGAGGCCTGGCGGGTGCTGGCTGGGGCTGGCGGTGGCCTGGAAGGCCTGGCGGAGAGGGCTGGGGGCCCGACGGAGGGGCTGGGGGGGCCCGGCGGAGGGGCGGAGAGGAGGCGGGGCCCTGAGGGGCTTGTGAGCGGCGGCGGGGGGGGGGGGGCTTGGAGAGACCGGCGGCGGGGGGGGGGGGGCGGGTGGAGAAAAACCCTAGGTTAGGGTTAGGGCTCTGATACCATGTTAGAGTAAACAATACTCTGATGATTATTCCATAGAGCCCTCGGGTCTCTTATATAGAGAGAAAACCCTTGGGTAAATTACAGAGACGTACAATATATAAATAGAAAATACGAAACAGTACATCGTAACATATATAAACCTCTACAGTATCAAAATGCTAAGCACATGTTAAGAACGTGAAGAACGAACGAAGAACACGAAGAACGCGAAGAATGTCAAGAACATATTTTCTCTTAAAATTTCGGCAGAGTTTCCCCTTATATCGGGACATATTTCTCGAAAAATTTCGGCAGAGTTTCCCCTTATATCGGGACATATTTCTCGGAAAATTTCGGCAGAGTTTCCCCTTATATCGGGACATATTTCAAAATAAAAACGAAAAGAGTTTCCTCTATAAAATCAATCGAGAGGAAAATAACAACGAAACTGAAAGAATATACTTAACAACAAGAGATGAAGAACCGGTAGACACCACACATCTTAGGTGAGTGAACGTTTGACGAATCACAGGGTCACTGACGTGCATAGCCGCCCGCACCTAAGTAGGGTATTACACAGATTTCTCCATCAAGATAACTATAAGGCATAAAGCGAAGAATAGAAACATAAATGATGGAGAATCTGTAGACACCACGCGTCTTAGATGAGTGAACGTGTGACGAATCACAGGGTCACTGACGTGCATAGCCGCCCGCACCTAAGTAGGGTGTTACACAGATTTCTCCTCGAACCACAACAGGAAAACGAATCGAAAAGAAATATGAATCAAAAACAAAACTTAGAAGAACAAGAGTATGAATTGAAAGCCTAGCTTACGAAGTAACTAAGAGAGGATCATACCTTTCTCCTCCTCGTTCTCCCGGCAGCGCTTCGCTAGCGCTCCTCCCTCGCCTCCCACTCCTCCTCCCAACCTCTCGACCCTAGCCCTTGGGGTGGTGGTGGTAGTGGAAGTTGTAGAGAATGAATGGGTAGGGGGGTCTATTTATAGGCCCCAGAAAACCACTAACCATGGTTAGAAAACCATGGTTTAGACCTTAACCATGGTTTAGCGGCCCATGGTTTTGGCCCATGGTTTTAGCCAAAACTTATCCCAAACTTGGAGCTTAAGTTAGAACATTCTAGAGGATTCTAGATTTGCTAATGACGCTTAATTAACACTAATCGTGATTAACTTTCACTAATCGCGATTTAACTTTCACGGCTTACGCTTATCTTTTGTTAACTATTGATTAGTGTTTACTAATGATCATTAGCGGCTTTCAATCGTCATTAATTTCTTTAATCATGTTTAATTAGTCTTAATAACAGTCATTATGGATTAATGACTTCTCTTTATTCGGAAAATCATAACAATTCGAAACGAAGTCCGATTCACACGAAATAAATTTCGTTGGTTTTCTCTTGGCGAGCCGGATCTTATTATACAGGATCCGAGATATGCCAAGTTCAAGGCTTTACAGATCATGCCCGGCACATCTGGATCTACTAGTTCTCCTTCAGGATCCTCAGAGGTTGCTGCCTCAGCATCTGCGTCTACATCATGTATAGACTATGTTTTTACTAGTTGCTACAGAGCATACTTATCAGAATGGATCATGGATTCTGGTGCATCACATCATCTCTGCGGTGATAGAGGTCAGTTTAGTGTTTTTCGTCCTGTTCAGCCTAGGCGATCAGTTATGATAGCAGATGGTACACATTCCCCCATCACTGGTCAGGGGGAGGTGCAGCTGACTTCTACATTGAGGTTTCCTAATGTTCTCTATGCTCCTGAATTTTCTATGAATTTATTATCAATTAGTCAAATCACCAGAGATTTACATTGTCGTGCCATATTTGATCCATCTGCTCTTGTATTTTAGGACATACTCACGGGCAGAGTAATTGGAACTGGCCGTGAGCAAGGGAATCTTTACAAACTTGTGCAGCCTTTGTATGCTGGTGCCTCTTCTTCTCTGTGGATATGTTTCTCCGTACATGTGGCATCTGCGATTTGGGCATCTTCCTCTGCAAAAGCCGGTCCATGTTCTTCCACAGATTTCTCCTCGCTCCACTTTTCAGTGCGAGGCCTGATAGCTTGGGAAGCATCATCAGTCTTCTTTCCATAGTCGTCATGGTGCAAGTAGTCATAGTTTGTTTGAGTTGCTCCATTTTGATATTTATGGTCCTAGTCGTGTCCCAGGTCATCAGGGACACATATTTTATCTTGTTGCAATTGATGAGTTTTCTAGGTTGTCTTGGGTTTTTCTTCTTAAAAAAAAGTCTGATGTTGGTCCTGTTATTCAGTCTTTTCTTAATGAAATAAAGAAGATTTTTCTGCGGGAGTCAAGTACATACGTTTTGATAATGCTCTAGAATTTTGTAGTACTCAGCTCTCTCAATTTCTTAAGTCTCATGGTATTGTGCATCAGACATCTGTGCATATACCTCCCAACAGAATGGGGTGGCTGAAAGGAAACACCGCCATCTTGTGGATGTTACTAGAACCCTATTAATTCAGAGTCGTGCTCCTCATTCCTATTGAGGAGATGCGGTTCTAACTGCTTGTTATTTGGTGAATCGTATGCCTTCTTTGATGTTAGTGGAGAAGATCCCGTTCTTGATTGCGTTTCCCGAGATGGATCTTTTCTCACTTACGCCTCGTGTCTTTGGGTCGGTTGCATTTGTTCATTAACTCTCTCCTGGTCTTGACCAAGAAAGGCCGTATCGATATCGATATCGTTTCGATCCGCCCGGAAATGGATATACTGGGATATTGGTGGAAATGTCGAAAATGGCTCAAAAAAGCCATTTTTATCATTTTTCAGAAATTAAGATCATCCAAGATATTAAAACAACAAATAACCCACAAATACACACTTATGCCTCACATATCAGTCATTTATAGACCATCTATCGCACAATCGGTCATCATATCGAACATATCGCTGTTAATGTTTGTTCCTGACCTTTAGATATTGGAAATGGATTCCATTCAAGTTCTTATAACATTAAATAACTTACAAATATACACTTAGACGACACATATAGATATTTGTTAAAACTATGATCCTTATATTGCATATATCGTTCATATCGAACATATCGCTTACTATTAGTTGTTGACCTATATATATTAAAAATGGAGTTCATCCAAGTTCTTAGATCACTAAATAACTTACAAATATACTCTTAGATCACACATATTGATAAATCTATGAAGCTTATATCGCATATATTGATCATTTTGAACATATCGATATTAATGCTTGATTCTTGACTTATAGATTTTTTATTTTGAAGAATTGACTTATAGATATTGGAAATGGAATTCAATCGAGTTCTCACAACATGAAAAAACTTGTAAACATACATCAAGTTGAAGAACCATTATATGCACCCTCCTATCGCACCATACCCTACCAGTACGGGGGTCTCGCTGATATGTGTTTTAAATCATTGTGTGTTTTAATACTAGGTGTAGCAAGATATGTGTTCTAATACTGGGTGTAGCTAGATAAGTAGTTGAATTAATCTTGCATGAGTAATAACATTTATATATAGAGATATCGGGAAATATCGACGATATCGATCGATATCCGGGATTTTTTTTACTGAATCCACCATTTCTGACCAATATGAGTCGATATGGCGATATATCGCCTATATATCGCCGATATATCGCCTATATATCGCCGATATATCATCGATATATAGCCGATATCCCTGTAAAAGGATATACTAGGTAATATCGAAACCCCTATCCCGTCGAAACCGCTATATCGGGGATATATCACCGACACGGCCTTTTATGGTCTTGACAAGCTCTCTCCCAGAGCTGTCAAATGTGTGTTTGCTGGGTATTCAAAAACCCAAAAGGGATATCGTTGTTTTGATCCTGTTCGACATAGGTAATATGTCAGTGCTGATGTCACCTTCTTTAAGTCCATTATGTATTTTTCTCCCACAGGTGACAGGCTTACTCCTTCAGAGGATAGAGAAGAGATCTATATGGTATATGCCTCCTCCCCCACCATTACCATGTCTTATTCCATTACTGACCCCTCTACCACCACCACCGCCGCCGCCTCCTTGTTTCTTTTCGCAGGTCTATCAGCAAAGGCCCCGTGCTCATGTGCCTCCTCCATCATCCAACACGCCCAAGGTATGTACTGAGCATTTGAGTTCCTCTAATGGCACGGATGATTTGCATGTACAGATTGAGGTACCAGGTGCAGATACTGTCTCTACTACTCCTACTGATGATCTGGATATGCCTATTGCACTTCGACGGCAGAAACGAGCATGCACTATGCACCCTATGGCTTCTTATGTTTCCTTGGAGCGTCTTTCCAAGGATTTTCAACACATTGTTGTGGGGTTATCTGCTACAGTGATACCATGGTCATATCAGGAGGCAAAGCAGAGCAGTCAGTGGCGTTGGCTATGGAGGAGGAGATGGCGGCTTTACAGTCACGAGGTACGTGGAGTGTTGTCTAGGCTCCACGAGGTGCGTTTGTTGTTGGAAGCAAGTGGGTATTTATTGTGAAGCATCGGGCTGATGGTACAATAGACAGATACAAGGCCAAACTGGTTGCTCGTGGGTTCACCCAGACTTATGGGGTGGACTATCAGGACACTTTTTCGCATGTAGCGTGCCACTCTACCTTGAGGATTTTTATTGCGGTTGCTGTGGTACGTGATTGGCCCCTTTTCCAATTGGATGTAAAGAATGCTTTTTTGTATGATGATTTGCAGGAAGAGGTTTACATGCAACAACCACCTTGCTTTGCTGCTGAGGGGGACTCCAGTATGGTGTGCCGTCTTCATAAGGCTATATACGACCTTAAGCAGAGTCCAAGGGCTTGGTTTCAGAAGCTCTCAGAATTGATTGAACAGAAGGGGTTTGTCAGATCTACTGCAGATCATACTCTCTTTGTAAAGAGACACCAAAGAGGTATTGTAGTCATCTTGGTTTATGTTGATGACATTGTTATCACTGGCAGAGATGAACATGTCATTCAAGCAGCTAAGGATTTCCTTGGACAATAGTTTGTTACCAAGGACCTTGGTACGCTTCGTTACTTCCTTGGATTGGAATTTGCACGAAATCAGCAGGACATGGTTATGACACAAAGGAAGTATGTTACTGATCTTTTATCTGAGACAGGCATGACAGGATGTAGACCAGCTACTACCCCGATGGATCCTAATGCGAAGCTCCATGATGACGGATCTGAGGAGGTGGACAAGAGACGATACAGAGAGCTGGTAGAGAAATTATTGTATGTTACTATTACCAGGCCTGATATATCTTTTACTGTGAGTAGAGTAAGTCAATTCATGGAGCAACCAAGGCAGGCGCACATGGATGCAGTTTTCATGATCCTGAGATATCTGAAGTCATCTCCAGGTGCAGGTTTTCTGTTTAGAAGAGATACGTCTCTCTCAATTACAGGATGTGCAGATGCAGATTATGATGGGTGTCCTAATGACAGAAAGTCTACGTCAGGCTTCATTGTGTTTGTTGGTAGCTCACTAGTCTCATGGAAGAGTAAGAGACAATAGGTTGTTGCTCGATCCAGTACAGAATCAGAATATAGAACAATGGTCCAAGGTAGTACTGAGATGATGTGGGTCAAATTTGTCTTGACTGATTTAACGATTGAGGTACCTCTTCCTATGCATCTTAAATACGATAATCAAACGGCTTTGTTTATAGTAATAATCCAACATTCCATGAAAGGATAAAGCATATTGAGGTGGACTGTCACTATACTCGTGATTTAATGTAAAAGGGGCTGATTTCGACATCTTACGTAGCATCAGGAGATCAGATTGCAGACATGTTTACTAAGGCACTGGCTAGAGGTCCTTTTCATCATTGTTGTTCCAAGCTGAGCATGATAGATATATATGCTCTAACGTGAGGGAGAGTGTTAAGATATTTATGTTATTTTATTCTTTCTTTATATTTGTTTATTTCGAACCAAATTCCTAAGTAGTACCTTGGATTTACTTAAATCTCCAGGTACTATGAAAAGTTTTTTTTTACACAGAAGCTACAGTGGTGTCGCATGTTCAACATGCGACACTCGCAATATTTTTTTTACTTGGGAACTACAGAGGTAGTGCATCTTGAAGATGCGATATATGTAGCGCATCTTGAAGATGCGATTTCTGACCTAAATAAACCACGCGAATTCGGAATCCCTCCCCACGCCTCCTCATTCGCTCGACCTCCCAGTGCCGCCCGCCGACTCCTACTGCCGGAGCTGCCGACCGCGGTCTCCTCCCTCTCCCACAAACCTGTGTTTTGAATACCCCAAGCATCGCGAAAAACTCCTTTTCCGTAGCTTCCTTGTTCGTTGCCGCCCTAGCCACCACCGCCTCTCACTAGGGCGTACCCGTTGTTGCTTCCATTGAGATTTGGTAAAAAAAAATTTCTGGAGATTAGATATTGGTTATATAATATGCATATTTATCTTCATTTCATCAATGTATTTTTTTTTACTTGTACGTTGTGTCACGTATTAGGTCGGAATGGAGCCGTTGTATTGTATGTTTCATTTGAAGGGTACGCTTATTGGCGGTTCGACGACCAATGTATGTAGGTTTGGATTAATGCCTAATATGACGTTCGATGAGATGTTGAACTTGGTTTACCGTAAGTTCAACCTGGATGCCAATAATCAAAAAATCCGATTACTACATCGCATCCCTCGAGGCCCAGGGGAAAAACCATCATTTTCGTCTATCGTTGTTGTTGTTGTTGATGATGTGCAGGGAGTTTTTGTGTATGGTCGGACCATTGGGAAATCGATGCCTACTGACATTATTGTTGAAGATGTATCTGTGAGCGAAGTCTGCAATGTTGTGACTAACAGGGGACCGTCCGTTGTCCCTAGCACACAACCAATAGTTGTCCGTAGCACACAACCAACAATTGTCCCTAGCACACAACCAACAATTGTCCCTAGCATACCACCCTCCTTTGACACTGATGTGCCTATAACGCAACCATGTACGGATCAGGAATGGCGAATGAGTGACTCTTTGCTGCAAGAGGTTAATCATGCTTTGGATGATTTCATCCCTTGGGGAACCAATGATGACCTGGAAGAAGATAGTGAAGAAGATGTTGACAATAATGTGATAGACGAGGAGATCCGAGTCGATGAACAAAGCACACAGCAGATTGTACCCCGTTTACCCTTTTTTAGGGTGAGAGGATCCAATACTCATTCAACCTATGAAGATGACATTCGAAAGAAGTCTGAACTTGATGGCATCGTTGATGAAATACGCAAGGACAGAACCTTCAAATGTAGGGAAGATTTGATTTATGCTGTAAAGAAGTATCACATTCTGGCACATTATGACTTCATTGTCAAGGAATCCACCAGCTTGATATGGTCAGTTTTCTGCACACACAGATCGAATGGATGTGTTTGGTATTTACGAGGACATTTTAGAAAATTTGATGGTCTTTGGGTGATCTCTAAGGTTGTTCGGCCGCACACTTGTATAAACCCTACAGTTAATCAGGATCTATATAGGCATCTCTATTTAGCGGCGGATATGGCGATCGAGGAGATTGGAGGCTCGATCATACTGCTTCAGCTCTGGGCATGGGAACATTTCCTGCACATTGCTCCTGTTGTGAGGGAAGGCAGACTTTGGCACGGGCGCCTATTAGGTATCCGTTGGGCAACGACGTTTGCGCATCGTCGATAACCAACATATGTTGTGAGACCATAACGCGACGCCTTCGACATGCAATCACCTGAGCAGGTAAATTTGCATCCACAAATTAATTCAATTTCATCCAAAAAAATCTACTGAACTAAATACAATTTTTCCATGCAAGTGTTGTGGACACCGTATACCGATGACATCCGCGCAAGTCTCCCTGCCAACTGTCTTAAAGGCGAAAGCATTTGGAGGGCATGTGTACCGTTGATATACTTCCACATTGTGGAGTATTACTTCTCGGACATGTTTAGAAAAGAAGAGGCATCAGCGGTTGCTGGTACCTCTTAAAATTTATAAATATAAACATGCATTTAATATGTTTCAAAATTAAACAAGTAGAAAGGTGGAACAATTAAAGTTTACGTCTACTTGCGTAAATAAAAAGGTTCTCAAGTAAAAAGCCGGTGAAGCGTTGTTTCAGGTGTGGGGAGAGGGGACATCTGGCCTCTCGCTGTCCTCTTCCTCTGAGGTGCTTCGCATGCGGGAAGTCGGGGCACCGTCGCGCTTCTTGTTGGGTTCTTCGTGATCGCCGCCAGGTGCAGTCTGGGATGGCTTCCTCTTCCTACAAGGTGCGCGCTTTGCATGGCTCCCGTTCCGGTCCTCTCGCTTGGCGGGAGGTTCGTTCTTATGCTCAGGTGGTGGATCCCCATTCTTGCTCGTCGCGCGATGGCTCTCTCGCTGCGGGTCTTCTGGTTGATGACGCGGAGTTGCTTCGTCGCCCCCTGGTGGCGGGTGCGATGAGCTGGTGGTTGGTGGTGCGGATGTCGGTGCAACTCCAGTTTCGCCTGGGGTGGTGGCGGCGAAGGAGGTCATGCTTTGTGCTAAAGTGCATGGGGAGGTTTCGCATGTGCGCGGGAAGGAGGTTGTGGACGTGAGAAGAAGCATGGTACTTATTGGGGTGGCACAGCAGTGCAACGTCGACTAGGAGGCTGTGAGGGCGCAGGTTCAAACTCTTCTGGGCCCTCTCTTCTATGGGGACCTATTCCGTTCGGACTCTGCTCATTGCTGTGTGCGTGGCCTATCCCCGGAGGAACGGGATAGGCTGCTGTGCGCTGGTTCTAATGACGAGGTTGTTTGGAGGAGGACTCGCGTGGCGGATGGCGCCTCTCTTTCCACCGAGGTCTGCGTCGCGGCTATTACCGGCGTTCCTTTCTTATCACGAAATGTTCCCTGTCTCTCCAAGGCGTTTCGCCGTTGGGGGGAGATACTGGCCATCATCGACGACGGCCTTGCTCCGGAGGCTGATTGGAAGTCAACTAGGGTTCTTCTCGAGTGCAGCTCAGCTTTTCTCAAAGATGCGCCTGGCAAGACTTTCTTCGGGACCCTTAAGATTGGGCGCTGGTGCTTCAAGCCCGAGCTCTCCATCATCCTCCCTCCGCCGGAGGCTGCTTCGGACCCGGAGGCGCTGGTGGACAGTCCGGTTGCCTCTCCGATGGTGCTCGATCCAGTTGCCTCGGGGCAGGAGTGCGACGCTTCGTCTCTGTCGTGCCACATGGAGCGTGATGCTGATTATTCCGAAGCGTCCCTACTCATGGCTGACGTGGATGGAACCTTCGAGGCAACCTTTCGGTCCCCGCGCCAACCGCCTGCATCTTCTCGTCTCCCTGACTTAGGGATACCCGAGGTCGATTCAGTTTTTCTCTCTCGTCAGATTGGGTCGGCTCCCGCCTTGTTTGTTGGCTTATCGGGTCCCTCCGCGGATCTCCAGAGCATGCGAGTTGGCGGACCCGTCCAGTTCGGATCTTGGCCGTGGGCCTCTCAACAGAATCTTCGGCCATCCTCGCCCGACTCTATGACGGTTCAATTCGAGGATTTGTGTCTCCATAACGGCTCAGGTCGCGAGTCTATGCTTTTGGCTACTCCTCGAACACCGGTGCGGACATCCTCTGTGCTTCATGCGGACTTCTCTTCTACTCTTCTTCCCTCGGGACACCAGCTCTTCGGCGATGAGGAGGGCCCTTCCTCCAGACGTTTTGGGAGAACTTACAGGAGGCGCACTCTTGCTGTGCATGAAGCTCGGGTGATTCACTCTTGTGCCTCTCTACGGGAGGCTGTGGCGGATGCTGCGGGCCTTCGTGGCCTTCGGGGAAACGACGGAGGCCTTGGGGGAAACGACGGAGGTTTTTAATCAAGGTTCTCTCATGGAACGTCAGAGGACTTGGGGATTCGGTCAAGCGTCGATCCTTGGGTTCGCGACTCTCGGAATGGTCTTGCGACGTTGCTCTCATACAAGAAACTAAGTTGCGAGATGTCGATGATATTATGTGGCGCTCCTTTGACGCTGGTTCCTTCGATGAATTTCGAGCGGTGAATGCGGCTGGCTCCGCAGGGGGCTTTCTCGTGACATGGCGATCTCAAATGTTCCCTTTTAGTTCAATGCTTGTCGGCCGCCATATGATCTCTGTTGCTTTGAACCGGGTCGATTCCACTGATCCGATGGTTTTCTCGTGTATTTACGCCCCTACGTGTCATATTATGAGAAGGGATTTATGGGAGGATATGCGCGGCGTGGCTACTTTATTTGGGGGCCTCCCCTGGATTCTGGGGGGAGATTTCAATGTAACCATCCATTCATCTGATCTGCCTCGCGGCAGGGGTGGGCATGACCCCGGATCTCAAGATTTTATTGAAGTAATTGATGACCTTGCCCTGGCTAACTTGGTACCAAACGACATTTCTCACACATGGCGGAACAATTCCTCGCGCTCTAGAATCGACCGTGTTAGACGAAAGGGAGTCTTTGTTATGATCAATAAGAAAACCCTAGGCTCTCTTATATAGGGAGAAGCCTTAAGGGTAAATTACATGGATGTCCAAATAGAAGAATGAAATAGAAACACAATACGTAAACAAATAATAATAATAGAAACTCTCTCTACACTCCCCCTCAAGGTGGAGCATAGATATCGATCATGCT
The DNA here is from genome assembly GCA_037367405.1 of Ottelia alismoides. Taxonomy (NCBI): domain Eukaryota; kingdom Viridiplantae; phylum Streptophyta; class Magnoliopsida; order Alismatales; family Hydrocharitaceae; genus Ottelia; species Ottelia alismoides. The sequence goes on from JAZKJV010008750.1 coordinate 239,770, forward strand.
CAGCTTGGATGAACATCTCTGGAAAGGTCCTCTGAGCAATGGCTTGGTGAATACATCGGCCGTCTGATCTCCTGAGCTAACATGGGCCGTGGATATCAATCCTCTCTGGATCAGATCCCTAGTGTAATGACAGTCAACTTCAATGTGTTTGGTCCTCTCATGAAAAGCTGGATTGTTGGCAATGAACAAAGCTGCCTGATTGTCACACTGAAGCGTCATAGGTAGAGATACAACTACATGTAGATCTTCTAATACAGAGCGAACCCACATCATTTCCGTGCTGGCTTGGGCCATTGCCCTGTATTCGGACTCGGCACTGGATCTTGCCACCACCGTTTGTTTCTTGCTTTTCCAAGAAACCAGAGAGCCTCCAACAAAGACTGCAAACCCTGAGGTTGATTTTCTATCCTTAGGGCATCCTGCATAATCTGCGTCTGCACACGCTGAGATGGATAAGTCTGCACCCTTTCTGAATAGTAGCCCTAATCCAGGAGTAGACTTCAGATACCTCAGTATCATGTGTATAGCATCCATGTGAACCTGTCTGGGCTGCTCCATAAACTGACTCACCCGGCTAACTGCAAATGCAATGTCTGGACGGGTTATAGTAATGTAGAGGAGTTTTCCCACCATCTCTCTATATCTCCTCTTATCCACTTCGTCAGTATCATCATCATATAACTTCATGCTGGGGTCCATGGGGATGCTTGATGGTTTGCACCCATCCATACCAGTCTCAACCAGGAAGTCAGTAATGTACTTCCGTTGTGTCATCACCAAACCATGCGCATTCCTAGCAAATTCCAACCCTAGAAAATATCTTAGGGTTCCAAGATCCTTTGTAACAAACTGACGACCTAGGAATGTCTTCGCCCTTGCTATGCCCTGAACATTATCTCCTGTAACAAGAATATCATCCACATAGACCATTATGACAACCGTACCTGCCGAGGTCTTCTGGACAAACAACGAATGGTCAGCATTGGACCTCTTGAATCCCTGCTGCTCAATTATGTTGGACAATTTCTGGAACCATGCTCGTGGACTCTGTTTAAGTCCATATATAGCCTTGTGAAGTCTACATACCATATGCGTCTCCCCCTCAGCAGTAAACCCGGGTGGCTGCTGCATGTAGACTTCCTCCTGTAAGTCTCCGTACAAAAATGCATTCTTGACATCCAACTGATAAATGCTCCAGTCACGGACCACTGCAACAGACAGGAGGATACGCAGAGTAGAGTGTCTCGCCACTGGAGAGAATGTATCCATGTAATCAACGCCATATGTCTGTGTAAATCCCCGGGCTACTAGACGTGCTTTGTATCTATCCAATGTGCCATCTGCATGGTATTTGACTGTGAAGACCCATTTGCAACTGACAACTGAGGCATCAGGAGGTGCAGGGACCAAAGACCATGTGCCACGGGACTGCAAGGCCCCCATTTCTTCTTCCATAGCCAGTCTCCAGCATTCACTCTTCAAGGCTTCCTGGTATGTCCGTGGTATGTCCACAGAAGATAAGGCAGTAGCAAACCTCTGGAAATCACCTGTGAGTCGGTGGAAGGAAACCTGTGAAGCAAAGGGATAGGATGCACACTGTCGTCTCTGTTTCCGAATAGCAATCGGAACATCCAGATCATCACTTTGGCCCACCTGTAAAGAGTCATCCTGCATGTGTTCTGATCCTGACCCGTCAGTAGAAACATCATCTGAACATACCTGAGGCTCAGTGATTGGCTGATCTGCTGTCTGAGCGGGACCTGACCGACGCGTATAGTGGATAGGAAATGGTGATATAATTTTCCGAGGAATGGGTGGTGGTGGAGGTGGAGGTGGTGGTGGAGGTGGAGGTGGTGGTGCTGGCAAAGGGACTGACACAGGAGACGAGTCAGGAGTAAGACAGGTAGGTGGTGGTGGAACCAAAATATCATCAGCGGTGGTGGATGGTATCATTCTGTCCCCGGCTGGCGAGAAGAACATGACCGACTCGAAGAAGGTGACATCCGCACTAACGAAGTACCTGTTGGTAGTAGGATCATAACACCGGTATCCCTTCTGGGTCCTGGAATACCCAACAAAGACGCACTTGACTGCTCTTGGAGAGAGCTTGTCAAGTCCAGGAGACAGGCGATGAACAAACGCCACAACACCAAAGACACGAGGTGGCAGTGAGAAGAGCTCTTTATCAGGAAAGATAAGAGAGATGGGTATCTTCTCTCCAAGGACAGAGGAGGGCATTCGATTGACCAGATAGCATGCAGTAAGAACAGCATCCCCCCAGAAGGAAATAGGAGCACAACTTTGAATCAATAAGGTACGAGTGATGTCCAAGAGATGGCGATGCTTTCTTTCCGCCACACCATTTTGTTGGGATGTATATGCACAGGTGGTTTGATGAATAATTCCCTTTGATGATAGAAATTGAGAAAGAGAACGTGTACAAAATTCCAGCGCATTATCCGTCCGAACATATTTGACTGAAGAAGAAAAAACATTCTGCACTTCATTAATCAGATTTTTAATAACATCTCCTGCTTCAGACTTATTCTTCAGTAGAAAAACCCAAGAGACATGAGAAAAATCATCTACGACCACAAGATAGAACCTGTGTCCCTGGTGATCGGGAACACGACTCGGACCCCATATATCTATATGTAACAACTCGAAAGGGGAGCTACTGCTCCGACTCTGACGACCTGGAAAGCTCGACCTGTGATGCTTTCCTAACTGACAGGTTTCACAACGAAACGACGAACTTGGCGAGATCTGAGGCAGAAGATGGCGCATTTTCTGGAGTGGAAGGTGACCAAAACGAATGTGCCAAATGTAAGGTGAGACTGGACCAACAGAGTGAGCGGAGATGCCAGCATAAGATTCCCGGACCAATCGATATAGACCGTTCTGCTCAGAGCCACAGCCAATCACCTTGCCCGTGAGTATGTCCTGAAAAATGAGAGAAGACGGGTCAAATATAGCTCGACAATTCAAATCCTTTGTAATCTGACTAATAGACAACAAATTCAGTGAGAATTCAGGAGCATGTAAGACATTCTGTAGCTGCATAGCGGAGGTTAAGAAAACCTCCCCCTGACCAACAAGGGGCGAATAGGAACCATCTGCTATCTGCACTGAGCGACCTGGAGGAATAGCCCTGTAGGCCTGTAATCTACCTTTATCTCGACACAGATGATGTGTAGCTCCTGAATCTATAACCCAGTCAGATATATCATGTGAAGGAATGATCGCTGAAGATCTACCTGAGGAACTGGCAGCAGCGGAAGAACTGGCTGAGGCTGTGGCAGCAATATCAGATGAGCCACCAGATGAATCACCAGAAGACTGTGGCATAATATCACGGAGACGGGCCACGAGTTCGTCAAATCTATGATCTGCAGTAGACGGTAATGGAGACTGTGAATGCTCTGCAACCCGTGCCGATGCTGGGAACCCATGCTTTGAGTAGCATGTCTCCTCTGAGTGTCCAGGTCTGTGACAATATGAGCACGTCTGACTAGGTCGACCGCCTCTTCCCTGAGAGCCACGGCCACGTCCACGGCCACGCCAAGAGGATGGTCCACCTCTCCCACGCGAAGCTGCCATCGCAGATGGGGGTGGAGTAGAAGAGCTGGAGGAAACTGGGATACGGCTGAGCCTCCTGTATACATCCTCCACGGGAGGAATGACTGCATCTGCTAAGATCTGTGACCGTGCTGCGTCATACTCAGGGTCTAGGGCAGCAAGTAAAACACCCACCATGGTGGCGTTCCGGAATGTTTTCTGCTGCTCTGGAGTAGCAGTCAGAGGGATGGTACTGTAGAGCTTCTCAAACATCCCTCTCAGGGATGTGTATAGAGAGTGGAGCGGTCTGCCGGCCTGCTTCATCGTAAAGATGTCATGCTGAAGCTGCAACATCTTTGTCTCATTTCGCACCTGCGAATATGTAGCAGCAAGAATGTCCCACATCGCATTAGCAGTGGGCTGATGGAGGACATCATTAGCTATCTCCATCGTCAGCGTACCCGATAACCAAACCTTTGCATAAGCATCATCGGCCTCCCATGAGGCGTAGATCCCTGTCTTCTCCGCAGGCTCATCCTCGGTAAGAATGTGTTTCTTACCATTTGATTTCATGAGGCTCATGAATTGCATGGCCCAAAACTCATAGTTAGACCCGTCCATCTTCACTATCGGCGCCGGACCTTTGAATGCGCCAGTGGAGGGCAAATCGACTTTCGATTCTGACATACTGCTGCCGGAAGAAGACAAAGGGAGAATAGACAATGTGATGAATGTCTACACCCACTGCATCGGATTTGAGTGCGTGTGTAGACCTTTACGCACTCAAATCCATAAAGCCGAGGAAGAAAGGTCTAGGGCACGCTTCCAAGGAAGCAAAATAGCCCTTGAACGGCCTCGAGAACGACGCCTAAGTGCTGATGAAGTCCACGGAACCCCTACGGCGGCTGATGGAGTTGCCGCCGGGGCTCTAGGTGCGGCAGGGGGTGCCGCTAGATGGCGTGGCTGGCGCTGGGGGGGTCCCGGCGGTGCCGCAGGAGGGCTGGGGAGGCCGCAGGAGCGGCTAGCGGCGCCGCAGGAGCGGCTGGGAGGGCTGGCGGCGCCGCAGCAGCGGCTGGGAGGGGCTGGCGGTGCCGCAGGGGCGGCTGGCGGCGCCGCTCGGGAGGAGAGAAGGTGTGGGCGGCGGGTGGGGGGTTAGGGAAAGAGCCCTAGGGTGGCTCTGATACCATGTTAGACGGAAGGGAGTCTTTGTTATGATCAATAAGAAAACCCTAGGCTCTCTTATATAGGGAGAAGCCTTAAGGGTAAATTACATGGATGTCCAAATAGAAGAATGAAATAGAAACACAATACGTAAACAAATAATAATAATAGAAACTCTCTCTACAGACCGGTTCTTGGCTAATGGGAAGTCGTTGGAGTCCTTCCCCCTCTTCTCTGTTTCATCACGCCCCCGATCTTTTTCGGATCCACTCTCCCATCATCTGGGACTCTGGCGAGGGTATTCGACCTCGGGGTCTTTTTCGATACGAGAAGTGTTGGTTGTTGGAACGTAATTTCAAGCAGGTCGTTCAGGACCATTGGGCCCATGTTCCCGTCTCGGGATCCACGGCTTATAGACTTGATCAGAAGCTTGCTTCGCTTCAGAGGGTGCTTGTGGAATTTAAGAGGAACTCCAGGCAGGCGCGTATTGCTTTGCGCACGGAGGCGGAGGAGATTATTTTGCAAGTTGACTTGTTGGAGAATGAGCGTGAGCTCTCACTTGATGAACTTCGGGAGCGCGATTCCGCTCATGCTCGGGTACAGGATGAGGACCAGAAAAGAACAATTGAATGGCGTCAGCGCTCGCGGCTAAAATGGCTTAAAGAGGGCGATGCGAATACCGCATTCTTTCACCGTGTCGCGAGCAATAGGAAGTGTTATAACATGATGCGCTCCATTTCTGTCAATGATGTTAATATTTCCGAGGAAAGGGAGATGGGGTGCGCCATAGTGGATCACCTCAAGCGTGCCTCATCAATCTCTTCCCCGCGTAGGTGGCGATGGCTGGGCCTTGGCGCTTCTTCTATCTCTGACTCGGACTCCGACTCTTATTCGTCCCATCTCCTTGGAGGAGACTAAAGCGGCTGTGTGGGCATTAAATCAAGATTCTTCTCCGAGGCCGGATGGATTCTCCGTTGCTTTCTATCGCGACTTCTGGGAGATTGTGGTGGGTGACGTCATGGAGGTCATCTCTGATTTTTGTTCGGGTAACCTCGGCTTTGATCGCCTCAATCGGGCTAATATTGTTTTAATTCCAAAAAAAGTGCCGGCGCAGCGTATTGAGGATTATCGGCCAATTTCAGTCTCCAATGGAATATACCTTATCGTGGCTAAAATTTTAGCCACACGTTTGTCTCGGGTTCTGGATGATCTTATTTCTCCGGTACAGGCCGCGTTCATTAAAGGGAGGCAAATCTCTGATTGCATTGTCGTTGCGTCCGAAATGGTTGCGGATTGGAAAAAGGAAAAAAAGAAGGGGGTACTATGGAAAATTGATTTTGCTAAGGCTTATGATTGCCACGATTGGAGCTTCCTTTGGTCCGTTTTGCGTAGGCGTGGCTTCCCAACCTTGTGGATCTCTTGGATGCGTAGATGTGTCTCTACTGCTTCGCTCTCTGTGATGATCAATGGCCGGCCGTGTGGTGGTTCCTTCCAGCCTCGCAGGGGGGTGCGTCAGGGCTGTCCTCTTGCGCCCCTCCTCTTTGTCTTGGCCTCCGATGTTCTTGCGCACATGGTGAACCGCGTAATTGACGCAGGGCTTACTGATGGATTCCGAAAGGGGGATGTTTGCGTGCCGTTGATCCAGTTCGCCGACGATATTATTTGCTTCATTGAGGGCGGTCCGGAGGAGGTGTCCGGTATGGCCAACACTCTTGCCCTTTTCTGTGAATTATTGGGCTTGTCGATTAATGTCTCCAAATCCAACGTGGTGCCTTTTGGCTTGTCGCCTGCGGAGGCGGAGGAATGCGGCCGGCTACTCGGCTCTTCGCCTGGTGAGCTTCCGATTGCTTATCTAGGTTTACCTTTATCGGTGGGGCGGGCCAGAGCCAAGGATTGGCGTGTTATTACTGAGCGAGTGGAGTCGTGCCTTGCTAGTTGGCGGGCAGCTTTGCTTTCTCAGGGAGGGCGACTCATCCTTCTCAAATCAGTGCTCTCGTCTATACCTGTGTACTTCCTCTCTGTTCGAAGAATGCCTGCGGGGGTCCGTTTGCGCCTTGAGCGGTGTATGCGTCGTTTCTTGTGGGGGCGGAAGGGGGGGAATGGTAGGGGCATGCATCTGGCCGCTTGGGGTGACGTGTCCATGCCTAAGCACTTTGGTGGGCTTGGTGTCCGGAGATTGGATCTGGTTAACGACGCTCTCTTACTCAAATGGGTCAGTAGACTCTGGGGGACGGAAGATAACTTCTTCACCAATGTTCTCAGGGTGCTCTTGGGCAACGACTGGTTCGGGCTGCAGCGGGGGGCTTTGCGATTACATTACTCCCCGTTCTGGCGCAGCGTCATGGCCGCACTGCAGAGGAATGTGGCACTCTTCACCCCGGTGTTGGGGATGGGGGAATCTTTCAAGTTTTGGCTGGATGATTGGTCGGGAGGTGGTCCTCTCCAGGTGCGTTTCCCAAGATTGTTTGCGCTTGCGTCGAATAGGAATGTGACTGTGGCGGCATGTTGGGCGGATGGATGTTGGTGCCCTCGTTTCTCTGCGAACTTCTCTGAGCAGCGGGTGGATGACTTCGTTTTGATGATGGTGGCTCTCAGTATTGTCGCTACGCCAAATTTGCAGGGGGATCATTGGCGCTGGAAGGACGGATCCTTTTCCACTAGGAAGTCTTACCGGGCTCTGGTCCTTCCTCCACCACCTACGTCTTCTCTGCTTGTGCGTGATTGTGGATTTTTCTGGGGCTTGCGCTTGCCGGAGCGCATCGGCATCTTCCTTTGGTTACTTCGCAGAAGGAGGCTGTTGACTCGTGATCGTTGTGCCAAGTTTTTTCAGAACTTCAGTGCATCTTGCCCCCTATGTTGTGATGAGGACGAAACCGTTGACCACCTCTTCTTCGGCTGCCACTTGGTTTTGGGTATTTGGGACGATTTGCCCTGGGCAAGAGCGGACAATCTCGCCGCCTTTTGCGAGATTCTTTGGTCGAACAGGAACAGGGGCATGCATGATCTTTTGGCTCCTATCGCGTGGCTGTAGTGCATATGGCTTGGCAGGAACGATGTTATTTTTTCAGGGCAGCGTTTTTATCGTGAAAATGTTCTTATTTCGTGTGCTCGATTTATATCCGACTGGTGTACTCGGTAGGTTTCTGGCCCTCTCTATGGCGGACGAGTTTCTAGTATTCGCATTCTCCTTCTGATACCTTCTCCCCTTCCTTCGCTATGTAAGTATCTCCCAATCTTCTCTTTTTTTAGTTATATATATTGCTGGGGCGACCACCAATGAGTGTATCCCCCTCTTTTGAGCCTAAAAAAAAGTATTTTGTAAGCATCTCCCATGAGCACCCATTATTCCAACATTTTTCATATATGACATATTTATTTTGTAATCAAATGTTCATAATTGTAGGAGTGTATGTATATATATATATCTATTATCATATTGACCAGATATCATATCTGTGGATTTGACGATGTGAAAGATGGGAATGGAAATGTTTATGGATTTACTTGATTCTCAAGTTCAATGAGTAGTCATTTCCTATCAACACAACTTTTGATTTTAACTTCTCCAAATCTTAACTTCAACTGTCTTAGATGTAACTCTAGATGATGTAGATATAGATATGGATGATCTGGATGTAGAATCGCCAAGTTCGTTGGCGAAGAAAAACTCAAGCGGTGAGGTAGCCTACAAATGGCTCTTCCGTCTCGCCATCTAATTGGAAGTGCGGTCCAATAGAGGGATAGGTCTACTCCAAAACTATGCCACTGAGACGGGTGAGAGAGACTCTCCGGAAAAGTCTCTCTAGAAAACGGCCCGACCGGTAACGGGAAACCGAGCTCGTACGAAAAACTAAAATCGAGGATCCCCCGCCTGGGTGTCCTAAAACAAAGGGTCAGCAGAACTGGTCAAAAGTTGGGATCCCAACGAGACGTAAAAACACTGCGAGCTCACGTAAAAACCCGTAAAGGGGACTGGGATCCTAGACCCGCGCACTTGGCGGCCGCTGCCCGAACTGGGCTTCCTATCTCCCGCCCAGTTGAGGTTCACCGCGCCCTCGCACAGTCAGGTGTAAGAACCAGCATGACTGGCACTATTAATTATAAGTGATCACTAATTCACCACCTGTTTTACCTGTTTGAATACTAAATCCTTTCTCAACCTTTTATGTAGTTAACTTTCCAGATCCAGGTATCTCGTCCACCATCTGCTTAACTGTGATCCATAATTAGTGGTTTATATTTAATGGATTATTATCATCATATGGTCTTAGAAATCATTATGGGCTTCGAGTGAGGAGGGTATTAATACTTATTATTAAAACTTTAATATCTTCATTACTTCATAAGATTGTGAGTAAATTTATATATAATATTTCCAAAACTTTCATCTTTTGAAGCATGAAATTAATATTGTAGTCATTGATCTGAATTAATATCAAGATATACAAAATCTTGACTTCTATTGTCTTTTTAATCAAAATCTTGTAGCTTTACATCTGATCTTCGTTCAGACTTAACTTCCTAACCTAGTGACCTTTAGATAGCCTTAAACTCATGCCTAAAAAACCCCAGATTCATCACTAGTTATATGACGTCCCTGAATATAATTACGGTACTTATTATTTTCCACTGCATTTCTTTGAACTTTGATTATCTTCATCTCTCTTAAATTTTATGATATATGGTAACCAAAAAGGATCCAAGTTTACAGTGGACATATTTATACACAAATCTACATCTACAAGGTATATCGATAATTAGGTAGTACTTCAACCATATAGTATGAAATGTTTAGTGACATCACGCATGAAATGTTTATAGCATCATCTATCATGAGTGGATGCACACAAAGGCGTACATTCACACACTGCCCATAAAATCACGATCCTGATTTGTTCAAATTCATTCGATATCAACAAATATGTCTTGGGTTTTCTATTCCAATTTATGTATCTATGTTCAGTCAGCCAACTTAAGCATTTACTCATGTCAACAATCATTTGTTTCGTTAAAGATGAAATGTTTGCAACGAACATCAATTTTTTCCAAATAAATCACAATTTCTGATCTATTATGATTCTTATTTCAGAAATACCCAGATACCTGGTAATCCACTCATAAGATGACTATATTACTCAACAAAAAAAACACAACTATTGTTTACAGGAGAATCACAAACTATGGTTTGCAAGAGATCTGTAAATCAATCAAACAAACTTTCTCAATGGAAATTCCAGAATTTTATATAAATATATCGTGATCAATAATGCCAATATTTAAAAATAGTCTGAAAAGAAACCCACATTATCTATTAAACTCCAATTATTCCATCTTCTTATCCCAAGATTTATTCTTATAAAAGTAATTAAAACTTAGATACAAGCAAGTTGAAGAACCTAAGAGGCTAAAAGTAGGAGAAGAAAATATCCAAGGGTGTACATGTATGACAACAAAGAGAGGGTATTGAGATTGTATATATGATCAAGTGTACTATGCATGCATGACAGCAAAAGGAGGAGAAAAGGAGTGTACCTTTTATTTTTGATTTCCAAAGAGGAAATCACTTGCATGCAGGGATGGATTCTGGAGCAAGAAGGGCTTCTAGCTACTTAGAACAACAATAGGAGGAGGAAGAAGAAAGCTCCAGTCCTTAGGTTGTCCCTGTAGTAGCAAGGATATGGAGAGAAAGAGGTATAGCAGCTTTTGAACTGCTGTTCCTTACTTCCAGAACAGTGGCATAGCACATGAAATGCTCCTTCGTTGGGAACTTGAGTGAAAAGAGAAGGAGAAATAGGAAGAGGAGAAAAACTGTCGTTGGAACTTTGGAGAGAATGTAGGCATGTATTTGTGGAGATATATATAAGGAAAGGAGGGAAGATTGTTACTTGATAAGTGTAGGAAGAAGGAAAGCCATGTGGCTGAAACTAAACTTAATAAAAAAATTTAAAAAATTTTAACGGTATTGTGTAATACACAGCTCAGAACTTTTAATATACATACATATATATATATATATTTACCAACACTTTATACACTTAACCAACTTAAAGTTGACCGCATATGCACCTCGATTGTCGGATTTCGACAAGCAATATCTTGATCTGATCGTCTTTCAACGACGATCGAAATGAGTATAATATTGATATACTTTTGATCGGGTTTGGATGCCCGAAATTTTCGAGATACGGTTTCAGTTTGGGGTTAAGTTTTGTGATTTAAAAATATCAAACGACCTCCGATTGACGAACGGTCGATTCGTTGGTCTTGTTTCGTCGAATCGGATTTTTAGGCGGTCTCGGTTTGTTTCGCGGTTTCTGAATTTGCGTCGTGGCTTTTTCGGACACGTATTACGGTACGGTCAATTTTTGGTCGATTTTATCCAAACGGCTTTTGATTTACGATCAATTGATCGATGTAAGTTATTTAATTCTGTCCGGTAACTTTATTGGGTTAATCAGATCCAAATCGGATCGGATTCGGGTTTGTTAGGATCCGGATGTTACAAAATGACTACATCATGACCATCTCCTCCTCCAAAGCAAGACATCATTGTCTACATCGCATAACATCCTGATATGTTTGTAGGATCTCTACAGCTGATAGACTCATGACAAACCTTCTGAAATCCTTTGAAAGATGCCTTAAAGAAACATGAGCAACGAGAGGATACATGGCACATGTACACTTCTGCTTCCAGAAAACAATGGGCACATTGAGATCATTTGTACCATATGTAGCCTGAAAAGTAGCCTCCTAAAGGGAACTTGTTCATTTTATAAAGTAGGTTGTTGCATAGACAAATCATCAGTGCCGTCATTAGAAACAAATTGCTCTGAATATTGATGGGTCGTGTTGGGTGACGGGGCCCATGAGCAGGGGGTACAAAAGGTGGCCTGCAAATGCAAAAATATGGCAAAAACAGAGCCAAATTACTAGGAGGCGAAGGAACAACTACAGTAGGAGCAGGTGAAGGTGGTGGCAGCATCAGAAGAACCCTAGTTGGAGTTGATGCTAGCGAGGAGGAGGCATGTAGATCTCCTTTCCATAGTCAGACGGAGTCAACTTGTCACATGTAGGAAACAAATACATGACCGACTCAAATAAGGTGACGTCAGCACTAATGTAGTACTTTCAACGAACAAGATCAAAGTATCGGTACCCCTTCTGTATACAGGAGTATCTCACAAAAATGCACTTGACAATTCTAGGGGAGATCTTGTCACGACCAATAGTCAGATGATGAATGAAGGTTACAGAGCCAAAGACATGAGGTGTGCGCAAGAAAATATCCTTCTCGGGAAATGCAATCGAGAAAGATATCTTCTCTCTTAACACATAGGATGACATACGATTCGCCAAGTAATAAGTAGTGAGAACCGCATCACCCTAGAAAGAGTGGGGAGCGTGATTCTAAATCAGGATGGTCTTGGTCACATCAAATGCTAGTATTTGCAATCTGCAACACCGTTTTGCTGGAAAGAGTATGCAGAAGAAGTCCGATGTAAAATGCCAAGGGACTTAAAGTATTGAGAAAATTGTAAAGTACATAACTCCAAGGCATTGTGAGAGTAAACATTTGACAGTAGTAGGGAAAATGTTCTTGATTTCATTAATAAAAGTTTGAATCACAAGCCCAACTTCAGTCTTGTTTTTCAACAGAAAAAGCCATGGTAGTCTAGAAAAATCATCAACTACATCAAGATAGAACATGTATCCATGACATCAAGATAGAACATGTATCCATGATGGTCAGGGACAATGTTGGGATTCTAAATATTAAAGTGAATTAACTCAAATAAGCTACTGCTAATACGACTATGATGACCATAAAAGGTAGGTCGATGATGCTTCCCAAGTTGGCAAGCCTCACACTGAAATGTAGAGTGAGAGGATATATGTGGAAGAACACGACACATCTTTTGTATTGGAAGGTGACCAAACTGAAGATGTCGTATGCATGGAGAGACTGATTCAGTAGGAATAGAAGAAACACTAGCATATAGAGACTGGACTAGTTTGTAGAGACCCCCTTGCTCACGACCACATCCAATCACCTTGCCCATGAGTATGCCTTGAAATACAAGAGAAAAAAGGCTCGATATGGCCTAAAAATGCAAATCCTTAGTAATCTGACTAATATACAGTAAATTCATTGAGAAATCAGGTGCATGAAGCACATTCTATAGATGCTAGAAAGCATCAAGCTGATCTCCCCATGTCCCGTAATAGGGGAATGGGTCGCATCTACTATGACAACTACTCTGCCTTGGGGTATAGATCTATAAGTCATAAACTGAGCTCTGTCTTCGCATAAATTATGAGATGCACCATAATCTATGATTCACTATGCCATGTCTACCTTGTGACAACTAGTAAGACATAAGTAATACTTGAAGTACTGGCAGATGATGTTCTAGCGATGTTAGAGGAGCCTGCTGAAGCACTGAAGGGTCCAGAGGTAGGAGTCATGATCTCCCTCAGACGGGAGACAATATCCCCGAATCTCTGATAAATAACACGAGCAATAGGAGTCTTAACATGCTCAACATCACGACTGCTAGGGAAGCAATGTAGTGGATGGAGGCAACGCCAGAGACTTGGAGATAGCCTCTAGAAGGTGGCAGCGTTGAAGGGTTTTTGGGAGGGGGAAGGGATCTAGGGCATAGCAGTTCAATCTAAGACCATCGTTCTGATAACATGTACAACAACAACAACAACAAAGCCTTTTCCCACAATTAAGTAGGGTCGGCTACATGGATTCTTCGCCTCCATTCAGATCTATCTTGGGTCAATCTCGGACTTATATCCAAAAAGCTAAGATCCCTTCGTATAGTCTCTTTCCAACACTTCTTGGGCCGTCCTCGCCCTCTCTTAGCCGGCTCAACATCCCAACACTCGCATCTCCTAACCGGTGCATCAGTTGACCTTCTTTGCAAATGACCAAACCATCTTAAGCGGTTTTCTCGCATCTTATCCTCGATCGGAGCTACACCAACTTTCTTTCTAATTGCATCATTCCGAATCCGATCTTTACGTGTATGTCCACACATCCATCTTAGCATTTTCATTTCTGCTACAGCCATTCTCTGCACATGTCTATGGTTCACAGGCCAACATTTAGAACCATAAAGCATAGCAGGTCTCACGGCTGCTTTGTAAAACTTTCCTTTAATTTTTAAAGGAATTTTCTTATCACAAAGAACAGCGGAGGCTCCTCTCCACTTTAGCCAGCCTGCATTTATTCTATTAGTAACATCTCCATCAATTTCCCCACATGTTGCAAAATAGATCCCAGATATCTAAAAGAATCTCTCTTCTGAATGTTATCGTCACCAATCTTCACCTCGATTCCTTCACCATTGCTTCCATCAAAGGTGCATTCCATATATTCCGTCTCAGCCCTACTTATACGAAAGCCTTTAGTCTCCAATGCATGTCTCCAAACCTCAAGCTTCTCATTTACTCCATCTCTAGTCTCGTCAATCAACACAATATCATCAGCAAATAACATACACCAAGGTAACTCATCCTGAATGTGACTTGTCAACTCGTCCATAATCAAAGTAAAAAGAAATGGACTCAAAGCTGAACCTTGATGTAAACCAATGTTGATATCAAAATAGTCAGTCTTCCCCGTCGGGGTCCTTACACAAGATAAAGCCCTATCATACATATCCTTTATGAGATTAATGTATAGGACAGGTATTTGTCTCTTCTCCAAAACTCTCCATAGTATCTCTCGTGGGACGGAATCATAAGCCTTCTCCAAATCAATAAAGATCATATGGATATTCTTCCTTTTAGCTCTATAAATCTCCATTGTTCTCCTCAGCAAATGGATGGCTTCAATAGTTGAGCGACCTGGCATGAATCCGAATTGGTTTTCTTATACTTGGGAAACTTGCCTCAACCTTCTTTCGATCACACGTTCCCAAATTTTCATAGTGTGACTCATCAGCTTGATACCTCTGTAATTTGAACAATTTTGAATGTCTCCTTTGTTCTTATAAAGAGGCACCACGATACTCCTCCTCCAATCTTCAGGCATTTTCTTGCTTCGCCAAATAACATTGAATAGATTCGTAAGCCAAGTCAAACCATACTCACCTAAAACTTTCCATACTTCTACAGGGATGTCATCCGGTCCAACACCTTTCCCAGGTCTCATAACCTTCAAAGCCTCCTCTACTTCTTTTCTTTGTATTCGTCTATAGCATGCACGATTCAAGTAACTTTCACTACTAGCTAGATCACCCAAAGTGATCTCTCTACTTCCTTCTCCAATGAAAAGTTTATGGAAGTACTGCTCCCATCTAGTCTCTATATCCTTCTGAGTAACAAGCACGTGACCTTCCTCGTCCTTAATGCATCTCACTTGAGAAAGGTCTTTGGTCTTTCTTTCTCTTGCTTTGGCCAACCTGAATATATCCTTCTGGCCCTCCTTAGAGTTGAGATTTTTATACAAAACCTCATAAGCTTTTTACTTAGCTTCGCTTACAGCCTTCTTTGCTTCCTTCTTCGCTATTTTATAGTCTGTGACAGTTTCCTCTGTACTATCCTTAGACATAGCTTTAAAGCAAGCTCTTTTAATTTTTAGCTTCTCTTGCACCCCTTCACTCCACCACCAAGCCTCCTTTTGACCCGGAGCTCCTCCTTTTGACTCGCCTATCATCTCTTTGGCTACCTTTCGAATACAAGATGCTACTGCCTCCCACATCTCGTTTGCACTACCGCTACAATCCCAAGATAAGTCTTCTTAAACCTTCTCCCTGAAGCTTGATTGCTTCAGCGGAAGATTCCACCACCTAGTTCTAGTGATCTTAGGAACCTTCATTTTCTTTACCAGCCCTTTTATTTGTAAATCCAAGACTAACAAGCGATGTTGGGTTGTCAAACTCTCTCCAGGGATTACTTTGCAATCTTTGCAACACAACCGATCTCTTCTCCTCAACGCAAAGTAATCTATCTGTGTTCTAGTTGAGCCACTCTTATAAGTAATTAAATTCTCCTCCCTCTTCTTGAAAAGAGTGTTTGCTATGAAAAGATCATATGCAGTTACAAAATCCAGAATGACTTTTCCCTCTTCATTTCTATCCCCAAAACCATGTCCTCCATGCACACTTGCATACCCTGAAACATCTTTTCCCACATGTCCATTAAGATCTCCACCTATGCAAACCATCTCTCTTTGTGGGATTCCTTGTAAAATCTTATCCAGATCCTCCCAAAAAGCTTGTTTAGTCCTTTCATCTAAACCAATTTGCGGTGCATAAATTGAGATGATATTCAGAATTTCTTCTTCAAGCACCAACTTTAGCAAAATAATCCGATCCCCAAATCTTTGCACCTCAACCACACAATCCTTCAAATCTTTATGAACAACCACTCCAACACCGTTTCTGCCCTTATCTTTACCTGAATACCAAAGTTTAAAGCCTGTCTTCTCGATCTCCCTTGCTTTCTCTCCAACCCATTTAGTCTCTTGAAGACAAAATATATGAATCTTCCTTCTTTCCATTGTATCCACTATCTCCATCAATTTTCCAGTTAAAGTACCGATATTCCAACTACCAATCCGTAACTTCCTTTGCAATCTCTTTTGGACTAACTTCTTTACTCGCATGCGTCCATTATGCGAGAACCCTTGTAAATTTTGGACTGCATCCGGGTGGTGATGCAGCGGAACTAGCTTATTTACCCGCTTGCGTTCCTCATGCGAGAACCCTTGTAAATTTTGAACTACATCCAGGCTGCGATGTAGCGGCCCTTGCCAATTTTTCATTGCATTCGGGCGATGCAACGCGTCGCAAGTAGGGAACGCCCCAACGAAATCTGTATGTTTGCTTAAATCCATGTTTAAAAGATCCGAACGGTTTCGAGATAAATGCATAAATAGTGTTCTTAGAAGAACTTTAAGAACACTATTTACGAATTTATCTCTCCTGCGCTGGCTGTCGGCTACCTAACGCGCAACCCTCCTCATTTACCCGGGCTTGGGACCGGCCATGGCTGAGTTCGTTCTGATAACATGTGGAAAGAAAATATTGAATTGCTTATTGATGAGGCCCCATGTTGGGAAAATTACATAATAGAGATGAAAAAAAGAAAATACATAAAATAAGAAAAGATAAAATAATTCTCAACAATAACCGAATGGAAGATGTCCAAGGCATTTGTGTCATTGTATATCTTGATGGTTACAATCATTCTTGCATTCTTGTTCTTTCTTCCTTGACTCACAGTCGTTAAAGCAACTGCCACTTTAAAACGATATCATGTAGACAATCAACATCGCTCTGATATCACGTAGACAATCAAGCACACAAATATGGTGGTTTATGTGGAACCCCTTCATGATAGAAGGGAAAAACCATGGGAAAGAAGGAATTGCTATGTCGGTTTATGTGGAAAGCCCTCCATGATGGAAGGGTAAAACCAGGGAAGGGCCCTAGTTGCTCACAGCAACTAGGACTTTGTCTAATTTTTTCTCTCTCTTGAAAACGGGAGGAGCGATACATATATGTGTCAATGTAGGATGGATCCCCTCCCAAGATTCGCTTATCGGCACTCAACAAACCTATAAATCTGCCTCATTTATGTGGAGAGCCGATTCTTTTTGTAGTCTTGAGGATGCTATAGGAATCATTTCCAAAAAAAACTTGTATATGAAACTTATCAACTTTGCCTTGTCACATTTTCCATATTGTGATAGTTTTTTTCTAAAACTAGCGGTGAAAAAGTGATTCATCTTTATTTAGCAGCCCATGGCTCTCTTTAATAGAGAGTCGTCTAGGGGAAAACTTTAGAGGAAGACCAAAGTAGGAGAAATAATAAATAGAGAAATAACAAACAGGCTAAATGCCTCTGCATAATCCTCAACACTCCCCCTCAAACTGGATTGTAGATATTCATCATGTTCAGCTTAGACACACTTCTGAAGTCGAAGTCAGGAATGGAGTGCTTTGATAAAGATGTCTACTTCTCTCAAGGAAGTGATAGAGTTGAGACCCTTTCATATTATATCTCTGCCGTAGTGACAATTTTCCTCAATGAGTGGTTCTATCATAAGTGGTAAGATTGTTAGCTATGAACAATGTCGCTTGGTTGTCACACAACAGCAATGAAGGAGGCAACTATATGTATAGATCTGTCAACATTAATCTTCTACATATTTAATCAATATATAGATCTCTCAACACTGATCTGCCACATATTTGGTTCAAATAAGGAAACCCAAAATGAAACCTGCAATATCTTGAATCCACTCTTTAGATAAGAACATGAAATCAAGAGGCTCTGGAAAAGATCTAACCTGAACCCTTCTGTGCCATGAACAAAATAAAAGAACACACGTATTACCACAATATCAAGAAATCTGTACATTGTATTCAGCACAACATAGTGCCATTTTACTCCAACGCATAAGATGCCAAACTAGCAAATGTTTATATTGATTATATTCTCTTAATACAGGATATATAAAATATACAGACCCACATATAAAATATATAGACCCACCTCATACACAGAAGGCTCTTAATGAGGTGTAATCAAATGTCATACATTAAATGGATCTTGGCGTTATCCAGTTGCTCTGCAGCTCATCTTTATCATTAACAGTAGTCTCTATCGTCAACAACCTACCTGCAGTATCTTTAGGAGTATCTATTACATATGTTAAAGGTGGGTTTTCAGCAGGTTTTTGAACACGTGGATAGGCTGTCCATCCATTCCAGGCAGCGATGAGAAAGAGGTGTGTGGTCCCGTCCCGTGATGGCACCTTTCTCTCCCATCCTTCTCCAATTATTTGTTACACGTGTAATCTTCTCCATCTTTCCCTCAACACCCAATCTACCTCTCACCTCAATGCGAAATCTCTCTCTCCACGCATGATCTCTCTCCCTCCCTCCCTCTCTCTCTCTTTCTATATATAGAATATGTACCATCTCCTGCGTTATTAAATAACAACTAAAAGTTTCTCTCACTATCCCTCTCTTTACTATATTTAGATTTATTATAATGATGCTTCTCTCTCACTTAAATATGTCTCTCTCCATCTATATTTTATACAATGTTACCAGGGTTTATTGAATGACATTATTAATTAATTAATTTCGCATGCCAACTTTCTAAAATTTATTTTTAACATAAATTATACAGTTATTTTCATTATAATGTTATCCCTTCGTAATGTTACCTCAATATTCAGATAATGGTTTATATATTTTATTTTTTATACCTATGAGGTGATTATTAGAAAATTTGAAAGATTGCGTTGCAAAATTTATATTTTTACCACACTTGCAATATACTAATTATAGTATTAGCATATTTTTCTATAATTAATGGAAAACTAAAAAATATTTTCTTAATTATACTACATTATAATTACAAAATAAATATTATAAATAAAAAATAAACATGCATCCAATTAAAATGATTCTATTAATTATAATAAATAATAAATACTATAAATAAAAATAAATATGCATTCAATTAAAATGATTCTATTAATTATTACAAATAACTTGATCTGCATGGTTATATTTTAAAATCAAACCTTTATCGAAAAATTGTTAAAATACAAATTAAATATATTAATATGTAATAATAAATTACCATTTTATAATTAATAGGTAATTGTGCATGACGATCCATCTCACAAACTTATATAAAAACGTGTAGTTATTGAAATTTATTCAATACAAATTATTTATGATAAAAAATTCAATATTTAAAATCGAAATTTTGATTGTATTTTAAAATTAAACTTTTATACCTTAAATGCTAGAACATTAATATTACTATTATTTTTGTATACATAATGCATTTGTCCTTGACTACAAATGCACAATAACAAATATTCGTTCATATGCAGAATTTAAAGAGATATATCTTAATTATTTCTTGCCAATTATCAATTACTATAGAATATAGAGTTTCGATCCATATCTTCAAAATATTTTTGTAATTGCTGATAAAGTAAAATTTTAATAAGTATATCTCTCTTTAGTTCCCTTTCTTCTCCCTCATACATATTTGAATACTTTGGCTAAAAAATATACCATTAATTTAAATTATATATGTAGAGTAACATACATTTTAGGGAAATTAATCTAATAGTTATATCCATAATATCTTTACCCTAACTCTTATGATGCAAAATAGTTATTAAAATCATAAATAACATAGTATATATAAGCTAAATAGGTTTTTATTTGCATATCAAGAGAAATCTCTGATTAGAGTACAATTTATTTAATCTTATCTTATACTCTACTTTGTATCTTTGTTTACTACATTGATTATATTTTATTACGAATTTTTTATTTATTAATTGTTTATATCCATTATCTACAATTATTACATATATCTAATTTCTATTTTACGATCGTGCCTTATGAATTGCGATATATTATGTCAGAACATCTGGATTCTACCTCATCTTCTCAAGTTATATAATGTGGAAAGGCTATGGATAATTATTGTTACAAAAATGAGTACAATTTGAACAATTAGTAACGGGGAATCATTTGTTTAGGTCCCAATAAAATTGACTATTTTCATTCTTTGTCTTTCAGAAATTATTACATATCCATGTTGTCAGTAGTATATTAGTAAAACATCTCGCTTCTTCTCCATCTTCTCAAGTTATATACTGTTACAAAGCAAATATTATTATTGATGAAAATGAGCACAATTATTGTATGCGATCCACTAAAATATTTATTTTCCTTCTATATCTTTAATAAATTAAATCACATATCCATATTACTAATTGTATATAAATAAAACATCTCGATTCTCCATCATCTTCTCAAGTAATATAATATGGCAAAGCAAATGGATTATTATTGTAATGAAAATGAGCACAACTTGAACGATTAGTATTTGAAAATCAATTGCGCAAGCCATTAAAGTTGACTATTTCTATTTTGCATCTCTTATAAATTATCATATATCCATTTTACCATCTTATAAAAATAAATTCTTTGCCCGCAGCGAAGCACGGGTAGTGTTTCCTAGTTCCTAAAAATTCCAAATTTCCTGATTTTTGTAAATACACCACGCATGCATGCACACACGTTCACTCATCTCTATTGTGATTGTGGTTGTTATTATATCTATCTTTGTTTCTAGTTGACTAGTTCCTTTCACTATTGTAAACATACGAGAGAATTATATACTTTGCATAATAAAGGGCACTCCTATTTTGACCAATTTGTCTTTTATTTCTTTCTAAATAGAAATTGATTTTTTAGGTTGAAGCAGATGATAGTGCCACTTTGAATCAGATACTAGATTCTTTAACGTCCATTGCTTATCATAAAAGGGATAGTAAAATATTGAATGAGGAGAAGGATCAGATCTCCTTGAAGATACACAACATCAGTGAGAAAATTATGGATAATGGGTACATGCTGAAGAAGCCGGCTGTTTTAATTCTTGGTGCTGGCCGTGTCTGTCAACCTGCAGCTGAATTTCTGGGATCGCAAGGGTTCGCATCATATAGAAGATGTTCCAAGAGTCGAAGAAACGTATCTAATACCTACAATGATATTAAGGTCATTGTAGCCTCTCTCTATGCGAAGGATGCAGAAGAGGTACGTCATGGGGTTATGTTAAGGACACTTGGGTTGAACACACCATCTTTTAAGCAAAATTTAGAAGAATATCATAATTCCGCATATACTACTTTAAACTTAGGACCTTAATAAGCTGAATAAAATTTAAAATCTTTTGAATATGATCTTTTAACACGATTATGATTGCTACTGTGAGTAAGAACCTGGATTTGATGTGATTGTTACTCAAAGTTTTTTTTTCATGATAACTGATTTTAATAAGGGTCATTCATAGTGGGCATCTATTTATTATTATCTCATAAATTCTTTTCTCTTTGTAGTAAAATGGTATATTTTCTTTTGCATTGTGTCTGGGAATTCAACCTTACAGCTCATATCTTTGGTTACTCTCTTAGCTTCTCAGTAGGCGTGTTTGAAACATGATGTTTTGGTATTTTTTTCCATTGCATTGATTTCGGAAATCAGATAATATATATTGTCAGGATGAACTTTCTAAGACCGAATAAAGTAATTTTTATCTCATAAATTTTATTCTCTTAGTAGTAAATGTTGAATTTCTTTTGCATAGGGATCGGGGACAGATCCTTACAACTAATATCTTCGATTATTCACTTGGCTTCTCAGTAGTCAGTACTGGTGTTGGGAGCATGATATTTTTTGTCAAAAAATTCTTTATTCCTTTTCATTCGCTTTCTAAATTCAGAGAATATTTCTTGTCCTGATGAACTTTTTAAGACCGATGTTTATATTGTAGACAATTGCAGGTATCCCAAACACTGTCGCTGTTCAGCTTGATGTGACAGACCATGTTAGCCTTTCAAAATATATATCGGAGGTAAGTGCTTTTCTGGACTATTCATTTGCTTTCTGATACTTCTTTGAGATAACTTAGACCCTTTTGGTGGGAGTGTTGGGGTTGAGGTCGTTATTTGACCTAGGTGTATATGCTAGTCAGGCTATGGGGGCAAATCCTTGTAGGTGAGTATATTTTTCGTTGTATGTCTGGATGTGACATGTAATGAGTAATTAATTATTGAAATGACTGTGGTATTGACTATTTGAAGAGTATTAGTTGTTAGTAATGATTAATGACGTGTAGAAATGGTTGTGTACATTTTTAATATACTTGGTGGATTGGGAAGAGACTGTAAATGGTGAAGCCTTCTCCCACTTTAAGTAGGGTCGGCTCCATGGATTCTTGCTCAAATCCACGTTGAAAGATCCGGCTATCTTTTACGTTGGTTGTCGACTACTTAACGCAACCCTCACAAGGGGGATTTGAACTCTTGGGTGGTAGACACACTGCACTACCACCAGACCATTGGAATGAGTGCGGTGGGAAGAGACAGTATAAATATAAAATCCTTTTCCTGTTAAATTCGCAATACTGAAATAATATCGGAACCTAAATCAGAACTTGTCGTTGAGCATGCTAGGATCCTAAGTTCATGTTTAATTTGTGGACTATAAAGTGTTTTCAACTAATAACTTTGTAATATTGTACTTTTAATCTTGTGAATAAATGAAGTTCTTAGGTTTGTGTCTTAGTGGAGATCACCCTTTTCCCTTAAAAATCCTAAATCAGAACTAATGTAGTTTGTACCTTTCTGAAAACCAAAACTAATTGTCATCAATATCCCTGTTAATAGGATAATTGTTGAGATATTTGTTATCTTTATTATTATTTTCTTATTTTCTATTTCTTTTGTCTTCTTCTTGTAATTTACCCCATACGTTCCTCTCCTATATAAGAGGATCCTTGTGCCTCTCAGTAATCAATTCATTCTTTTCCCTCTACATGGTATAAGAGCGACGATCCTAGACCGAAGTTCATGTATCCCACCCTAACCCTACCTGTCCCACCTCCTCCTCGCATCACCGCCGCCGCCCATGCCTCCGGCCGCCTAGGCCAGGGCCTTCAGCTGCTGCCCCCGGCCACTCGGGTCGCCGCCTTCGGCCCCTTGGCCTCCGAGGACTTCAGCCGCCCAGCCCAGGGCCTTCGACCGCTGCCCCTGGCCGCCCGGGCCGTCGCCTTCGGCCCCTCGGCCGCTGCCCCCCGACCGCCCAGGCCGACGCCCTCGGCTCCTTCGGCCTCCGCCCAGGCCGGCCCCAGGCCGCCTAGGCCGCTCGTGCACCTCCGCATACCCGTACGCCTTTGCATACCCCTACAGCTTGATCTACTATTGATTTGGTATGATTTTGACTAGAGAACACGATTTCAGACCTATAAATCGTGTTTTCCGGCCCTAAAGAGCAGCATAGATTAATGTGGATGGTTGTATGAGTCTACACATACAACCAATCCATTGTATGATCATGTCGACTTGTTCATATTGATCTTCTCCCCAATTGAGTTATGTTGGTCAGTTGTTTTTCCTTCATGTTAAAGTACAAGGGTGATATTTTTTCTTTCGGAGCCTTTAAGGGCCGACTCCCATCGTTAATATGGATGGGAACAACTATGACTTGTAGTCTATGCAGTTTCTCACCCTCATGCAGTGCACAACGACAAGGAGCAGTGTTGCAATAGTCGGCCGGCTATCCCGAATAGTCGGTCCGATTATGCGGTGCGGCGGGGTCCCCGACTGAACAGACCTCCAGTCGGTCAATAGTCGGCCAACTGGCCCGACTATTAGGCCGACTGGAGTTTGACTTTTGATATTTTCATTTTTTTATTTTCAATTTTCAGTTTTTGTGGGTTACATTTTACCACGGTATCGCAACAAATCTCAAATTCTATATATCTATTATATTGATTGGTACTTTTATCTTGGATTCATGTTAAATAATGATCGTATATGTATAAAAATATAAGAATATATATTATAAATAATTTTTATATTAAAAAATACAAAACCGAATAATTCCGAATAGTCGCTCGAATACCGATCATTCTCTATTCAGTGACCCCTCCGACTGAATACCGAATACCGTCTTCTGCAACACTAACAAGGAGCATATCTTGACAGATCCAGAGCCAATGGATAAGATCAGGACAAATGCTTCTTGGAAGCAAGATGACGCATACGTATGTGTTTGGCTTTGTAAGACCCTCACCACAGAGATAACCAATGATATTCTGAATCAGTCCACCGATAAGGCGATGGGGGATACTTGACATCCACCTATGCTCACGTGAAGAATGAGGCCAAGATTCTTCAACTACAGTTCAATATCTATAATGCCAAGCAGAATGGTCGTGCTCTGCATGTGTACTACTCTTCGCTCTGTGGCATGTTCGAGAAGCTTCATAGCTACATGCCTATTACGACATCTACTGAGCAGCGTAAGATGTATAGGAACTCCACGATGGTTGGAGTCTTCATGGGTGGACTTGATACAGAGTATGATACTGTGCATACTTAGCTTCTTACAGGAGCTACCATACCTCCCATAGAGGAGGCCTATAACCATCTCAGCCTGATTATCATGCCTTCTACAACCACTTCTACACCCTCTTTAGTGATGGTCGCTTCTCGTGGCCGAGGAGGGACGATCCAGTCCAGATTACACACCCCTTGTGGCAGAGGTGGTGGACGCTAGCCTAGCCCTTGAACTTATCATCATCGTCCTGGACATGCAGAGGATACATGCTACCAGAAGCATGGATATCATGTTTCGGTCGCGTTGTAGATCAGATTGCACCTTAAGGTAGCGTTCGGCTACCAACCCACATCCCCATCTCTTCCCGTGGGCCCCACTTTATTCCTTTTTTAAAAAATTAAATAAATCAATTTTACATCATAAA
Organism: Ottelia alismoides; assembly: GCA_037367405.1. Classification (NCBI taxonomy): domain Eukaryota; kingdom Viridiplantae; phylum Streptophyta; class Magnoliopsida; order Alismatales; family Hydrocharitaceae; genus Ottelia; species Ottelia alismoides. The sequence continues at coordinate 264,823 of JAZKJV010008750.1, forward strand.
TCCTATCAAAAAATAATATATTATACCATCATATCATATAAAAATTATAAACTACTCCACTTCTACTCACTTTTCCAAACTTCAATACAATCACATCACAATAACTACTCACTTTTTCAAACTTCAATACAATCATATCACCCCAAACCCACTTCTAACCCACCTCCAATTTAACCCTCTATCCAAACACCAAAATCCAAAAATGGGTTACCCTCTACCAGTTTAACCCGCCTTAACCCGCCAACCAAACGCACCCTAGGAGACTACAGCTTTCTAGACCGATCCTCGCTTGGATGATATTGTCTCTCGTATTCGAGAGATCATGACTCATACTGTTGACACCACCACTACAGATACCACAACCGTAGCCAGAGCTTCTTCAAGCTCCTCAGGTACCGCTTATGCTTTTACTAGTAGTACTGGTGCAGACATGACCGAGTGGATTGTGGACTCTGATGCTTTACACCACCTGTGTGGAGACAGAGTGCAACTGAGGTCCTATAGGACCATACCACATGGCAGATGGATTGTCATTACTAATCGTGACCACTTACCCGTTACAGGACAGGGGGTGGTGCATTTGACGTCGTCTATGCACCTTCAGAATTATTTATATGCTCATGACTTTTAGACTGTCCGTGTTTCCAATGAGGCACATTCGCCTGTTGCTGTTGTGGGCATTATGGAGTTTTCATCTAAACTCTGGCTTACTGGAGTTCACTACAATCTTGCATTTTTACTTAATCTCTTATTTGTTCAAAAGCTGTGCACGGAGCTTAACTGTCGAGTTATTTTTGATGAGTTATATTGTTATTTTCAGGACATCTAGATGAGACGGATTTTTGGTGGGAGACATGAGAAGAACGGTCTCTATTATCTTGATATCCCTCTAACTTTAGTTTTGTTGGAGTTGCGTCAATCTTCGAAGATCCTCTTCTCTAGCACCTTCGCCCCGGTCATCCGTAATGTTCCCCGAACTCTCTACGCTCAAACCCTTTAAGTATGAGGCATGTCAGTTCAGCAAACATCATAGAGCATCTTTCCCTGCTCAAATTGAGCCACGCCGCAAAGCTCCTTTCTCTTTAGTCCATTGTGATATTTGAGGACCATGTTCGGTCCGTACTCTGAGTGGATAAAGGTATTTTATCATTTTTGTTGATGATTACAGTAGGTCATCCTGGTTTTATATGTTAAAAGAGAGTTCGGAGATTAATAATATTGTCAAGAATTTATTTCATTATGTCAATAATATTTTTGTATCAGGTGTTCAAGTTTTTCACTATGATAATATATTGGAATTTACCCAATATGATCTAACAAACTTCTTTGCATCCAGGGCACCCCCATCAAACTTCATGTTCATATACCTCCCAGCAAAATGTGATAGCAGAAAGGAAACTCAAACATGTACTAAATATTGCCCGATCCCTCCTCACCCAAATGAAAGTTCTTAAAACCTATTGAGGGATGCTATTCTTACCGCCATCCATCTTATCAATATAGTCTCCTCCACTTCCCTACATGGCTCTACCCCGTTCTCCCTGCTATACCCAATTGAGTCCCCCTTTCCTCTACCTCTGAGGATCTTTGTATGTGTGGCCTTTATCTATAATTTTCACACTACAGACAAACTATCACCCCGTGCAATCAAATATGTTTTCTTAGTCTATTCTCGTACTAAAAAAGCTATAGGTGTTATGATCCGACTGGACATCGCTATTATATCTTTGCAGATGTAACATTTTTTTGAGCAAACCCGCTTCTTTACTCAATCTGTGACAGATATTCCTCTAGATATCCCACCTCCACCCATTGTCTATAAGCACAAGGAAACGTCTCCACTACCAGATGTTCCTTTACACGTATCTTTATTGTAGGATGATATGCCTTCTTCAAGTGTCCCCTCCGCTGTTATTCCGGATGATCCTCAAGAGTTTCCCATTGCTCTCCGAAGAACAAAAGGCAATGCACTTTTCATCACATGTCTCATTTCACTTCCACTGACAGTTTATCATCTACTAACATAAGATATGCAGATGCTCTCATGACTATTTCTATTCCGACAGACCACCATAGTACCTTGCAAGATTCAGGATGGCGACAGACCATGAATGAAGAGATGGATGCTCTCACTTCTAGAGGGACATGGGATCTAGTGCAATGTCCCAAGGGGACTAGACATGTGGCGTGCAGGTGGATCTTCACAACCAAGCAGTCACCAGATGGGTCCGTTGACAGATTGAAAGCATGTCTTGTGGACAAAGGTTTTACACAAACATATGGGGTGGATTACTTTGAGACATTCTCACTGGTTGCACGAATGGGATCTATTAGGACTATCCTTTCAATAACAGCTAACAAGGCATGTCCTATCTTTCAACTAGATGTGAAAAATACCTTTCTATATGGGGTTCTCGATGAGGAGGTGTACATGATGCAACCTTCGGGTTACAAAGTCAGGGGGTGTGTATGTCGACTTCGCAAGGCAATATATGGTTTGAAACAGAGCCCAAGGGTGTGGTTTGATACAATTACCACATAAATCAACATCCTTGGCTTTTAGAGAACAACCCATGACTATTACGTGTTTATCAGAAGATGAACAACCGGTATTATTATACTTGATGTTTATGTGGATGATATGGTAGTTACAGATGATGATGATAATGAGATACTAGAGATCAAGGCCTTTCTCTAGAAGGTGTTTGTCACCATGGACCTTGGTCCACTACGCTATTTCTTGGGCATGGAAGTACTGCACACTATAGAGGGACTTCATCTCTCACAGAGGAAATAATGTCAGGATATCCTTACTGAAGACGGATTACTTGGATGTAAATAATCTGGTATTCCTGCATATCTGAAGAAACACCACACATCCTTGATCCTGTCTTCGAAGATGTTACTCGATACAAAAGTCTGGTTAACAAACTTCTTTATCTCACAATCACCAGACCAGATATTTCTTATGCAATGAGTAGAGCTATCCAACATATGCAGTAACCTTGTTACAGTCACTGACAGTATATTCTCTAGATTCTATGATACTTGAAGGAATCACCAGGGCGTTGCCTCTTTTATGAGTCAAACAACTGCACCGATGTTACCACCTATGCTAATGCTGATTTCACCAGAGGATCGTGCTCTACCACATTATATGTTATGATGGTTGGAGGAAACCTTGTTACTTGGAGAAGTAAGAAACATACTGTTGTATCCAGATCTAGTGCTGAAGCAGAGTACCGGGTAATGACCCAGGCCACCTGTGAGATCACATGGCCATTGACATTTCTACAAGAACTCGACATTGTTGTCAACATCTATATACCACTATACTGCAACAACAAATCTACTACATATATTGCCACGAATCATGTGTTCCATGAGCAAACCAAGCATATAGAGATTGCCTGCCATTTTATTCGTGATGCAGTCCGGATTGGAAAGATTACTACTCCTCACATCACCACAGATCTTCAGCTTGCAGATGTATTCGCGAAGGACTTACCCAAGAAGCGCCTCTTAGGGATAGTTTTCAAGTTGGGCTTGATTGATAGAAACTCTCCAACTTTAGGGGGGAGTGTTAGTAATATATTCTTACAATTCTATTTTATTCATTGTAATCCCTTCAGGGATACTTTTGTATTTTCCCCAGTATTGAGCTCTCTAGGATTTCGTCCTATATAAGGACCCACAGACCTCCAGAATAAAACAAGCAATTCTATTCTTTCATTCTTTTCCACAGTCCACACAAACCACTTGTAATCCTTGGAGTCCATCGTGCACAAGATGGTCCAAACCAATTTGGTACATTCTTTGATTGCAAAGTCGTAATGGGACAATATGTGGTACTTCTTCACAGAAAAGATAGTGCCATATTTTGTTTTGGAAGTACGACTCTTAAATAGTTCATGACCAACACTATAAATATCACTTTCATTTTGAAAATTCTCTTCAAATTTTGTAAGCACATCACCACCTCTTACATTGTAGAATGGTACGGAAGATGCAATAAGCAGGTTAATGGGATCAACATCTGTTAGTGATCATCCACATCATCTTCAACTTCTTCAATTTCACCCTCTATCTCATCGTCAGTAACCTTTGACGGACAATCATTCAGAACATGATTTACTTCTCTCAACACATATTCACCAATATAACTACACTTATGAGGGGACAGAGTAGGTGGGACACCACAACACCGATCTGCCATAAGGAGCAAACCAAGGGCTCCCAAGGTGTAGTCACTAGGTGGACCTTCAATCGGAGATGTCTCTACTACTATCTCTATGGGAGCTGATTTTGCAATTGTTTTGGCCTAAAGAAAAGCACACTGGACATCGTCATCATCTGTGATAGTTGTCATTATTGTGCCAGAACCTGTAGCACTAGCAATGCAATGCGATATCTTGATGTTATGACTACTCCTATCAAATGAAAATTTCCTGCAAACTAAATCCAACTCTCCGAAAGACATTAATGTTCGCAATCCCAAACCTCGCAAGACCAGACAACTAGAGTCACCATTAAGACTATTCAATTCAGACATGCAATACACAGATGCCATTAAACCCCTATAAAATGCATCAATATCATCTTAGGTCATGTATAAGGCTAATGTTCCACTAAAACAACTACTAATAATGAACCAAAACTAGTAGAAAACACAAAACCTTAAGTTTTCATACATCAAAGCATGCGTTGGCCTACTACTTCTAGATGAAAGGTCACCCTAGTAAAGGAGAATAGTAGTGGAGTGCACGGCTACGCTAGGAGTCAGCAACCTGAGCAGGCGGTACAAGGCATCAGAGACGGAGAACGCGGTGGCGGAGGGCGCGGCGGCCACGTTGAGTTGTAGTCACCAGGGAGACCTCACACGATTAGAGAGCACCTGCCTTCAAGAAACAATAAGATGGTTAGGTTTTATCCCAAAAGAAAAACACAACCTGAAGAGGCGCCGTCTGAAAATGCAAATCAAGGATGTGTTACACTATATCACATATTACACCTGTGATATTGTTGCAACATTGAGAGAAAAAAATTGATGGCTTAGTTGGGGAATTATGTTTTTCAATTGCGCTACTCAGAAATTTCCTCCCATGGCCAATATAGACTCTTATCTCTTGATGTCATGTTTGGATGACACCTGCATAAACTAGACATGAAGCATGCATTCTTGAGTGGAGTCTTAACTTAAAAATATACATGTAAAAGGCTTTGAGGAAAGCATGAGAAGTTGATGAAATACCTCGATGGTTACACTTCAGGCATGGTTTCACAACTTATGTGTTATGAAAAATCAATGGTACAATCAAGGAAATTATGAACGATGACCTCATCCTCGTCATCAAACGAAATCATGCGAAGCGGTATTGTTGTTTGTTTTTGTACATGGTTGTAAGTGGTATTGTTGATTGTTTTCTGTGGAGATGAAAGAATGAATATAGAATTAACGAGGCTCATGGCTTCTTTTATATAGGAGAGAAACTTGTTGGGCAACTTATATAAAGAAGATAGAAAATAAAAATTACATAAACAATATGAAAGATAACTAATATCTCAAAACTCCTCCTCAAGCTGGAGCGAAGATATCAATCTGGCTCAGCTTGGAGTAGCATCTCTGGTAAGTCCCTCTGGCTAAAGCCTTAGTAATTACGTCTGTTGTTTGGTCTCCAGAGCTGACATGAGTAGTGGCAATTAGACTCTTATGTATCATGTCACGAGTGTAGTGACAATCCACCTATATGTACTTGGTCCTCTCATGGAAGGAAGGATTGTTTGCATTGAAGGATAGCTTGGTTGTCACATTAGAGGTGCATAAGAGGAGACATCTTAATAATCAGGTCACTAAGAACAGATATGACCCGCATCATCTATGTACTTGCATGTGCTATGGCCCTGTATTCTGACTCAGCACTAGATCTAGCAACCACAGTTTGATTCTTACTCTTCCATGACACCAAGGAACTTCCTATGAACATTGCGAAGCCTAAAGTGGACTTCCTGTCCTTGGGAAACCCAGCATAATCTGTATATGCACATGCTATACCTGCAAGGTTGTGCCTCTGCTGAATAGAAGTCCAGTGTGAGGTGAGGCCTTCCAATACCTAAGAATCATATGGACTACATCCATATGTGCATGTCTGGGTAGTTCCATAAACTGACTCACTTTGCTCAGGACAAAGGATATAGCTGGCCTGGTGATGGTCACATACAGAAGCTTGCCAACAAGCTTCCTGTAGCTCCTCTTGTCGACCTCCTCAATATCATCACCGTAGAGCATCATGCTCGAGTTCATAGGAGTAGTGACAGGTCTGCAATCTGCCATGCCTATCTCAGAAAGAAAATCAGTAACGTATTTCCTCTAGGTCATCACAAGACCTTGCTAGTTCCTGGCAAACTCTAATCCAAGGAAGTAGTGTAAACTACCATGGTTATTGGTCACAAACTCTTGACCTAGGAAATCCTTGGCAACCTGAATGCCCTGCTCGTCATTCCCTGTAACAATGATATCATCAACATAGATAAGAATGATAATTGTTGTGAGAAAAGAGTAATCTGTTATTCAAGGGAACCCTAGGCTCTCTTATATAGGGAGAGACCTCAAGGGTAAAATACAAAGTAGTCTAGAGAAAAATATAAATGACGAACGAGTACATAACATATAATAATATTTATCTCTATACCCCCCCTTAAGGTAGAGCATAGATGTCTATCATGCTCAGCTTGGAAGAACATCTCTGGAAAGGTCCTCTGAACAACGACTTGGTGAGTACGTCAGCAGTCTGATCCCTTGAGCTCATGTGAGCTGTAGATATCAATCCTCTCTGGATCAAGTCTCTAGTGTAGTGACAGTCAACTTCAATGTGCTTTGTTCTTTCATGAAAAGCTGGATTGTTGGCAATAAATAAGGATGCCTGATTATCACACTGAAGCTGCATGGGAAGAGGTACGGCTACATGTAGATCTTCCAGTACAGATCGAACCCACATCATCTCCGTGCTTGCTTGCGTCATGGCCCTATATTCGGATTTAGCACTGGGCCTTGCCACAACAGTCTGTTTCTTGCTTTTCCAAGAAACCAGAGAGCTCCCAACAAAAACTGCAAATCCTGAGGTTGATTTTCGATCCTTAGGGCATCCTGCATAATCGGCATCTACACATGCTGAGATAGACAAATATGTGCCCTTTCGAAACAACAACCCTGAACCTGGAGAAGACTTCAGATACCTCAGTATCATGTATATGGCATCCATATGAACTTGTCTTGGCTGCTCCATAAATTGACTCAACCTGCTCACTGCAAAGACAATATCGGGACGAGTTATGGTAATATAAAGGAGCTTACCCACCATTTCTCTATATCTCCTCTTGTCCACTTCAGCAATGTCATCATCATACAGCTTCATGCTTGGATCCATGGGAATACTTGATGGTTTGCATCCAGCCATGCCTGTTTCAGTCAAGAAATCTGTGATGTACTTCCTTTGGGTCATTACTAGACCCTGTGCATTCCTGGCAAATTCCAACCCCATAAAGTATCTTAGGGTTCCAAGATCCTTCGTGACGAACTGACGGCCTAAGAATGCCTTCGCCCTTTCTATGCCCTGAATATCATCACCTGTAACCAGAATATCATCAACATAGACCATGATAACAACCGTACCTGTCGTGACTTCTGAACAAACAATGAGTGGTCTGCATTCGACCTCTTGAATCCCTGTCGTTCTATCAGATTGGAAAGCTTCTGGAACCACGCTCTTGGACTCTGTTTGAGGCCATAAATTGCCTTGTGAAGTCTACATACCATATGCTTCTCCCCCTCAGCAGTGAACCCCGGTGGCTGCTGCATGTAGACTTCCTCCTGCAGATCACCATACAAGAAGGCATTCTTGACATCCAGTTGAGGTATACTCCAGTCACGTACCACAACAACTGATAAGAGAATGCGAAGAGTGGAATGACGAGCTACTGGAGAAAATGTATCCATATAGTCCACGCCATAGGTTTGTGTAAAACCTCGTGCGACCAGCCGTGCTTTGTACCGATCTAGACTGCCATTAGCGTGGTATTTAACTGTGAATACCCACTTACAGCTCACAATAGATGCATCAGAAGGAGGAACAACCAAGGTCCATGTGCCACGAGACTGTAGTGCAAGCATCTCATCTTCCATAGCCTTTCTCCATCAATCAATCTCCATAGCATCCTGGTAGGTCCGTGGTATGTCCACGGAAGATAAAGCTGCAACAAATCTCTGAAAGTCGCCTGTGAGACGATGAAAAGACACCTGTGAAGCAAAGGGATAAGATGTACACGTCCGCTTCTACTTCCGGATAGCAATAGGAAGATCAAGATCATCTTCCGATGTACTGGATGGTGTAGTCTCCTCCTGCAATGAAGAATCCTGCACATGTACCATATCTGACCCGTCAGTAGTAATGCCATCTGAACATACCTGAGGCATGATGGATGTATGACGTGTAGCCTGAGCAGTTGCTGACCGACGCGTATAGAATTTTGGTAAAGGTGGAATAGGAGGGCCGTGGAGGTGGTGGAGGTGGAGCTGGTGGTGAAGATGACGTAGAGTCAGGAACAGGAGTGGACTCAGGTGGACTTCAAGTAGGTGATGGAGGGACATAGACATCATCGTTGGTAGTGGATGGTACCAGTCTGTCACCTGCAGGGGAAAAATACATAACAGACTCAAAGAACGTGACATCAGCACTGACAAAGTATTTCTTGTTTATGGGAACATAACACCGATAGCCCTTCTGAGTCCGAGAATAATCGACAAAGACACACTTGACAGCTCTAGGAGAGAGTTTGTCAAGTCCAGGAGTCAGAAGATAAACAAATGCCACAGTACCAAAGACACGAGGAGTTAGTGAGAATAATTCCTTCTCAGGAAAAACGATAGAGAGAGGAATTTTCTCACCAAGAACAGAAAATGACATACGATTGACCAGGTAGCAAGCAGTAAGAACAACATCCCCCCAGAAAGAAATAGGAGCACAACTCTAAATCAGTAGGGTTCGAGTAATGTCAAGAAGGTGACGATGCTTTCTTTCTGCCACACCATTCTGCTGAGATGTATAACCACAAGTGGTTTGGTGAATAATGCCCTTTGACGAAAGAAACTGAGAGAGGGACCGTGTGCAGAATTCAAGAGCATTATCAGTACGAACATATTTGACAGTAGAAGAAAATACATTTTGCACTTCGTTAATCAAATTCTTAATCACATCGCCTGCTTCAGATTTATTCTTTAAAAGGAAGACCCAAGAAATACGAGAAAAATCATCCACTACCACTAGATAAAATCGGTGTCCCTGATGATCGGGTACACGACTTGGACCCCATATATCTATGTGAAACAACTCAAATGGGGAGCTACTGCTCCGACTCTGACGACTACGTAAGCTCGACCGATGATGCTTTCCCAACTGACACGCTTCACAGCGAAAGGAAGAACTGGGAGAGATCTGAGGCAGAAGATGTCGCATTTTCTAGAGCGGGAGATGACCAAAACAGAGATGCCAGATGTACGGAGAAAGCGGTCCGACAGAATGTGAAGAGACGCCAGCATAAGTATTCCGGACCAGCTGATATAGACCATTCTGCTCAGAGCCACAACCAATCACCCTGCCCGTTAGGTATGTCCTGAAAAATAAGAGAAGACGGGTCAAATATAGCACGACAATGCAAATCCTTCATAATCTGACTAATAGACAACAGATTCATCGAGAACTCAGGAGCATGTAGGACATTCTGTATATGCATAGTAGAAGATAAGAAGACCTCCCCCTGTCCAACGAGGGGAGAATGAGTACCATATGCAATCTGTATTGAGCGACCATGAGGAATGTCCCTGTAGGACTCAAGTCTCTCTCGATCACGGCAGAGATGATGTGTAGCACCAGAATCTATAATCCAATCAGAGATATCATGAGAAGATGTAAATGCGGTAGCACTACCTGAGGTACTAGCAGCAGCAGAGGAACTGGCAGATGCTGTAGCAGCAACATCTGAAGGTCCACCAGAAGAATCACCAGATGATTGTGGCATAATATCACGTAGACGTGCCACAAGTTCCTCAAAACGATTGTATGCAGTAGATGCCAATTGGGGCTGAGAATGCTCTGCTACACGTGCCGATGCTGGGAACCCATGCTTAGAGTAGCATGTCTCCTCCGAGTGGCCTGTGCGGTGACAATATGAACACGACCGAAATCGACCACCCCTACCCTGGGGTCCACGTCCACGACCACGGCCAGAAGAGTGACCACCTCTCCCACGCGACACTGCCATCGCCAATGGGGGTGGAGTAGATGAGCTGGAAGAAACTGATATGCGACTGAGTCTTCTGTAAACATCCTCCATCGGAGGAATAACTGCATCATCCAAAATCTGAGAGGGAGCGGCCTCATACTCAGAATCTAGGGCCGCAAGTAGAACACCCACCATGGTGGCATTCCTAAATGTCTTATGCTGTTCAGGAGTCGCTGTGAGGGGAATGGTGCTGTACAACTTCTCAAACATCCCCCTCAGGGATGTGTACAAGGAGTGAAGAGGTCTGCCATTCTGCTTCATCGTGAATATATCATGCTGAAGTTGTAACATCTTGGTCTCATTTCGCAACTGGGAATATGTAGCGGCCAGTATCCCACATCGCCTTCGCAGTGGGTTGATGGAGGACATCATTGGCAATCTCCATCGACAATGTTCCTGACAACCAGACCTTGGCATACGAATCATCAGCCTCCCACGAGGCATATATCCCTGTCTTCTCTGCTGGCTCATCTTCGGTAAGAATGTGCTTCTTACCGCTCGACTTCTTGAGACTCATGAACTGCATCGCCCAGAGCTCATAGTTCGACCCGTCCATCTTCACTATTGGTGCGGGACCTTTGAACGCACCTATGGAGGGCATATCAACCTTTATTCTGACATATTGCCGCCGGAGAAGAACTAGGGTATGTAGATGAAGTGATAGATGTTTACACAAAATTCATAGGATTCGAGTGCGTATGTAGACTTTACGCACCCAAATCCATATATCTGGAGGAAGAGACGGCTACGATCAAGGTAGCAAGAGTCCGGCTAGGGCAAGCCGGAAGATGAAGACGAGGCGGCGGGCTGAGGTATTACGGCGGCACTGGGGTGGACCCCGGGGGGGGGGGGGTTCCGACGGCACTTGGCGGGAACCCGAGGGGGGTCCGGCGACGGTGGGAGGGACCTGGGAGAGTCATGCGGGACTGGAGGGTGGCCCGGAAGGGGGCGGCGGCGGCGAAAGAACGAGGGGGGGGGGTGGGCGCCGGCGGTGGAAGAACAAGAGGGGGGGTGGGCGGCGGGTGGGGAAGCCCTAGGGCTCTGATACATGTTGTGAGAAAAGATTAATCTGTTATTCAAGGGAACCCTAGGCTCTCTTATATAGGGAGAGACCTCAAGGGTAAAATACAAAGTAGTCCAGAGAAAAATATAAATGACGAATGTGTACATAGCATATAATAATATTTATCTCTACAATAATTGTACCTCTTTGAGTCATGCGCACAAATAGAGAGTGATCGACAATCGATTACATAAATCCCTGTTGCTCTATTAAGTTTGAAAGCTTCTAGAACCATGCTCTTGTACTCTACTTAAGGCCATGAATAACCTTGTGAAGCCTGCTCACATTTTTGACACTCCCCCTCAGCAATGAACCTAGGTAGTTGCTGCATATAGACCTTCTCCTGTAGATCACCATATAGAAAGTCATTCTTCATATCAAGCTGATAGAAGAATACACCACGCAGATAGTCTGGCAACTAGAGAAAAAGTAGCCTGATAGCCCACCTCATATGACTGGGTGAACACATGTACTACAACTCTCATCTTGTAGAGAACCACACTACCATCTGCTTGGTACTTTACTGTGAACACCCACTTGTACCCAACAACAAATGCGTCGATTGGAGCTGAAACAAGGCTCCAAATATCACTGAACTATGGCGCAACCATCTCCTCTTCTATAGCTAGACGCCACTGACTATCATGAATAGCCTCCTAATATGATATTTTTGGAGGACATACTTGTTACACGGAAAACATTGTGGAACATAGCAGGGCGTTGTATATATTGTGGAGCTCGTGATATGATATTATCTTACATGTAACCTTTCTTTTACTTTATAGTTAATACAATTGGAGGTGGTTCCCATTCCCTGGGAGACCACCCGTTTCACTTCTAAAAAAAATGAATAGCCCCTTGATATGTCCGTGGTATCTCTACAGCTGGCAGTGCCAAGGTAAATCTCTTGAAATCCTCTGAAAGTTTGCTCAAAGAAGCATGGGATACAAGAGGATATGCAAACACGTATGTCTCTGATTTTGCATGGGCTATAGGAGGTGGAGTCATGTAGATCTCCTCGTCAGAGTCCGATGAGGCCAATCTGTCACCTATAGGAGAGAAATACATGACAGACTCAAAGAATGTAACGTCAGCACTGACAAAGTATTTTTGCCGAAGTGGATCAAAGCGATGGTACCCTTTTGTGTACGAGAGTGGCCAACAAAGACATACTTGACATCTCAGGGGGAGAGCTTGTCACGATCAGGAGAAAAATCATGAATAAAGGCTCCAGATCCAAACACACGTGGTGTAAGGGAGAACATATCCTTCTCGGGAAATGCAATCGAGAAAGGGATCTTCTCTCCCAAAACAGAGGAAGGCATGCGGTTCACTAAGTAGCAAGCAGTGAGAACCGTATTACCCCAGTAAGCGTAAGGAGCACGACTCTGAATCAACATGGTTCTAGTCACATCGAGTAAGTAGCGATGTTTGCACTCGGCAATACCATTCTGCTGAGATGTATGGACACACGATGTCTAGTGAATAATGCCTAGAGACCTGGGAAACTCAGATAGCTGTAAGATGCAAAACTCAGGGTGCATTTGGTTATCCGGTTAGCTTAGTTAAACTGGGGGAGGATAAACCGTTTTTATGTTTTGATGTTTGGATAGAGGGTTGGGGGTTGAGTGAGTTTGTTGTGATATGATTGTATTGAAGTTTGGAAAACTGAGTTGTTATTGTGATGTGATTGTATTGAAGTTTGGAAAAATGAGTAGAAGTTGAGTAGTTTATAATTTTTAGACGATATGATAGTATAATATATTATTTTTTGATGGAATGGATGAAAGAAAATAATTTATTTAATGTGTAAATAAAGAAGGGAGAGTGTGCCCCGTAAGTGAGAGAAAGGGGGGTTTTGAGGGGTAAACCTCCCAAAGGGGGGGGAGGTTAACCCCAATCCAAACGGGCTCGTCATTCGGATTGGGGGTTTACCCCCCCCCCCAAACCCCCTTTTCTCTCACTTGTGGGGCCCACTCTCCCTTCTTTATTTAAATATTAAATAATTATTTTTCTTTCATCCATTCCATCAAAAAATACTATATTATACCATCATATCATCTAAAAATTATAAACTACTCAACTTCTGCTCACTTTTTAAAAATTCAATACAATCACAACACAATAACTACTCACTTTTCCAAACTTCAATACAATCACAACACAATAACTACTCACTTTTCCAAACTTCAATACAATCACATCACAACAAACCCACTTAACCCCTAACCCTCTATCCAAACACTAAAACACAAAAACGGTTTACTTTACCCCAATTTAAACCGGGCTAACCTGATAACCAAATGCATCCTAATGTATTATCAAAACGTAGATATTTGACAGTGGAAAAATTATTCTTTATCTCATTAATGAAAGACTTGATAATAGACCCAGCCTTAGACTTATTCTTTTAGAGGAAAATCCAGGAAAGTCTAGAAAAATCATCTACAACAGCCAGATAAAAGTGGTGTCCCTGGTGATCTGGGATACAACTCGAACCTCAAATATCTTTATGAAGGATCTCAAACAACTGAGAACTGCTCCGACCCTGACAAGATGGAAACGAGGAACAGTGATGCTTCCCAAGCTGTTAAGCCTCGCATTAGAAGTCAGATCGTATGGAGATCTGTGGGAGGACATGACACAACTTCTGCAGAGGAAGGTGGCCAAAATGAAGGTGCCATAGGTATGGTGAGATTGATCCTGTAGGAATAGTAGATGTAGCAACATGAGGATGTTGGACTAGTCTATAGATTTTCCGTTGCTCACGACCACATCCAATCACCCTACCCGTGAGTATGTCGTGAAACACAAGAGATGGAGGATAAAAAACGGCAAGAAAATGCAGATCCTTAGTAATCTGACTAACAAAAAGTAAATTCATCTAAAAATTAGGGACATATAAAACATTTTGAAGGCGCATGAATGGTATCAAATGTACCCCCTACCCTGTGATGGGTAAATGCATCCCATTAGCAATAACTACCCATCTACCTGGAGGTAGAATCTTGTAGGATCTGAACTGGGCTCTGCCTCGATATAGATTGTGAGATGCACCAGAATTTGTAATGCCCTCGCCCTCGGATTTGGGTACCCATTTACACGGTACTCGCAGTATTATTTTGATGAATGATCACATTAGACAACATGAAATTGAGGAGAAATTTTTCACGTTTGTAATTGTTAGAAAATAAGAATACGGAAGCGGAATCAGAGAAATAAAGACAAAACTTGAAGAACACAGGATTTTAAAATGGAACGCTACTCCCTAAGGAGCAGGATGAAACCACAGGAGAACGTCTCAAAGGGTTGATGCTTCTATTACTTTTCTCTTCTGATATAGGAGGTATGGGGTTCCTTATATAGGCCTCCACAGAGCCTCTAAGTCCCACCACTAGTAGATGTGGGACTAAACTCATGATGTGGTAAATGGATTCTGGAGTGATCCATTTATCCATCTACAACTCAAGTAATGCATAACTCAAATACTTCAATACTCCCCCTCAAGCTGGAGCATGTAATGCTCAGCTTGGACAAATAGAAAGAAATCCCAATTCACAATACATGACACTACAGACAATATCAACTCAATGTGCACAATTGTCAGCTGTTGTCGAGGATGTTGCTTCTTATGCCGTGTAGGTGAGGACGATGAACGGGCTGTAATGTGAGTCAAACTGAATCTCCTTGTCGGAGAGCATGTGCTCTGTACAACGCTTGTCAGAGTCACTGCAACTGAAGAATGAGCCTTTACATGGAGAACTTTGGCCCGCCACAACATGTGGACAATTGCTCCATCTTTGAAAGGGTCGAATAGAAGGCGTCGCTAATTATCCATACGTAGATCTCTGAAGATGGGTCTCTCTCATAGGGACCTCAAAGTGGGTTCTCTCTCATAGGAACCTCGGAAGGATCTCGTACTAGAGTTCACGAACGCTTGGGAATGGAGTCTAAAAAAAGTCTCCTCATCGGAGAACTAGATCTCTCCCATTTGGCTCAGAGAATGATACTTTACTCTGGAGTCCCTATGAAACCACATGAAAACCCTAGCCAACATGGCATAGGAAATGGGATCTCTACTCTGGAGTCCTTATGGAACATAGGAAAACTCTGGCCGAAACACAAGAGATAGGGACCACAAACAATGATGGCAAATATGTGCACATCTGAAAAAGACCACATACATGTGCATTTCTGAAACTGCAGACTCGAAACCAATCTGACGTCGAGTCTGAAAAAACGTAGAGTCTAGAAATCTGGCTGGTCTAAAGAATCTGACATCTGAATCTGGAATAGACCCGTGACTCTACACTATACTCCCCTTTCTCCCATAATTGTCGGAAATCAATGACATCGACAAAGTTGGGAGAAGACAATAAAATGGGGAAAACAAAAACAATGAGTCACTTAGCCGTTCTTGATGATTTTTATGGCTTTTTCCCTTTTTTATGGAATAGAGCGGGGATGCCGCTTGTGCTACTGTGCTTGAAGAGGATCTGGATCTGAGGAAGATGGGTGCCGCCTACTAGAGCGCTACCTGGATGCGCTCGAGATAGGGGGTCGTCGCCTGCATCTTTGGAGAACAAGGGGTGATGTAGATCTCTTTGCCTCGAGTCGTGTACGACCTGGAGGGATCGCGCGCGAGGAGTGCCACGATGAAAAATAGGGTTTCAAGAAACCCTAGAAATAAATCTTGAACTTGGACAGTACTTATCTTTAAATATAAATCTTCAAGAACACAACCATTACAATCGAATAGCAAACAAATAAAGAACATAAAAACCTCGAGAATCGAACATGCTTTGATACCATGTTAGAAAATAAGAATGCGGAAGTGAAATCAAAGAAATAAAGATAAAACTTGAAGAACACATGATTTTAACGTGGAACCCTACCCCTAAGGAGCGTGATGAAACCACGGGAGAACGCCTTAAAGGGCTGATGCTTCTATTGCTTTTCTCTTCTAATACAGGAGGTCTAGGACTCCTTATATAGCGTCCACAGAGCCTCCATGTCCCACCACTGGTAGATGTGGAACTAAACTAATGATGTGGTAAACGGTAACTGGAGTGATCCATTTACCCATCTACAACTCAAGTGACGCATAATTCAAATACTCCAGCAGAAATGACATTCAAATCAATATAAACAACCGTATAGCCAGCAAGAAAGTCACCAACTTTCCATTGCATTAAGTTCCATATTGTTTACATGTAACAAAAGAAAATATTACATCATGTACATGCATTCCCAGAAAGTAACAGAAGAAAAGAAATCATTTATACATTATCAACTGTATAGAGACAACAAAATATGTACCGTCTAGTGTAGCAACGGAAGCTCTGGTTCATCAATCATTACTGTGATGCGGGCTTTTTTCTTGCGAAGCATGCAAGGAACAAAATGATATCAACAGTTGTTGCGTACATCCCAATATATATAATTAACAAATAATTTAGTGTGTCCAAAAGAAGGCAAGTCAAAAGGCATTGATATATAAAATTTACAGTTACTTGCGTGGTAAATAGTTTTCAAGCTGCTTTGTTTCTAAATCACATGTTCACCATCACCCATAACCTTCCATATACAACATTTTTATATATTAGTTAATGATTCATATATAGGTATTTGTCTTTATATCACTTAAAGATAATGTTGATGGATCTTGGTATTGATGATGATGAATCTTTGATCTGGTCTTCAATTCTACATCACTTCTCAAATCTAGTGGATGGTCTGTGGCCTTGGTCTGAGTGTAACCTCACACTATGACTCTAAGGCGTGAATAATACCTTAGGGTTGGGGTGCCTCCGTAGGCATGCGGTGAAGTATAATGCATCTTAACTAAGTTTTCAATCTAGCTTATCTTATCACTCATAGTAGTAATTCTGATATCTGATGAATTGGCGTGATCGAGGATTTATGATAAATGATGATTCTTACCAAGCTCAAATGTATCTAACTCAAATATAACTGATCTTAACTCTAGTCAAACACTATTGTGATACATTCCAAACTCAACTGTAACTCTTCGAAATTCAACTGTAACTGATTCAGATGTAGCCATCGCCAAGCCTATTGGAGGAACAATAACCAAAACTCAAGCGGTGGGGTAGCCTCCTAAGAGACCTTTCCGTCTCGCCCTCAAAGTGGAAGTGTGGTCCATTAGAGGGATAGGCCTACTCCCAAACTATGCCACTGAGACGGATGAGAGAGACTCTCTGGAAAAGTCACTCTAGAAACCGACCTGACCGGTACGGGCTAACAAGCTCGTGAGAAAAACTAAAACCGAGGGACCTTTAGTCTAGGTACCCTAAAACAAAGGGTCATCGGAACTGGTCAAAAGTCGAGATCCCAACGAGGCATAAAAATACTACGAGCTTGCGTAAAAATCGTAAAAAGGACTGGGATCCTAGATCCACGTAATTGGCAGTCGCTGCCATAACTGGGCTTCCTATCTCCCATCCAGTTGAGGGTCACCGCACCCTCGCACAGTCAGGTGTAAAGATCATCATGACCGATACTATTAATTATTTATAATTCACCAACACTTTCACTTGCTTGACTATTTCTTTTTTAATCTTTCTGTGGTAAGCTTTACGGATCTAATTCTTTGGGTTAATGATCTCTTGATCAGCTTTACAACTTCACGTAATTTATTGCTTAGATATATATGTAAATAATAGAGTATACTATTTTGAGAAATCATAATGATCTTGAGAAATCATTTGTTGACTTTATAAGAGAAGGGTAATAATATTTTAATATTTGTATTCAAATTTCTTTAATAAAATCATGAGATTAGAAGTTATTACTTGGATCTGATTCCAAGTTTAAAGAAAAAATGCACAATTCCCAACTCTTAGTTTAATTTCTCCAAGTCATGATAACGGTATCTCGAACTTAAATCCAACTCAAATAAAAATTTAATTCTTTTCAAATCAAATAAAAATTAAACTTCTTCTATTTAAAGTTTTTAAACAGGGAACAATAATCAAATCAGTAGCCAAAATTATTTTTATTTAAACTTAAACAGTAAACAATGACTAAATTTACAAATAATTTAAGAAATTTTAAATATTTCAAATTTTAGATGAGCGGGTAGAATTAATTTACAAATCCATTTGGAATTTGTTTTTTCACCTTCAGATGAGCAGCGAACAGACGGAATAAATTTTATAAATCAAATTTATTTTTTTCTTTTCAATCTCGGGTAAACAGAGAATAGACGGAATGAATTTTATAAATCAAATTTAGATTTTTTTTACAATATACAAAGGGCTCACAGATCATTTCTCATCTCGCAAATTTTCATTTTAGTCATATAAGTCTAGCTTAGTTCAATTTTTACATTTCAATTACAATTTCAAAAGATTACAGTAATTTGCTGCTCATAGCTCACAGTTCTACTTAAATCATATTTTCACAAAATAAATTCAGTTTAAAGCTCATATAAAATTATTATTTACTCAAGTAGACAATATCAGAATTATTTAAATGTTTATTATAAACAGTTACTTGATTCAAATTTGTCATTACTTCAAATCACAATAATTTATTTATATAGTAGTGGCTTAAATTATAATTTGCATTTACTTGAATGGTTAAACAGTACAGAAAATAAGGTTCTGACATTATTTATATTTTTAAAGTAAAGTCATTACAATACACAGTAAACGAAGATCATTTAAATTTTTGATTTTTTTAAGAACAGAACAGAAACATTACAGCAGAAAATCATTCAAATTTTCATATTTAAATAGCAATAGAATATATAAACAAAGAGAATGGAAATAGGCTTCAAGGATGGCAGCAATAGGGGCTTAATTCTACATGCATGACAGCAAAGGAAGGGTAATAGAACTGTACCTTCAACTCCAATTATTTGGAGGATTTGATCTGAAATTTGTAACAGCAACAGGAATGGTTGTTCCAGCAGTTGCTGGGCAGCAATTTGGAGCAGGGAAGCAGAGGGGCAGCAGTTCCATTTTTGAGATTTTGAGAGGTTTTTGGGAGAAGAAAGAAAGAGGAGAGAGCTCTCACGGCTGAGAACTTGGAGATGAATTGGAACCAAATGGGAAAAGGGGGAAAAAGAGGGGCTCTCACGTTGGAATAAGAGACCATATGTCACTAGAATGACATCGTTGATGACATCATTGATGACATCGTTGATGACCTCATAATCTTACTATATATTATTTCCATTTTTTTGCACTTCTTGAAAATCTCAAAATCAATCGTATTCGCGCCTCGAGACTCCGATTTTGATGAACAATAGCTCATTTTGACCTTCTCGGATTGACGATCAATATGAGTATAATATTCATATTTTAGATAGGGTATAAATGCTCGAATTTCTCGAGATATGGGTCTTGAGTTGTGACTAAATTTTGTGATCGACGAACAGTTGATTCCATTGGTCTTATTTCGTCGAATCGGATTTTTGAGTGGTTTCGGTTTGTTTTGCGATTTTTGAATTTGTGTCGCGGCTTTTCCGTAACACTCATAAGATGCGATTGATTTTTGGTCGACTGCGACCGAAAGAATTTCGATCTGCGATCAATGGATCGTTCTAGGCTTATTCAATATCAATTGAATATTAATTGATCATAAAGACCCTTAATCAGATCAGATTCGGTTTATTCGGATCCGAATTTTCGAGAATCCATGATCCACTTTGTCATATTCGCATTGCTACTACCAGTAGAAGCATATGTGATACATGAGGAGTTCAAAGAGGCTCTGGCTACGCCTGCAATATCTGTGGATCATGTAGTGGTAGTGCCAGCAACTGAAGTCATGATCTATTGTATACGAGAGACAATGTCATTGAGGCGGGCATCTGCCTGGGGAGTTGTAGTCTCTAAAGTCTCGATCTGCTCTTCTGTGCGAGCAGATGCGGGGTATCTATAATTCTGATAGCATGTGTCCTCTGAGTATCCTGGATGATGGCAGTAGGTGCAAGGACCATGATGACGTCCACCGCCTTTGCCACGGGGACTACACCCTCTAAACTGAGTAGTCCTTTATCTACCATGAGAAGCAACCATCGTTGAGGAGAGTTGTGTGATGGTAGCATGAGGAATAGGAGGCTTGTTGAGACGATTGTAGGCCTCCTCCATGGGGGGTATGTTTGCCCCGTTGAGGAGTTGTGCTCATACTGCATTATACTCTGGATGGAGCGCAACCAAGAAAATTCCAACCATCGTGGAGTTCTTGTATGTTATCTGTTACTCTATGGATGTCGTGAAGGCATGAACTGTGAAGCTTCTCGAACATGCCACGGAACGAGGAGTAGAACGTGTGTAGTGGATGGTCATTCTGCATAGCCCTCCAAATGTCAAACTGAAGCTGAAGAATCTTGGTCTCATTCTTCGCTTGGGCATAAGTAGATGCCAAAATATCCCACATTGCCTTGATGACGAGCTAATTCAAAATATCATTAGCTATCTCCGTGATGAGGGTCCGGAGAGCCAAATATGCACATAAGCTTCGTCTTGCTTCCATGAAGCATTGTACCCAGTCTTATCCATTGACTCCGGCTTCGTTAGAATGTGCTCCTTATTGTTGCACTGCACAAGGGTAAGAAACTGCATAGATCTCAACTCATAGTTGGTCCCATCCATCTTTACTATGGGAGTCGGGCCCTTGAAGG
The DNA here is from genome assembly GCA_037367405.1 of Ottelia alismoides. Lineage (NCBI taxonomy): Eukaryota > Viridiplantae > Streptophyta > Magnoliopsida > Alismatales > Hydrocharitaceae > Ottelia > Ottelia alismoides. The sequence goes on from JAZKJV010008750.1 coordinate 285,876, forward strand.
CACTAGAAGAAGAAAAGATATGACACTTGTTCTCTAATATGATGGAAGAATGATCGAATACGGAACTCGACTTTGAAGTACATCGATCTGAGCGAATTCATACAATCATATGGAGAATTGGCTTTACATGTAGACTCATACAACCATCCTCATCAATCCTTGGAGAGCGTTATGACCAGAAAACATGATTTATAGGTTTGAAATCATGTTTTCGGTCAAAATCAGGCCATTTTTAGTCAAATTATATTGCTAGGCAGCGCATAGGAGCACAAGGTGGCTTGGCGATGTGAGATGAGATGCCACAATAGGCTTCTGGGTTGTGGAGGCCTGGAGAGGGGCCTAACGGCTGGTGGAGGGCCCTAGCAGTGGCCTGCGGCACTGGAGCAGTGCCTCGAGGGGCCTAGCAGCAGCCTAGGACCCCAACGATTGTCGCTGGCAGTTGGCGGAGGCTGACTGTATCCCTAGCGGCCGCGAGAGGGGGTGCCTCAGCCCCTTGGGGCACCAAAGGGGCCCTGATGAGGGCTGTGATAGGTCTGAAGGCTGGCGGTGCCGCACAAAGGAGTGCGGCATGAGGCGGCAACATGAGTTGGGCTGGCGGTGGGGGCGGGGATTAGGTTATGGCTCCAATCTAGGACCGTCGCTCTGGTACCATGGGGAGATGAAAGAATGGATATATAATTAATGAGGTCCTAGGATTCTCTTATAAACGAGAGACACTTGTTGGGCAAATTACATAAAGAAGACAAAGAAAATTAAAAATTACATAAACAATGTGAAAGATAACTAATATCTCAACATTTGTTTACATGGTTATGTCTAACTATGACGGTGATGAGATTATTCGTATTTAAATCTACTTGCCATTTGGTCCGATGATGATTGAAAAAGTCATATATTTTCTTGGGATTAAAATTTGCAGGTTCAAGGTTCTTTAGCATTTGTTAGAGGAAATATGACCTTAATAAGTTGAAAGAGATATGGGAAGCCGACCCTACACTACTTTTATTGAGGCAAATTATAAGCTTAATCTAATAGATGTAAACCCCATGAGGATTATCTCAAGTATGTGTCAGAAAATGGTTAGAAAACTTATCTATCTAACCCTCATTAGGTGAGATAGAATCGTGATTTCACCAAGCATGTTGAAGTTGTAGAGGTTTATATATGTTGCGATGTACTGTTTCGTATTTTCTATTTATATATTGTATGTCTATGTAATTTACCCAAGGGTTTTCTCTCTATATAAGAGACCCGAGGGCTCTATGGAATAATAGATCAGAGTTTCCATTACTCTAACATGGTATCAGAGCCAAAACCCTAACCCTAGGGTTTTCCTCCACCCCCCCCCCCCGCCACCGCCAGCCCAGCCGGCATCTCCAGCCGGTTCCGCCTGCCCTCCAGCGGGGCCCTCGCCATCCCGCCGATCCCCAGCCCTCCGCCGGGCCCCCCAAGCCATCCCCGGCGCCGCCAGCCCTCCGCCGGGCCCCTCCCAGCCGTTCCCGGCGCCGCCAGCTCTCCGCCGGGCACCTCCCAGCCGCCGGCAGTGACCAGCCCCGCAGCCGGGTCTCCCTAGCAGCCGCTTCTCTCTCCCGCCGAGGCTTCCACAGCCTCTACTTGTCATCGGAGCATCTCTACTCCGGTCGGTCTCGGCTAGATGATGGGTTCAAGTGCATAACGTCTACATATGAACTTGAATCCACAAAGGTCTTGGTAGACACCGGTTCTTTTGTCTATCATCCCTAGTTGTTCTTCTCCGGTAATATGTCAGAAAAGAAGGTCGATATGCCCGCCATGGGTGCCTTTAAAGGTTCGGCACCAATCGTCAAAATGGATGGGACGAACTACGAACTGTGGGCTATGCAGTTCCTCAGTCTTATGCAGTCATGTGGTAAGAAGCACATTCTTACCGAAGATGAACCGCCGGAGAAAAAGGGAATATATGCCTCATGGGAGGCCGATGACGCGTATGCCAAAGTTTGGCTGTCAGGAACGCTCACGACGGAGATAGCAAATGATGTTCTCCATCAGCCCACCGCCAAAGCGATGTGGGATATTCTGGCCACGACATACTCTCAGGTGCGGAACGAGACAAAGATGCTGCAGTTGCAGCATGATATTTTTACCACGAAGCAAAATGGGAGGCCTCTTCATTCTCTGTACACGTCTCTTCGTGGAATGTTCGAGAAACTCTATAGCACCATCCCACTCACAGCCACGCCGGAACAGTAGAAGACGTTCCGCAACGCCACTATGGTAGGCGTATTACTTGCTGCCCTTGATCCGGAGTACGAGGCAGCAAGCTCTCAGATCCTTGCCGATGCCACCATTCCACCGATGGAAGAAGTCTACAGAAGGCTCAGTCGTGTACCAGTTCCATCGAATACAGCGACTCCACCTCCCTCGGCAATGGCAGTCTCCAGAGGACGAGGTAGTGCGTCCTCATTTCGTGGCAGAGGAAGTGGTGGACGTGGCCGTGGAGGTCGCATTCGCTCTACGTGCTCATTCTGTCGTCGTACTGGTCACTCGGAGGATACATGCTATTCTAAGCATGGCTTTCCTCCTTCTGCACGTGTCGCTGATCATGTTCAGGGTCCACCAGCATCTACTCCAGATCACAGGTTCGAGGAGATGGTGGCACGGCTTCGTGATATCATGCCACAGTCATCGTCAGAGAGTGCTGATGCTTCTGATGTTGCGGCTTCGGCGTCAGCTAGTACCTCTGCTTCAGCCAGTGCCTCAGGTAGTCCTTCAGTCTCATATCATAACCATGATCTCACAGGATGGATTGTTGATTCTGGAGCCACCCATCATCTCTGTCGTGAGAGAGATATTCTGCAGTCCTATAGAGCTGTTCAGCCTGGTCGCTCTGTACTCATTGCTGATGGCACTCATTCCCCTATCATCGGTCAGGGGGAGATGGCTTTGCTGCCCGCCATGCACTTACAGAATGTTCTACATGCACCACAATTCTCTGTGAATCTCTTATCCATTAGTCAGATTACACGAGATTTGCACTGTCGTGCTATTTTTGACCCATCGTCTGTTATTTTTCAGGACATACTAACGAGCAAGGTGATTGGATGTGGCTCTGAGCACAATGGCCTCTATCGTCTCGTACGGAACTCTTATGCTGGCGTCTCACTACATTCCCAGGGCTCCGTATCTCCATATACCTGGCATCTTCGGTTTGGTCACCTGCCGCTACAGAAAATACGTCACCTCCTGCCTCAGATCTCTCCGACTTCGTCATTTCGTTGTGAAGCATGTCAGTTAGGGAAGCATCATCGGTCCAGCTTCCCCAGTCGTCAGAGTCGGAGCAGTCGCTCCCCATTTGAGTTATTTCACATAGATATTTGGGGTCCTAGTCGTGTCCCAGATCATCAGGGGCACAGGTTCTATCTAGTTGTTGTTGATGATTTTTCTCAAGTGTCCTGGACTTTTCTCCTTAAAAATAAATCCGAAGCAGGAAGTGTTATTCAAAATCTTATCAATGAAGTTCAAAATGTTTTTTCGTCTACTGTTAAGTATGTGCGTACTGACAATGCATTGGAATTCTGCACTCGTTCTCTTGCTCGCTTTCTTTCGTCTAAAGGCATTATCCACCAAACCACATGTGCATACACATCTCAACAAAATGGGGTTGCAGAACGGAAGCATCGCCATTTCCTTGACATTGCTCGCACATTACTTATTCAGAGTTGTGCCCCATTATCCTATTGGGGGATGCTATACTTACAGCATGCTATCTGGTCAACCGCATGCCTACAACTGTTCTTGGGGAAAAGTCTCCTATCTCTATTCTCTTTCCTGACAAAGATTTGTTTACACTTACACCTCGGGTCTTTGGCACTGTTGCATTTGTCCACCGCTTATCTCCAGGACTTGATAAGCTCTCTCCTAGGGCTATCAAGTGTGTTTTTGTGGGCTACTCCAGGACACAGAAAGGATATCGTTGCTATGACCCCGTTCATGACAAGTACTATGTGAGCGCTGATGTTACATTTTTCGAACCAGTCATGTACTTCTCCCCTGCAGGTGACAGATTGGTCTCATCCACATCCACTGATTCTAATGTCTATGTGCCTCCACCTCCAAGTCTGGGTCAATCCTCTACTCCACCACCACCACCTCCACCACCACCACCACCACAACCTCCTCCAATTGTACCTTTTCCTAAGTTCTATACAAGGCGGACAGGCCCTGCTCAAGCCACATGCCAACCATCCAGCACGCCTCAGGTATGTTCTGATGTTATCACTAAAGATGGGTTGGACAATGCACCAGTGCAGGAGCCTTTACTACAGGAGGAGGATCAACCAGTCAACACAGTAATAGATGATCTGGATCGGCCAATTGCTCACAGGAAGCAGCGAAGACAATGTGCTTCATATCCTCTTGCCTCTCACGTCTCATTTCATCGTCTCAGTGGGGATTTCCAGAAATTTGCAGTTGCTGTATCGTCAGTTGAGATTCCACGGACCCATCAAGATGCCATGAAGATTGATTGCTGGCGTCAAGCTATGGAAGAGGAGATGCGTGCCTTGCAGTCTAGAGGGACTTGGTCTCTTGTCCCCATTCCTCCAGGTGCCTCCGTGGTGAGTTGCAAGTGGGTGTTTACGGTGAAATATCATGCGGATGGCCGTCTCGACAGATACAAGGCCAGACTTGTAGCACGGGGATTTACCCAGACATATGGGGTAGATTATTTGGATACTTTTTCACCAGTGGCTAGACACTCCACTCTTCGCATCCTCCTATCTGTTGCTGTGGTGCGTAGCTGGAGCATTTTTTAGCTTGACGTCAAGAATGCTTTCTTGTATGGTGACCTACAGGAGGAAGTCTACATGCAGCAGCCACCAGGGTTTGCTGCTGAGGGGGAGACTCAGATGGTGTGCAGACTTCATAAGGCTATCTATGGCCTCAAACAGAGTCCCCGAGCATGGTTTCAGAAGCTTTCCCAGCTAATTGAAGGACAGGGGTTCAGGAGATCGAATGCGGACCATTCACTGTTCATCCAGAAGACCCCTAGAGGTACTGTTGTTGTCATGATATATGTTGATGACATCTTGGTTACAGGAGATAATGCTCAGGGAATTGAGACAACCAAGTCCCTGTTGGGAAGCCAGTTCATTACGAAGGATCTGGGCACGATACGATATTTTCTGGGGATAGAGTTTGCTAGAAATGCACAAGGAATGGTAATGACTCAAAGAAAATATGTCAGAGACTTGCTAGTTGAAATAGGAATGACTGGATGCAGACCTTCAAGTACACCTATGGACCCAAGCATGAAGCTGTACGACGATGATACCGAGGAGGTGGACAAAAGAAGGTACAGAGAGATGGTGGGTAAGCTCTTATACATTACTATAACTCGACCGGATATTGCATTTGCAGTAAATCGGGTGAGTCAATTTATGGAGCAGCCGAGGCAAGTGCATATGGATGCCTTGTATATGATATTGAGATATCTGAAGTCTTCCCCAGGCACAGGGTTGCTATTCAGGAAAGATACAGATCTGTCTATTTCAGCTTGTGCAGATGCAGATTATGCATGATGTCCAAGGGATCGTAAGTCTACTTCTGGATTCGCTATCTTCATAGGAAGCTCTTTAGTTTCTTGGAAAAGCAAGAAACAGATTGTTGTGGCGAGATCTAGTGCCGAATCCGAGTACAGAGCCATGGCACAAGCAAGCGCAGAAATGATGTGGGTTAGAGCAGTCTTAGAAGATTTGAATGTACATGTCTCCTTGCCTATGAATCTTCAATGTGACAATCAGGCAGCATTGTTTATTGCCAATAATCCAGCTTTTCATGAGAGAACAAAGCACATCAAGGTGGATTGTCATTATACTAGAGACATGATTCAGAAGGGCTTCATTTCCACTTCTCATGTCAGTTCAGAGGACCAGACTGTTGATATATTCACCAAGCCATTGCTCAGAGGACCTTTCCAGAGATGTTCTTCCAAGCTGAGCATGATAGATATCTATGCTCCATCTTGAGGGGGAGTGTAGAGGTTTATATATGTTGCGATGTACTGTTTCGTATTTTCTATTTATATATTGTACGTCTATGTAATTCACCCAAGGGTGTTCTCTCTATATAAGAGACCCGAGGGCTCTATGGAATAATAGATCAGAGTTTCCATTACTCTAACAGAAGTTGATAGATATTTCTTTCTAGAAGAAGATCGACGCTGGACTATTTTGTCTTCCCTTTATTAGATTAAAGGATTTGCGGATAGATGTATTCGCTAAAGGCTTTTCCTTGATTCGATATAAATTTGTGTTCACAAAAGGGCTTTCTTGACTCAATATTAGATGAAGTGAACCCACTAAGTTGGCATAATTGACATCTGTACCCAACTTGGGGGGTGGGGGTGAATATTGTACTGAGTTAAATGGATCTTTTGTATGGATCCATTTACATCAAGCCCTATCAAAATGTATGCAGCCCACCTCAATTCAATAACAAAGAACAAAACATAGCCATCTGAGAGAGACCATTAAGTTGTTTTTGTGGTTTTTTCTTGCTCATAGAAGAGGATTTCCCCATCATTTGTGTGCCTCCTTTGACTGATTGTACGCATATTTCATTCACAGTGAGGTCTATAATGTTTACTTTTAAAGAATTTCAGTTGAAATTAACGATTATTTTTTGGAAATTAATTATCGAAGCATGCATCACCAGTAAATATCTCTCCCACGGAAGAGCCATCAATTATAACCTCATAATAAATTTCAGAAGAGTTTCAGCATTGTCTTTTTCAATTTGTGAAGACATCAATAATCATGTTAAGATCACATGTCTCTTGAGCCATCATCTTATGCCAGTCCTAAAAAGTATCAAAATTTATGCATGATGAGTTTCTGTGCCGCGATCTTTAAATGGTTGTTTTAATTCTTCCTGATTCATTATCTGAGGAAGGGATAAATGGTCTTTAGATGTCGAGTCGGAACTCCTAGCCCTTGTATGATGGGGAGGAACTTCTGGGGATTAAACGTGTAAAACAAGGATCCTCCTCCTGCTAGAATTGTAGGTGTGTTAGAAGAATAGAACCATGTAAACCTCTTTAAATGTCTCTTTTTCAGTTTTCCTGCCATCCTTTCCATATGGAGGTACATAGATTGGTGGTCAAATAGAGAACTTTTCCATAGTTTCTTGTAGCATGATAATTTATTGTTTTTTTTCCTTCATTGCAGGTTGAAGTTGTGATTAGCTTACTACCTCCAAGCTTTCATGTTGCAATTGCCAATCTGTGCATAGAGGTATTGATGTATTGGTTACCTCCAAGATTTCACGTTTATTGAACGTATTTTCTTCAAAGCGCATAATAGACTTATATACTCTATTTGGATCTTATGGTATCACTTCCATTTGATGCCATTTTTTAACTATGCATTTGTTTAATACATGGGGCTCTGTAATCGTGTTTTGATATGCCATGGTGCAGATGTTGTTCCAAGACTGCTTGTGTTTTCAACGCCAAATATGAGATGGTCCGTCATCCACAATTAATTAGTGATACATTACTTCGAATGTATGAAATTCAAGTGACAATCCAGTTAAATATTTCTCTATATTTGTGGAGCTAGGATGGCTTTTCAAAATAAAGATTTTTGAAGTTACCAAAAATAAAGCAATAATGACGTTCACATTATTGTTATATAAGGTGTGATTTTGAATCAGCAATTACATTGGTGAATTTGTCATCATTTTTTCATCTAATGAGGTCTAAAAATATATAAATAGATCAAATACTATACTACCATTTCAATTTTCCTTGAGATACTTGTAGACATATATGTAAAATATATATCACCACAAATATCAAGAAAACCATCTATATGGTCAAAGATGAACTTCAAGGACTTAAACCCCTGATGGATCCGAATTTTATCTATTCTATGATGGTATCAAAGCCTTGAGAGGGGGCTCATCTCTCTTGGGATTCTCATGCCCTAACACCCAAGTCACCACGCCTCCTTCCTCGTACGCACAGTCTCCATCACACCAACTCCACACCATCATTTTTACCAAAGCCTTGAGAGATTGTCACTGCACTCGTGATTTGATCCAAAAGGGGTTGATTTCCACTTCTCATGTTGCTTCAGGCGATCAGATCGCAGACATGTTTACCAAAGCTCTTGCAAGGGGTCATTTTCACCATTGTTGTTCCAAGCTGAACATGATAGACATATATGCTCCAGCTTGAGGGGGATGTTGAGATTTTTGTATCTCTTGGTCTTTATTTATATTTGTTATTTCTCCAGCCTATCTTATCTAATTTTCCCATAGAGCTTTTCTCTTATATAAGAGAGCTCTAGGGCTTTGAGGAATATAACTTTAATTTTTCTCCTTCAACAGACATTAATCGATGAAACCTTGATGAAGGCTCCATTGATCTAGAGTCTTCCCCTCGCACCTCTCTCTCCACGAAGCCCCTTGTCATGCTGCATCTCCAGGAGGTGTCGTTCTCTCCTCCGTGCATCTAATGTTCAATCCAAGGCAGCGATGGCACAACACCTTCGAGCTCTCTCCAGGAGATTCTTTTTTTCTAGCAGCGGTAGTGGGTTCTCTCCTGGAGAACCCTAGATTTGGATGAAAGGAGGGGGGACCTTCGGTGGGTTTTAAAAGCTCTGTTATGCTGCTCCTTATAAAAAAAGAGAGGGGGTAATGAGAAAAAAGGGTGGGCTATTGCAGATTTGTACCCATTTGCACCATGATTCTTGAAAAAAAAGAAAGAGGTCACATTGAGAAAAAAGGGTCGTAGTTTTTTTGGGCTCAATTTGGGTTGTGACTTTAAAAAAATGAGAATTTCTTTTGAAACAAAGGCAAGAATACAATAACAAAGAAAGAAAAATTGCATGCAAAGAAGACAATGTGGAAAAAAAGAAAGCCAAAAAAGAGTGAGAAATCAGCTTATTGTTTTTTTCTCCATCTTCATTTCTTCTCCCAACTTGGTCGATGCCATCTATTCCAACCAGTATGGGATAAAGGGAGAGTATTATGTAGAGTTCTACAATACATATTCAGACTCTCTAGTTCAGATTCCGTGCCAAATTTTAGACTGTACAATTAAGATTCAAACTCTACATTCAGATTATTTCAAAGTCTATAATTTGATGCGTACATGTATGCGATCATTATTTGAGGGGTCCCCATCTTTTATTTGGACTCAGAGTTTTCATGTGATCCATGGAGACTTCATAGTAGAGATCTCATTCTCGGAGCCATTGTGGGCTTAGGGTTTTAATGTGGTTTCATGGGGACTCCAGAGTAGAGATCCCGTTCTCTGAGCCAGTATAAGAGAGACCCAGTGCTCTGACGAGGAGACTTTCAGACTCCATTTTCCAGCGACCATTTACTCCGATGAGAAGTTTTCCACGGCTTTCTCTAGTTTTGCCCTTCAGAAAGATAGAGCAGTTGTGGGCTAGAGTTCTCTATGTAGAGTCTCATTTCAATTTTGGTAGCTCTGACAGACGTAGTACAAAGCACATGTTCTCCGATGAGGAGACACGATTCACTTCAGCCCTTCAGTTCCTCCTCACCAATACAACATGAGAACCAACATCCTCAACAAGCAGCTATCAGAGTTTACGTTGAGTTGATATTACCCGTAGTGTCTGGAATCATGAGTGGACGATTTCTTTTTATTTGTCCAAGTTGAGCATTACATGCTCCAGCTTGAGAGGGAGTGTTAGAGTATGTGTCACATGTATAAACGGGTAATTGGATCCCTCTGGGTCTAATTATCACATCCATAGGTTTAGTCTCACATCTACTGTTAGTGGGACTCCAATCTACCTACGGGGTTATATAAGAAGCCCCACATCAATCCATTTTAGAGGCGTTCTCTTGTGGTTTCATCCCGCTCCTTACGGAGTAGGGTTCCACGTTAAATCTCGATGTTCTTTCCATGTTCTTTATTTCCTTATATCTGATACGCTTTCGCATTATGATTTCAACAGTAACTGATGGCTATAAGGTAGCCTTCCAACTTATGATCGAATTCCCCAAAGTGAAGATGTAGCCTGACATTGAGCTCTGCCCATCGATATCTACAACATAGTCTGAATATGAATTTTCAACAATCAAACACTCTGAATCACTTTTGTAGATGAGGCCAATATCTGGTGCTCCTCTCATATAGCAGAAAATTTGCTTGACTGCCTATCAATGCTCCTTCCCTGGATTACCCATGAATCTACTAACAATGCTCACAACATGAGCGATATCAAGTCTTATATATGGCATACATAATACTCCCAACTACGCTGACATAGGGAACATGTGACATGTGTTTCTTCTTTGCATATGACTGAGGTGCAAAAGAAACTGAAAGATAAATATTTATAGCAGATGGAGTACCCAGAGGCTTGGCTTGGCTGTAGACATCCCAATCTCATTAGAATTTTCTCAATGTAGTTCTTCTAAGATAAGAAAAGCTTCCTTTCTGCACAATCTCCGATGATCTCCATCCCTAAAATCTTCTTCGTTGCACCATGATCCTTTATATCAAACATTAAACTACGGAGCTTCTTTAGATCATCTATGGTGATCTTCTTCTTGGCAGCAATCAACATGTTGTCGACATACAATAATAGATAAATGAAGGAGCCATCCTCGACCTTGTAATATCACAACAATCGTATAGGCTCCTGTTGAATCCATGATCAATCATGAAACTGTCAAACTTCTTGTACCACTGCTTGGAAGACTGCTTAAGCCCATATAAGGACTTATTCAATATGCATACATGGTTTTCCTTACCCTGAAATGTGAAACCCTCTAGTTGACTCATAAGAATGTCTTTTTCGAGTTCACCATGCAAGAAAACCGTCATCATATCTAACCGCTTCAGCTCTATATCTCAATGTGCTACAAGAGCCAGTAGCACCCTTATGGATGCATGCCTTACAACGAGAGATAATATCTTGTTGTAATGTGCTACAAGAGCCAGTAGCACCCTTATGGGAGTGCATTGTATCTGATGACTTTGTTGCCTGAGATTGCTGCCTTTTTCTTGAAGAACCATTTACATCCAATGACCTTCCTCCCCTTTGGCAACTTGACAAGCTCCTGCATTTGATTCTTGTGAAGAGGCTTTATCTCCTCACCATAGCAGCAATCCACTCCCACATTCTGCCGTTGATATAGCCTCCTTATAAGTAGAGGGTTCTGGAGACTCTGTCTCCTCCGGACTGTAGTGCAAATGCAACCATGTCTTCAAATCTATATCTCTGTGATGGATGTATCTCTCTACGAGGTCGATCAATAGCAACAATTGATTGCCTCTCCTCTGGTTACTCTGCTTCAGGTTGTTCAGCAACAACCTGATCAGGAGTGGTGTGATTAACTGCATGATCACTACTTGGTATCAATTCGAACTCCTCCTATTCGTACATATCATCATATGTCTTTACATCAACAGACTCACTACTTGACTAAAGTATGGAATTCTCATCAAAATTAACTAACAATAATTATATGATCAAACGTGGAGTAGATTATGTACCCTTTCATTCACGCCATATCCTGTAAACACTCCTTTCTTTACCCTTCGTTTTAACTTCCCTTCACTAATATGCTAGTATGCAAGACAACCATGGATACGTAAAACAGAATAATCATCATGATTATCAGACCATACCTCCATGGGTGTTATGCACTCGATAGCAGATGCAAGACTTCGATTCACCAAGTAACACACTGTATTCATAGCTTTAGCTTAGAATGATATATCAAGACCAGCATTAGGAAGAATGCACCTTGCTCTCTCTAGAAGTGTCTTGTTCATTCGTTCTGCAACTCCATTCTGATGTGGCGTATCTCTAACAATGTGGTGTCTCGTAACACCCTCCTCACAGATTTCATGAAACTCTGACGAACAGAACTCCAGCCCATTAACTGTACAAAGATGCTTTACCTTCTTATAAGCATGGTTCTCCACCAAGATCTTCCACTTCCTGAAGTATGAAATGTCTCTCTCTTGTGCTTCACCATGTATACCCAAATTTCTTGGAGTAATCATCAATAATAGACAGAAAATACATGACACCTCTCAAGATGGGACCCATGAGGGGCCCCAACAATCAGCAGGGATGTAGCCAAGCATCTCCTTCCTCATGTGGATAGCTTTACTAAATTGCTTCATGTATTGTTTCCCAAATATGTGATGCTCACAGAACTCCATCTTGGATCCCTTGATATCTCCGATGAGACCCTCTGAGGATATTCATCCCCATCTGACTCATTTGTCCCAGCTGCATATGCCACAATTCTGACTTTGATCTCACTACTTGGGATGCCACTGCAACAGAACCTGTAACTATAGACCCTTGCATGATGTATATGGTCTTCTGCATGTTGCCCTTGATGACACCCCCCCGGATTTGGAGACTCTGCCTCCTTCACATCATGTAGTGTAAACGCAACCATGTCTACAAACACACGATCAAAAAAGAATACCTCGTGTAAATGCATGATCGTGTTTGTGTATGTTTGCTTCTACGTTTCACAAAACAATAACATGGTGAGATATTGTAGGTTAATTTTGGATTTTAACGTGTTGTTGAGGGTGAAGGGTTTTTTTTGTGTCACTGAAGGGCTCAGTGTGATATGGAGGAGGGCAAGATCTCTTCTCTTGTATTATGTCAAGAAAGATTTAGAAGGGGACAAAGCTGGATTGGATGGGCATCTTGTCTTTTGATGGGTTTGGGAACACTCTTGGAGTTGTGTCTTTCGATCATGTAGAGATCGTGTCAAGACTTGTGTTTTTATTGAAATCATTTGTTTGGAACAATGCCTTAAATATTGGATTTCGATTTCGTTTCGGTAAACCTGGAAAGAGAAATTCAGTGGAATTTCGATGATATGACCGGAAATTGAGGAAATTACTCGAAAACTCATTTTTTAAATAAAGATTTCTAATACTCTTTAGCTCAATAAATGTGATAGAAAGATAGTTTTTTGCAAATAGTAAGATATTAATATCATATGTTACATTTAGTTTCCATCCAATCATCCCAACAATAAAAAAGTAGCATGCTGCTAAGAACCGGAATCAGATTTGACACCGTAATTAGAAGTCATTGGTTTCTCCTCTTGAACATGAATATAATGGTGACATGTGAGAACTTCAATAAGAATGAGGTGACAAATATGATAACTACTAATTAAAACACACACACATATATCAAAATAAAGAAAAAATGAAAAATATAAATATATTCAGTTAAAAACTATAATTTAACTCTTAAATCTTGTTTCTAATTGATTTGGTTTGGATTTAGATAAAAATATAGAAACTAACAAACGGAACTTTTTTAAACAATGTAAATCTACTCAACACATTAGAGAATAAATAAGTGAAAAATCATTGATATATGCAAAATTTGATGAAAGCGAAGGCTAGATTCCCTTATTTTTGTTGTTTCGTCGAAACGACATGTAATTTCGATGAAATTTCATTGACATTTCGGTGATATTTCGTTGAAATCCTCGAAAAAGAAATAAGGGAGCTTTTCGATTCGATGACTTAAAGAAATGGAAATTCCGAAGAATTCAGTGGAATTTCGTTGAAATTTGAGGCCATGGTTTGGAAAGGACTGCAATGGTTTTTGCAGTGAGAGGTTCCATGATGAGAATGTATTGGCTCATGCAAGGGCTCTATTTGATACTAGATTGTTGTATCTGTCATGTTGTGATTAATACAGTTTTTCACCATTGTGAGTGCAATTTACATCTTTAAAAAAATCTTTAAAAAAATGATTTAATGATGTTTGAGAATAGTGATGAATGTCAGAAAGTTTTTTCTCCTTATGAATGCTTATCCCTTTCACCTTAGATTATTGTTCTGCTCATCCTTTCATTCCCACTCTCAACCCTGTTCTTTTATTACATGTTTTGACATGTTTTTCTTCTCTCGCCATGCACATCTTTGCGCATTCTCCCCCAAAGTCTGGCGTGACTGACACGTCTTCCTCCTCTTTCAGCTATTTCTTCCCTCATTGCCTCCAATTTCCTCTCTCTATGACCAGATTACATCCCAGGGTACCCTAGAGCAATCTAATATAAATTGCATTGAATTTAAAGGATGACCGACAGTCATCCAAATATTTGTGCGTGTATGGTAACAGGGACATAGCGCACCCTTTTCATTTAAATGCAATTTTTTCTTTACTCATAAAATCTGAAATTACATCCCAGATACTCATATTTTGCAATGGACGAATCATTGAAATACTGATTACACAATAGATTTGACGCCTTTTGTATCCAGTCCTTCGGGATACAACACTAATAATTGCTTAAAGAGTTTAATGCATAAGTTTTAGTGATCAAGACTCTCCTTCATTACATATGTTATCTTTGCACATGCTCATAATTTTGTGGCACCTTCTTGACTCAGAAATTTCACTTGAACTGAGCCTTTGGTTTTTTTTCGACTATGTATTTATTTGAGCCAATGCAGATGGAGGAACAAAATTCTTATGATAAAAATATCAGTTTTTATCTCAGCATTGGTGGATTCTTCATTTTAAGATGGATAAATTGCAAGTACATGTTACTTAGGAAGTGTCATTTCTCTTGCAGAAACAAAAACACCTTGTAACGGCTAGCTATGTGGATGAATCTATGTCAAGATTGCAAGATGCAGCACAAAATGCTGGTGTAACAATTCTGTGTGAAATGGGCCTTGATCCTGGCATAGGTAAACCTTCAAAAGTTTTTTTTTTGTTTTTTTGGAATTTATCCATTACTGACTGTCTTTTTGTATATTTAAAGCATTGCCAGCTAAGTTTTAGTCTTATTTTGTTAACACCATGAAACTTTGTCTTGAGCTCACTAAGCTCTTCTTTCACCATGATCTTCATACCACTGAAATCCTTTAATACAAATGAGTAGGGAGGGGGGGGGGCTTACACCATAAAGAAATTGTTCTTGCAAGATGTGGATTCCTTAAGAGTCTTATCTTGAAAGGTAAGTAATTGCCCCAAGTCACAATGTATAATGTCTATGCACCGAAACAAGGTGCAGTATTGGCTTCTGAGGTGGACTGCTTATTACGCCTAATGTAGTTGTATTAGAATGTATGGCTCCTGGAGCCCATCCTTTACCATAGCATTCTCGGAGCAGAGATTGAATGATTACTTGTATATGCTTGTCGGCATAGCAGAATTTGAGGGCACCATGCAAGGGAGGGACCATTTTCTTTAGTCCACTTGTAATTTCTCGGTTAAAAGGGCTTATTGGATTTTTTCTTGCAACTACAATATGAACTACGAGGAGTTCAATGCAATCGCAAAAATATTTGTAGTAAAAATCCACGGAGGATTAAAGGAAAAAGCTTTTCTTTGACTTGCAAGACAAGGCTGTTTGCTTACTGTAGAGATATTTCCAGATTTTATGTACTCTTTTGTTATGTTTTATTTCTTTTTCCCGTCTTATGTAATTTACCCATAGACCTTCTCTATATAAGAGAGCCTAGAGTTCTTTGGAATAAACAATCATCTCATTTCTTCCAACATGGTATTAGAGTCACCACCAAAACCCTAGCCCCCCTTTCTCTCCACCTCCCGCCGCTGCGCCCCTCTCCCGGCATCGCCACCTCCCGCCGCTGGCCCCGCCACCTCTCTCCTCTCTCCACCGCCGGCGTCGTTCTTCCCTACCACCCTCCTCTCTCCGCTGCCACCCCCACCACCTTCTCGCCGCTGAACCCCTCCCACCACCTTCTCGTCTCCGCCACCCCCCTCCCCTCCTCCCATGAGTTTGAGTGCATAAGTCTACATATGCACTCAAATCCTCGGATGTTTATGTAGACATTTGATGCTTAGTCTACAAACCCTATTTCTTCTTATCCGGCAACCGTGTCAGAAAACAAGATCGACATGCGCTCTATAGGCGCATTTAAAGATCCAACACCCTTTGTCAAGATGGATGGGACGAACTACAAGATCTGGGCTATGCATTTCATGAGTCTCATGAAGTCAAATAGTAAGAAGCACATTCTTACCGAAGATGAGCCGGCAGAGAAAACTGGGGTTTATGCTTCATGGGAGGTCGATGGTTCGTATGCTAAAGTTTGGCTTTCTGGCACACTATCGATGGAGATTGCTAATGATGTGCTCCATCAGTCCACTGCTAAGGTGATGTGGGGTATCCTTGCAGCGACATATTCGTAGATGCGAAATGAGATCGAGATTCTTCAACTCCAGCATGACATATTTACGATGAAGCAGAATGGTCGGCCTCTGCATTCATTGTATACATCCCTACGAGGGATGTTTGAGAAACTCTATTGTATCATTCCACTTACGGCGTCTCCCGAGCAGCAGAAGACGTTTCAGAATGCTACCATGGTGGGGGTCTTACTAGCGGCACTTGACCATGAATATGATGTTGCTCGCTCGCAGATTCTTGGAGACGCTGCTATTCCTCCAGTGGAGGAAGTGTACCGCAGGCTCAGCAGAATTACAGTCCCGTATTATGCTCCTACTCAGCCTCCTTCGGTGATGGCAGCTTCCAGAGGCAGAGGAGCCTCTTCTTTTCATGGTCAAGGACCTCATGGTCGAGGTGGCCACATTCGTCAGCCCTACACATTCTGACATCGCCCAGGACATACATAAGAGATATGTTATTCTAAGCATGGGTTTCCGGCATCGGCGCGGGTAGCCGTGCATATTGCATCTCCACAGACATCTATTTCAAACTAGTGATTTGAGGATCTTGTTGCCAGGCTACGAGATATCATGCCTACTGCCTCTACTGACTCTTCGGGAGGCTCCTCAGATGTAGCTGCTTCAGCCTCCGCTAGCACATCAGCCACCGCTAGCACCTCAGGTAGTGCTTATGCCCTTACTTCATGTCATGGAATGTTTTAGAATGGATTATGGACTCTGGCGTGACACATCATCTTTGTCGAGGGAGGTTCCACCAGGGCGATCTGTAGTCATAGCAGATGGGACCCATTCGCCTATTGTTGGACAGGGGGGATCAGTTTGACACCCTCTATGCGTCTCCAGAATATATTACATGCTCCAGATTTTTCGATGAATTTATTATCTATCAGTCAGATTACGAATGATTTACACTGTCGAACTATTTTAGACCCATCGTCTCTTGTTTTTCAAGACATTCTTACGGACAGGGTGATTAGCTGTGGCTATGAGCAGGACGGTCTCTATCGTTTGGTCTGAACTCCCTATGTTGGTGTCTCGTCTCAGTCCAGTGGTCCAGTTTCTCCATTCACATGGTATCTAAGATTTGGACGTCTCCTTATTCAGAAGATGCGGTATATCCTGCCCCAGATTTCACAGAGTTCTTCCTTCCAGTGTGAAGCGTGTCAGTTGGGAAAGCATCACAGATCTACTTTCCCTAGTCGTCAGTCTCGGAGCAGTAGCCCCCCTTTTGAATTATTCCATGTTGACATTTGGGGTCCGAGTCGTGTCCCTGATCACCAGGGACACATGTTTTATCTAGTTGTGGTTGATGATTTTTCTCGTTTGTCTTGGAAGTTTTTTGTTGAAGAATAAATCTGAAGCAGGGGATGTGATCAAAAATCTTATAAATGAAGTGCAGAATGTTTTTCGTATACTGTGAAAAATGTGCGTACGGATAATGCTTTAGAAATTTGTACTCGTGCTCTTTATCACTTTTTCTTGTCTATAGGCATTACCCATCAAACAACATGTGCTTACACGTCCCAATAAAATGGTATTGCAGAAAGAAAGCATCGTCATCTCCTTGATATCACTCGGACTCTATTTATTCAGAGTTGTGCATCTATTTCCTATTGGGTTGATGCTGTGCTTATGGCATGTTATCTAGTGAATCGTATACCATCCTCTGTCTTAGGTGAGAAAGTTCCTCTTTCAGTTGTCTTCCCTGACAAGGAATTATTCTCGCTTACTCCTCGTGTCTTTATCTCGGTTGCTTTTGTTCATCAGCTCTCTCCAGGACTTGACAAGCTCTCACCTAGGGCTGTCAAGTGTGTTTTTGTTGGGTACTCCCGTATACAGAAGGGTTACCGATGCTATGATCCTTTGAACAAGAATTATTATGTCAGTGTCGATGTCACATTCTTTGAGTCTGTGATGTATTTCTCCCCTGCAGGTGACAGGTTGACTTCCTCCACTACTGATGATGACATTTATGTGCCACCTCCTCCTATGCATCCGTCCGCTCCCATACCAGTACCTGCTGTTCCACCACCACCACCTCCACATCCACCTGTACCACCTTTACCACGATTCTATACCCGTCGTCATGTCCCATCTCATGGATCTCGTCAATCATCCATCACACCTCAGGATTGTCCAGGTAACATTATTAACGATGGGTCTGACGATGTGCATGTGCAGGGATCTCTACAGGAGAATAGCATACCGACGAGTATGATTGTTGATGATTTGAATGTACCTATTGCCTTACGGAAGCAGAAGTGTACATGTGCATCCTATCCACTTGCTTCACATGTTTCTTTCCATCGCCTCACTAGAGATTTTCAGCGGTTTGCTGTGGCCTTATCGACCGTGGAAATATCATGGAATTATCAGGACGTATTGAAGGAGAGTTGTTGGCGTTCTGCCATGGAGGAGGAAATGGCTTCTTTGAGGTCACGGGATACATGGAGCTTGGTTTCTGCTCATCCAGGAGCCTCTGTTGTCAGTTGTAAATGGCTATTTACTGTCAAATATCATGCAGATGGCAGCCTTGATTGTTACAAAGCAAGGCTAGTGGCACGTTGGTTTACTCAAACCTACGGTGTAGATTATATGGACACATTCTTTCCAGTTGTGCGTCACTCCACTCTACGTGTCCTTTTAGTTGTTGTGTTACGTGATTGGCCCTTGTTTTAGCTTGACGTTAAAAATGCATTTTTGTATGGGAATCTGCAGGAAGATGTAGACTTCACAAGGCAATATATGGCCTAAAACAAAGCCCGCGGACGTGATTTCAGAAGCTTTCTGACCTAATTTGAAAGCAAGGGTTCAAAAGATCAAATGCAGATCATTCTTTGTTTGTTCAGAAGACTCCCAGAGGTGTTGTTGTTATCATGGTTTATGTTGATGATATACTCGTTACGAGAGATGATATGCAGGGGATAAAGATGGCAAAACAATTTCTAGGCCATTAGTTTGTGACCAAGGATCTTGGTACCCTACGATGTTGTCTAGGGTTGGAATTTGCTAAGAATGCGTAGGGTCTTGTGATGATCCAAAGGAAGTATATTACAGACATACTTGTTGAGACGAGCGTGATTGGCTGTCGACCCTCGACTACTCCCATGTATCCTAGCATGAAGTTATATGATGATGATACATATGAGGTTGACAGGAGAAGATACAGAGAGATGGCAGGAAAACTTCTCTATATTACTACTATCATTAGGCCTGACATCGCTTTTGCAGTGAGTTGGGTGAGTCAGTTCATGGAACAACCCAGACAGGTAGACATGGGTGCCATATAAATGATACTGAGATATCTAAAGTCGTCTCCAGGTGCAGGACTACTATTTAGGAAAGAAACAAATATCTCAGTTTCTACATGTGCTGATGTAGATTATGCAGGATGACTTAAGGATCGGAAGTCTACTTCAGGTTTTGCAGTATTTGTTGGCAGTTCTTTGGTTTCTTGGAAAAGCAAGAAACAAACAGCGGTGGCTAGATCTAGTGTTGAATCTAAATACGGGGCTATGGCAAAAGTAAGTACAGAGATGATGTGGCAAGATCTGCATATAGATGTACCACTACCCATGCAGCTACAATGTGACAATCAAGCAGCACTATTCATTGCTAATAATCCTGTATTTCATGAAAGGACAAAGCATATTGAGGTAGGCTGCCACTATACTAGAGGTATGATTCAAAAGAACTTGATTCCTACTTCTCATCTTAGTTCAGGAGAGCATATTGCAGACATCTTTACCAAACCATTGCTCAGAGGGCCATTCCAGAAGTGTTCTTCCAAGCTGAACATGATTGACATCTATGCTCCATCTTGAGATGGAGTGTAGAAATATTTCCAGACTTTATGTACATTCTGTTATGTTTTATTTCTTTTTCCCATCTTATGTAATTTACCTATAGGCCTTCTCTATATAAGAGAGCCTAGGGTTCTTTGGAATAAACAACCATCTCATTTCTTCCAACACTTACCATGGTGTGTCAGGACAAACTCCTTCATACGAGAGACATGGTATGTGGAAGATGTGGAGAAGGACATGGAGACATGGACCATTACCAGGCCCATCTCTTTTGCAGTGAGCAGAGTTAACCAGCTTATGGAATAGCCTAGTCATGCATATATGAATGTGAACCATATGTTTTGAGGCACCTGAAGTCCTCGTCTAGTACTGGACTGTTCTTTAGTAATGGGACATCCCTCGTAGTTACAACATGCGCAAATGTTGATTATGCAAGATGTCACAAGATATGAAGTCTATCTTAGGTTTTACAATGTTCATAGGGAGCTCTTTGACGTCATGGAAGAGCAAGAAGCAGACTGTGGTTTCCAGATCTAGTGCAGAGTCAGAGTACAGAGCCATGACACAGGGAGTATTGAGATGATGTGGGTCAGATTCTTTCTGATTGACCTAGTTATTGATGTGCCTCTTCCATGCATCTACAATGCGACAACCATGGCTCTCTTTTCATTGCCAACAACCTTGCTTTCCATGAGAGGACCAAACATATCGAGATTGATTGTCACTACACTCATGGCATGATTCATAAGGGCTTTATCTCTACTTCCAACATCTGCCAGGGGAACAGACATCAGATGTGTTCACAAGGACCTAGCCAGAATGCCATTCCAGAGATGTTCCAAAGCCAGAAGGTCATTCCAGAGATGTTGTTCCAAGCATAGCATGATTGATTTTTATGCTTCATCTTGAGGTGGAGTATAGAGAGATTATTTATCTTTTCCTGTTTTATGTATTCTCTTTCTTTCCATCTCTATTATATAACTTTTCCAACTTCTCCTCTTATATAAGAGAACCCTAGGGCCTCATAATCTATCAAGTCATTATTTTCTCTCCACAACAACCAATAATTGATTATATAAATTCGTAGATAAAAATATTTCGAATATAAACAATAATCAGTCTAGGATTTTTTTTATTTTATGGTGTTTAGCATGAATATATTGGTGATTAGTACTATCATATCCTAAGTTTTTTATCAATTGAGATTGTTCTTAGTTATACGTCAAAATGTACAATGCCATTTTTATTACATAAATTCAAAAGTTTGTGGACATCGTAACTATTTATTTATTTATAAATTAAAAAATAAAAAACTGCATGCAACCCCCACTTCCACTTATTCATCATTCGGTGGCATGTCCGTATACATACACGTACCACATTCTTGAACCTTGCTTCTCAATGAAAGCAGGTTCCAAACCTCTTAAGAGACGAAAAATATTGCGAGAATATCCATACATAGATCAAAAACAGATGCCTCTCATAAAAACCTTGAAGCATCTTCTCACTTATAGGAATCTCGAAGGATCTTGTATTGTAGTCAACAATCAATGTAGGATGGAACATGCAATGACACTCAGGAGATCTGGAAAGAAATGATTGCTTCCATGCAAAAATGTCATGAAAGTTTGCATCCGGCGTCATGAAAATTTATATCCTACTTCAAGAACGAAGAAATTTATAAGTCAAAGTCGCATCCTAATTTTCCCCTATAAAATGTTGTAGATGGCCTTACATATAGTGCCAGTCCCTCTTACTCGGGATGCGAGAGACGGCATAGTAGGGTTATATAAATCTGAAATGTTCCATTTATCTGTGATGTGATTCAAAACTCGGGGAAGTTACACCATCTTTGGTTTCGACTCTAGCATAGGAGCAAAGTTCAAAGATAAATTTCTCGATTTTCTTAAATGGCTAAAGATATCATCATTTACTCAAGATCAGAATACTTTGATTTTTGTTTGCATGTGGAGCGAGTAGCTTTTGTGTCACGAGCCCATCACCTCTGCAGTTGAATAGTCTTTATATTGAGATCATGATATGCTTATTTTTTCTGTTGATGATGTAAATGTTAAGCAGATCATATGTTGGCTATGAAGATGATTGATGAAGCACATGCCAGGAAAGGGGAAATAAGATCTTTTCATTCTTACTGCGGTGGATTACCCTCTCCAGCCGCTGCAAATAACCCTCTTGGATACAAGTTCAGGTACAACCAGAAAAATAACAAAACCCAATATATGTTTACCACTTGATTCTGATGTTGAGTAGATCATATTATATTAATCATCTTAATGAATTTCTCTTAAAGTATAATTGCCTGCAAAAATTATCGTATATGCTGAGGTAGCAGTGCATTTTATAACCTTAATTTGGTTAAATTATGTAGGTTTTAAGATGCACCCAATGATTATAACAATATTTTTCTCAATCATTAAAATTAATTTAATTTTTCTAAAAAGAATAATCATGCCAACTTATTGTTCCTGCCAAGCATTAACTTGATACAAGCAATCTACTTATTATGATTGGTGCAGGCACCCCATACCCAAGTCTAGCAACCCACCTCTTACAGTTTTGCAGTAATTGTGCTGATTGCTGTTAGAAAATATAATGCGGAAGCATGATCAGAAATAAAGATATAAAAGTTGAACCCTACTCTCTAAGGAGCGGGATGAAACTACGGGAGAATGCCTCAAAGGGCTGATGTATGCATTGCACTTTCTCACTGGATACATGTGGTGTGGGGCTTCTTATATAGCCCTCACTGAGTCTCCACATCCCACAATTGGTAGATGTTGAACTAAATAATTGGATGGGGTAAATGGATCCTGGAGAGACTCCCCCTCAACACTCCCCCTCAAGCTGGAGCATGTAGTGCTCAGCTTGGACAAACAGAAAGAAATCTCAATCACGCTACAAGACACTACAGGAAATATCAACTTAACGTGCACAACTGTCAGTTGTTGTCGAGGACGTTGCTTCTCATGTCGTGCAAGTGAGAAGGAACAAATGGGCTGGAGTGTGAGTCAAACTGAATCTCCTCATCGGAGAGCATCTGCTCTGTACTGCGCCTGTCAGAGTCACTGCAACTGAAATGAGTCTCCTCGTCGGAGTGCTCTGGCCTGCCACAATATGTGGACAACTGCTCCATCTCTGAAAGGGTCGAACTGGAAAAGCCATGGAGACATCATCGTCGGAGTCCATGAATGCTGGAGAATGGAGTCTGAAAAGTCACATCGTCGGAGAAATGGGTCGCTCTCATACCGGCTCAGAGAATGGGACCTCTACTCTGGAGTCCCTATGAAACCACATAAAAACCCTGGCCACATGGCATAGGGAATGAGATCTCTTCTTTGGAGTCCCTACGTAACACATGAAAACTCTGACCATAAACAAAAGATGGGGCCACATAAAGAATGATGGCAAACATGTGCACATTTGACCGAAGACTGCATACATGTGCGTGTCTGAAAAGGAGTCTCTCTCTGGAGAACTCGAAGAAATCGGATCACTCAAATATGGAGTGCCTCAGACTTAGATTCTGAACCAATCTGCAGAGTCTGGAATTGAGAGTCTGAAAATCTGGACTGGAGAATCTGAAATCCGTCTTGTAGAACTCTACACAATATTTTCCCTTTCTCCCAGACTGGTCGGAAAACAATGATGTCGACCAAGTTGGGAGAATACATGAAAAATGGGGAAAACATGAATCACATAAGCCGATCTTCTTCTTTTCTTGGCTTTTCGGCTCACACATTTTTTAATTCATTTTCATTTTTTCGTCGTATATAGTGTTTTTTGTACACACCTTTTTCTTTTCTTTTTTTTTCAAAAGAAATTCTCATTTTTTTAAACTCTCAGCCCAATTTTGGCCTCTTCTCTCTCCTTTTTTTACTGACGGCCAACTTCCCTCTCCTTTTTTCATTTTCATTTTTTTAACAAAACAGGCCCATTAGGCCTAAAGAGAAGCACCCCCTTGCCTTTTTCCCTTTCTTTCACACGCAGCCTACTTGGTACTTACAATAAAAAAATATTTTTTTAAACGACGCATCGACTTTAGGGTTCCCAGTTCGGAACTCTCCTTCGTAGACTCACCGCCCCTGATGGGGGGTTCTTCTTCTGCCATCGCCGCATGCCGCCTTGGAGGAGCGGGGCTTGCCTTGGAGGAGCCTCAGCCTGGAGGGGATTAAAGATGGGGCTCACGCTCCGCTTGGAACTGGTTGTTGCGCGCCTCCCCGCTGAACCCGAAAGGAGGATGACGACCATCTCTGCCTGCTGGGAGGAGAGAAGAGGATCACCTAGGGATGGCAATGGTGTGCCGCCTAGAGCTCGGCATCTTCGAACTTGCAGCATCGAGATCTACAGGAGCAGCGACACACCTGCTGGAATCTGGTGCGGCTAGGGGGGGTCGACATCGCCACCTGCGGCTACCTCTTACAGCCCCGTCTGGAATGGACCCGCTTGGATTGGTGGGTCGTCTCCTGATCAGAGAAGGACCGATTGAGGACTATTGCCACCACATCGCGATTGAAAGGAAAGTGCCATAGGATCTGGATTATGGCGATCGTCATAGCATCGCGATGAAGCTGCTTTTGGATTATTACGCATCGCAACGGTCATCTGGAGCCCTAGGAACGGAAATTCAACAAAAATAGCACGGTTCCTGCTTTGGTGTTGTGCCGCTGAACGAAATCTGAACATAAGCATCCTACCTAGAGCCTAGGAATAGTGCGCCACAGTTGTTGCCGGCTAGAACATGGGTTCTAGGAACCCTAGATTTTCTTCCAAATTGGTGATGAACATGATTAAGGGATCGTAAAACCCTAGTTTTCTTGAACAAAACTCAAATAAATTATAGAATCGAATCTCGGATAAATCATAAACATAAAATAGTCCTCGTGAATCGAACCCGCTTTGATATCATGTTAGAAAATATAATATGGAAGCATGATCAGAGATAAAGAAATAAAACGTGGATCCCTACTCTCTAAGGAGCAGGATGAAACCATGGTAGAGCGCTTCAAGGGGTTGATATATGCATTGCACTTTCTCACTGGATACAGGTGGTCTGAGGCTTCTTATATAGCCCTCATTAAGTCTCCACATCCGAAAACTGGTAGATATGGGACTAAACAACTGGATGGGGTAAATGGGTCCTGGAGAGATACATTTACCCATCTACACGAGCGATGCATACTCCAACAATTGCTATATCGCTAATCGGTACTGTCAACAGATATCCGGATCCTTGGTTGTGGATCAGTATATCTTGTTGTTAATAAATTTGTATCGCCCCTTGTTGGGAAAAAGACTGAAGATATTTATTCCTATGAACCCGGGATCTCTTATTTAGAGGAGAGACTTATGGGTAAATTACATAAAATAGATAGAACATAAAGAACAATAAGGAAACGATACATAAATAGAATATATTTCTACACGCCCCTCTCAAGATGGAGCATAGATGTCAATCATGCTCAGCTTGATGAGCACTTTTGGAACGGTTCTCTGAGCAATGCCTTGGTGAAGATATCAGCAGTTTGATCTCTTGAACTGACATGAGAGGTGGAATCAAGCCCTTCTGAAGGGTTATGAGTGTGATATTATCATCGCCATCAAAACCCTCGGTTGATCCCTTTTTTATTGCAAGGGCAATACTCTTCTGTTGTTTTTCTACTCATAGGAAATGAGGTTACCTATGAGGTCTTCCATAGATGTCTTGCTAAAGTATGTTGACTCTGTTATAGTTGTCACCTTGTGCCCCCATTCTGATGATAGAGAGGTGATGATCTTTCTTGGGAGTTCTTTGTCTAGAAATATTCTCCTTAAGTTTCTTAACTGGTTCATAATGGCCGTGAATCGAACATTCATGTCTTTGATAGTTTCTCCTATATGCATCTTGAAGGTTTCATAGCCGAGAGTTAGCAATATGAAGCAAGACTCCTTCACCTTTATTGTTCCTTCATGAGTTGTCTCCAGACACTTCCAAATGTCGTATGATGTCTTTAAGTACGAGACTCAATCAAATTCATCTTCCGACATAGCATACAGTATATGGAGTTCATCGCCTTCTAATTGAGTGTCATTTGAGCCAACTCTATGGCAGTGTATCATGTCTTCTTTTTTATTATAAACTTGAATTCTACCTCTCCATATTCCAGATAGCGACGTGTGCACTCGAAAACCCGTGTTGCAGACGAGGGCATAGGTCGTGGCAGAATAGCTATTATTTTAAAAAAATATTCTAGATAACGAAATCTGATGATCGTAAGAATATCACCTCTTAATCTTCTAGCTTGAGTAGTCTGTCCCATTGAAGAGAGGTAGACAAACTTGAGAGCTTCCTTCCAATGAGATCCTAAAATGCTAGCCATGTGTATATCGAAGAGTTACTTATTTTACACAGACCATACTGTTGGAGAAAATAAGAGCACTAGTTATTCCTGAGAACCCTAGGCTCTCTTATATAGTAGAGAAGCCTATGGGTAAATTACATAAAGTAGAAGACAGAAAAGATAATAAGAAAGAGACACATATGAAATATGAAAATACAAATATATTTATACTCCCCCTCAAGCTGAGGCATAGATATCGATCATGCTCAGCTTGGGTGAACACTTCTGAATTGATCATCTGAGCAGTGGCTTGGTGAAGATGTCCGCAGTTTGCTCTCCTGAGTTGACATGGGAAGTAGAGATCAGGCCCTTCTGAATCATGTCTCTAGTGTAATGACAATCTACCTCAATGTGTTTTGTTCTCTTATGGAACGCAGGATTGTTTGCAATGAATAGGGCAGCCTGGTTATCACAGCATAATTCCATGGGTAGAGGAACCTCTACATGTAGATCGCATAGCACTGCTCGGACCCACAACATTTCTGTACTTGCTTGGGCCATAGCTCTGTATTCGGACTCGGCACTTGATCTTGCTACAACAGTTTGTTTCTTGCTTTTCCAAGAAACGAGAGAAGTCCCAACAAATATTGCAAATCCCGAAGTCGATTTCCTGTCCTTATGACAACCTGCATAATCCGCGTCAGCATATGCGGATACAGAGAGTGTGTCTCCTTTCTTGAATAGTAATACTGAGCCTGGAGATGATTTTGAATATCTAAATATCATGTGTATTGCATCCATATGTACTTGTCGAGGTTGCTCCATGAATTGACTCACTCGACTCACTGCAAATGCAGTATCTGGTCCGGTAATTGTAACATAAATGAGTTTTCCAACTGTTGGGAAAAATGAAAAAGATGTTTATTCCATGGACCCTAGGCTCTCTTATATAGGAGAGTAGCCTATGGGTAAATTACATAAAGCATACAGCTGAAAATAAAAATAACAGAGAGACATACAGAATACCAATGTATACGTTAACACTCCCCCTCAAGATGGAGCATAGATATCAATCATGCTCAGCTTGGACGTACACTTCTGGAATGGGCCTCGTAGTAATGCCTTGGTGAACATATCAGCAGTTTGATTTTCTGAGGTGACATGAGATGTAGCAATGAATCCCTTCTGAATCATGTCACGTATGAAGTGACAGTCAACCTCAATATGCTTGGTCCGCTCATGGAATGCTGGATTGTTTGCAATGAACAAGGCTGCCTGATTATCACATTCTAAGTCCATAGGAAGTGGTACATCTAGGCATAGATCTGTAAGTACAACCTTTACCCACATCATCTCTGTGCTAGCCTGGGCCATAGCCCTATATTCGGATTCAGCACTAGATCTGGCTACCACCGTCTGTTTCTTGCTCCTCCATGAGATTAGAGAATCGCCAACGTATATTGCAAACCCCGAAGTGGACTTCCTGTCCTTGGGACAACCTACATTGTCTGCATCCGCACATGCTGAGATAGAGATCCCCTTTCCTTTCTTGAATAGCAAACCTGCACCTGGAGAAGATTTGAGGTATCTAAGTATCATATGTATGGCATCCATATGAACCTGACGCGGTTGCTCCATGAACTGGCTCACACGACTCACTGCAAAGGATATATCGGGCCTAGTGATCGTGACATACAACAGTTTGCCTACCAGTTCTCTGTATCTTCTCCTGTCCACCTCCTCTGTGTCATCATCATATAGCTTCATGCTGGGGTCCATTGGTGTCGTAGCAGGCCGACACCCAAGCATACCTGTTTCACTCAACAGGTCCGTAACATATTTCCTCTGCGACATTACTAATCCATACGGATTTCTAGTGAATTCCAGCCCCAGGAAATATCTAAGGACTCCAAGATCCTTAGTGACAAATTCGCTCCCCAGCTTCTCTTTCGCATGCTTTATGCCTTGCTCATCATCTCCTGTAATCAAGATGTCATCTACGTAAACCATAATTGCAATAATACCTCTTGAAGTCTTCTGTACAAACAATGAATGATCAGCATTGGAGCGTTTGTATCCCTGTTTTTCAAAGAGGTCTGAGAGCTTCTGAAACCATGCTCTGGGGCTCTGCTTAAGGTCATAGATAGCCTTATGAAGTCTGCACACCTTGGAACACTCCCCCTCAACAGCAAAACCGGGTGGCTGTTGCATATAGACTTCCTCCTGTAGGTCTCCATATAAAAACGTGTTCTTCACATCCAACTGATATAGCGGCCACTCTTTATGGACTGCGACTGACAGCAAGATCCGTAGAGTAGAATGACGGGCTACTGGCGAGAATGTATCAAGGTAATCCACCCCGTATGTCTGTGTAAAGCCACGTGCAACAAGGCGGGCCTTGTATCTGTCAATACTACCATCTGCATATTGCTTCACCGTAAATACCCACTTGCAGCTCACCGGGGTCACATCTGAAGGGATAGGAACTAGACTCCAAGTTCCCCTTGATTGAAGTGCCGCCATTTCTTCCTCCATTGCTAGACGCCATCTACTATCCTGCAGAGCATCTTGATAATTCCGCGGAATATCTACAGCTGACAAGGCCACCACAAAGTTCCTGAAATCCCCAGATAGTCGCTCAAACGACACAGAGGCTGCCAATGGATATGTAACACAAATCCTCTTCGATTTGTGTATAGCAATAGGAACATCTAAATCAGTTGTGTCCCCATCTGGCCCCTGCAACATATCCTGCTCAGAAATATCATTAGATCCATCAAGAGAAGTATCTTCAGTACATACCATAGGTGAGCTAGGAGATGAGTCATGACCATGAGCTGGAGAAGGCCTGCAGGTATAATGGAATGGTAGTGGTGAAACGGGGATCTGTGGTGGTGGTGGTGGTGGTGTCAGCGTCGGTAGTCAGTGGAGGTAGCTGCTGATCACCTGAGGATGAAAAATACATTACGGATTCAAAAAATGTAACATCTGCACTAACCATATACCGCCTACGCAAAGGATCAAAACATTTGTACCCCTTTTGAGTTCTGGAGTACCCAACAAACACACACTTGACAGCCCTAGGAGAGAGCTTGTCAGTACCAGGAGACAACTGGTGGACAAAGGCAACTGAACCAAACACACGGGGAGTAAGTGAAAACAGATCCTTCCCAGGATATATAATGGAAAAAGGAATCTGTTCATCCAAGACAGAGGACGGCATCCGATTAATTAGGTAACATGCTGTGAGAACCACGTCACCCCAGTAAGAATAAGGAACATGACTCTGTATAAGGAGTGATCTTATGACATCAAGTAGGTGGCGATGTTTCCTTTCAGCGATCCCATTTTGTTGAGAGGTATAAGCACAGAATGTTTGATGGATAATCCCTTTTGATGAGTAGTAGTTGGCTAGGGCATGAGTGCACAGTTCTAGGGCATTATCACTTCTCACAAATTCCACAGATGTGGAAAAAACATTTTAAATTTCATTCAGAAACTGGATAATAATATTGCCTGCTTCAGATTTATTTCTCATCAAAAATACCCATGACACACGAGAGAAGTCATCCACAATAACTATATAAAATTTATGTCCCTGATGATCAGGTACACGACTCGGACCCCAGATATCAATATGAAGTAACTCGAACTTGGAGGTACTACTCCGACCTGGATGACTGGGAAAGGTAGACCGGTGATGCTTTCCCAACTGACAAGCCTCACATTGGATAGATGTGTGAGGAAGACCCTGGGGTAACACACGACGCAACTTCTGAAGCGGTAGATGCCCAAAGCGCAGATGCCACAGCAAAGGAGATACTGGTCCGGTGAGAAGGGATGAGGTTCCAGCGAATGGAGTCTGATTTAGGCGATAGAGGCCTCCTTGCTCATAGCCACGACCAATCACGTTGTCCTTACGGATGTCCTGAAAAATAAGAAAAGATGGATAAAAAATTGCCCGACATTATAAATCCTTCGTAATCTGACTGATTGATAACAAATTCATTGAAAAATCAGGTGCATGTAGCACATTCTTGAGCTGCATAGAAGATGTCAGTCTAATCTCCCCCTGACCAGTTATGGGAGAATGTGTACCGTTGGCGATGACCACTGTTCGGCCTGGAGGAATCTGAGAATATCCTGTAAGTAAACTCTGATCGCCACATAGATGATGTGTAGCGCCCGAGTCCATAATCCAAGGTAATGTATCTGATCTACTACTGGTAAATGCAAGTATGCTAGCTGAAGCACTGGTAGACGCAGAGGCAGAAGCAGCGGCATCAGGTTGCTCTCAGTAGTAGGTGTTGGGCCAGATGGGGGAATAATGCCCCTTAGACGGGCAACTAGATCATCGAACCGCTGATCCAAAGTAGCAGCAGATGGAGGCTCTATCTGCTCAGCAACTCGTGCAGATGCAGGAAATCCATGCTTTGAGTAGCATGTGTCTTCATTGTGTCCAACACGATGACAATAGGTACATGTTGGCCGAGTGCGGCCTCCTCTGCCACGAGGTCCACGTCCCCGAGTCTGATGATGAAATCCGCGACCCTGTTGGCGGCCATGGTTGAAGCATTCTGATTCGTGGCCGTGGAAGGAACGGTGATGCGGCTCAGTCTATGGAAGGCTTCCTCCATGGGAGGAATAGTAGAATCGGCCAAGATCTGGGATCGTGCCGCCTCATACTCTGGATCAAGTGCAGCAAGGAACACGCCCACCATAGTCGCATTCCGATATGTCTTCTGTTGTTCTGGCGTGGCTGTCAGAGGCATGAAGTTGTAGAGCTTCTCGAACATCCCTCTCAGGGATGTGTAGAGTGAATGTAGAGGGCGACCATTCTGCATTATAGTGAATATATCATGTTGAAGTTGCAGAATCTTTGTCTCGTCCTTCGTCTGAGAATATGTGGCCGCCAGAATGTCCCACATGTCTTTGGTCGTGGGCTGATGTAGAATGTCATTGGCAATCTCGATCACCAACGTGCCAGATAGCCAAACTTTGGCGTATGCGTCATCGGCCTCCCACGAGGCATTGGCTCCAGTCTTCTCAGCAGGCTCTGGTTCGGTAAGAATATGCTTCTTACATGTTGGCTTCATCATGCTCATGAACTGCATCGCCCACAGTTCATAGTTTGTACCGTCCTTTTTGACGATAGGCACTGGACCACGGAAGGCGCCAATGGATGGGATATCCGCCTTGCTTTCTGACATACTGGAAACTGAAGACTGGAGTGATTGACTGAAGATAAGATTTGTCTACAATGACATAGACGGGTTTAGTTGCTTGTATAGACCTCAAACAACTAAACCCATGTAGGTGACGGTGTGCTTTTTAGGGCTTCGTGCACGCTTAGGGCTCCTTGGTGCCCTCTGACCTCGCAGAAACGCAAGGTCAACTGATTAGTCGTGCACCATGAAGTTGCACACAGACACAGGCGAGATCAGGCGCACAGGTGCACGGTCGAGATCAGGGGCACAGGCGAGATCAGGCGCACATGCGCAGACGAGCGCGCACTCGCGCGTGAAGTTACGCGCACAGGCGCGTGAAGGCACGCACAGGCGCGCAGGCGCATGAAGGCGCGCACGCGTAGAGGCGCACAGGCAGGCGCGCAGGGGCGCTAGCAGGTGCGCGGTGGTGGCGCACATGCGTGTAGGCACCGGCGGAGGCTCAACGGCGGAGCAGAAGCGCTGGCGGCGCCAGCGATGAGAGAGAGAGGGGCTCGCGGGTGGGGTGGGGTAGGGTTAGGGTTTCGAGAACTCCGGTCTAGGACCGTCGCTTTAATACCATGTTGGGAAAAATGAAAAAGATGTTTATTCCATGAACCCTAGGCTCTCTTATATAGGAGAGTAGCCTATGGGTAAATTACATAAAGCATACAACTAAAAATAAAAATAACAGTGAGACACACAGAAAACCAATATATACGTTAACACCAACCATCTCTCTGTATCTCCTCTTATCAACTTCATCTGTATCATCATCGTATAGCTTCATGCTAGGATCCATAAGAGTTGTGGAAGGTCGACATCCAATCATGCTTGTCTCTGCAAGCATATATGTAACATACTTTCTTTGTGTCATCACAAGACCCTGTGCATTCCTAGCAAATTCCAACCCCAAGAAATACCTTAGGGTGCCCAGATCCTTAGGCACAAATTTGCTGCCCAGAAAGTCTTTCACCATCTTGATTCCCTGCTCATCATCTCCTGTAACAACAATATCATCAACATACACCATGATAGCAACAGTACCTCTAGACGTCTTCTGCACAAATAAGGAATGGTCTGCATTTGACCTCTTGAATCCCTGTCGTTCAATCAAATCTGAAAGCTTTTGAAACCACGCTCTTGGACTCAGTTTAAGGCCATATATTGCCTTATGGAGTCTACAAACTTGCTGACACTCCCCCTCAGCAGCAAACACTGGAGGCTGCTGCATGTAGACCTCGTCTTGTAGATCTCCATATAAAAAAGCATTTTTCACATCAAGCTGGAATAACGGCCAATCACGTGCTACAACCACTGAAAGAAGGACACGTAAAGTAGAATGTCGAGCAACTGGAGAAAATGTGTCCAAGTAATCAACTCCATAGGTCTGAGTAAAACCACGGGCCACGAGCCTTGCCTTGTACCGATCAAGGCTTCCATCTGCATGGTATTTGACAGTAAACACCCACTTGCAGCTAACAATAGACGATCCAGAAGGAGGGGGAACAAGTGTCCAAGTGCCACGGGACTGCAACGCAACCATTTACTCTTCCACAGCAAGACACCATTTGTTATCTTGTAGTGCCTCCTGATAATTGCATGGAATTTCTTCTGCAGTTAGAGCTGCTGCAAATCTCTGAAAGTCGCCTGTAAGACGATGAAAAGAGACCTGGGAAGCAAGTGGGTAGGAAGCACAAGTACGCCTCTTCTTTCTAATAGCGATAGGCACGTCCAAATCTCCATGATCTTCAACCTGTTGTGTTCCCTCTAGCAATGGATCCTCAGACTCATCGTTAGAAATCAAGTTATCAGAACCAACCTGAGGGCTGCTGGATGACGGGCCATGACCTTGAGCAGATGAGGATCGACGAGTATAATGCTTTGGCAACGGGGGAACAATGGTGAGTGGAGGTGGTAAAGGTGGAGGTGAAGGTATGACAGGAGGTGGTGGTGGAGATGGCACAGAGGATAACTGACTCATAGGAGGTGGTGGCATGAATACCTCAAAATCATAATGAGAAGTAGGCATGCTGTCACATGTAGAAGAAAAAAACATTACAGATTCAAAGAATATGACATTTGCATTAACAAAATATTTTTGAAGCGGATCAAAGCGATGATACCCCTTTTGTGTCCTTGAGTATCCTACAAACACACATTTGATAGTCCTGGGAGAGAGCTTATCAAGACCTGGACCCAACTGATGGACAAAACCAACACAACCAAAAACACGAGGTGGAAGTGAGAATACCTCCTTCTCATGAAAGGCTATAGAGAGAGGAGATTTCTCACCAAAGACAGACGAGGGCATGCGATTTACTAAGTAGCAAGCAGTGAGAACCGCATCACCCCAGAACGAGCGTGGAGCATGACTCTGAATAAGTAGGGTTCTAGTGATATCCAATAGATGTTGATGTTTCCGCTCTGCAACACCATTTTGTTGTGACGTGTAAGAACATGAAGTTTGATGAATTATACCACGAGATGAGAAGAACAAGGACAAATCTCTAGTACAAAACTCCAATGCATTGTCGGAACGCACAATTTTCACAGAAAAAGAGAAAATGTTTTTAACTTCATTGATAAACATTTGAATCACATCTCCTGCTTCAGACTTATTCTTCAATAAAAACACCCAAGACAAGCGAGAAAAATTATCTACTGCAACCAGATAGAATCTGTGTCCCTGGTGGTCGGGAACACGACTTGGACCCCAAATATCAATATGAACTAACTCGAACAAGGAGCTACTGCTCTGACTCTGACGACTCGGGAAAGTAGACCGATGATGCTTCCCAACTGACACGTTTCACATTGGAAGGACGACTTCGGAGAAATCTGGGGCAAAACTCGACACATCTTATGAAGAGGGAGGTGACCAAAACGGATATGCCAGATATATGGAGAGTCTGATCCTGTAGAATGGAGAGATGCACCGACATAAGGAGTATGGATCAGACGATAGAGACAATTCTGCTCACAGCCATAGCCAATCATGTTTCCCGAGGGTATGTCCTGAAAAACAAGAGATGATGAGTCAAAAATAGCTCGATAGATTAAATCCTTTGTAATCTGGCTAATGGACAGTAAATTTATAGAGAAATCGGGAGCATATAACACATTCTGCAATCTCAAGGAAGGTGTCAAGTTAATATCCCCCTGTCCTGTGATCGGGGAATGTGTTCCATTGGCAATCACCACAGTTCGTCCTGAAGAGACTGGTCTATATGAAGTGAGTTGTTCTTTGTCCCCACAGAGATGATGTGTCACTCTAGAATCCATAATCCAGTTTGTAATCATAGATCCATCAGAAGAGATGTGAGCATGAGAACTACTTGAAGTACTGGCCGTGGCAGGTGAATTGGCAGAGGCAGAGACGGCCACATCTGACTGACCTTCAGGAGTTGTATGAGGGGGCATGATATTCCTCAATCTGGCAACAAGATCATCGAATTGTTGGTCCAATGAGGAAGGTGCAGGAGACTCAACTTGTTCTGCTACCCGAGCTGATGTAGGAAAGCCATGTTTTGAGTAGCATGTATCCTCGGAGTGATCAGGTCGACGACAATAACTGCATGGTTGACGAATCCGACCCCCACGACCCCGGGGGCCACGGTTACGAAAAATAGAGGAGCCACCTCTACCTCTGGAGGCAGCCATCGCTGAAGGTGTCTGGCTGGCAGTCGAGCTTGGGACAATAATTCGACTTAATCGACGAAAGGCTTCCTCCATTGGAGGAATAGTAGCATCAGCTAGAATCTGAGACCAGGCAGCATCATACTATGGATCAAGGGCAGCCAGGAATAAACCTACCATGGTAGCGTTCATGTACGTCTTCTGTTGTTCTGGAGTGGCCGTCAACGGCATGAAGCTATGGAGCTTCTCAAACATCCCTCGTAGGGATGTGTACAGTGAGTGAAGAGGGCGCCCATTCTGCTTGACTGTAAAAATATCATGTTGCAGCTGAAGTATCTTGGTCTCGTTCCGCGCCTGCGAATATGTCGCCGCTAGAATATCCTACATAGCCTTAGCCGTGGGCTGATGTAGTACATCATTGGCGATTTCTATCGTCAACGTCCCAGATAGCCAAACTTTGGCATACGCATCATCTGCCTCCCACGAGGCATGCACCCCAGTCTTCTCCACTGGCTCCTCTTCGGTAAGAATATGTTTCTTACCATTCGACTTCATCAGGTTCATGAACTGCATATCCCAGAGCTCGTAATTTGTCCCGTCCATTTTTACAATAGGCGCTGGACCTCTTAATGCATCGGTGGCGGGTACATCAACCTTATTCTCAGACATATTGCCGACAGAAGACTGCTACGGGTGCAACAAATCAAAGTTTGTATGTCTACACAGATATATATATGGGTTTGGGTGCACGTGTAGAGTCATGCACACCAACCCATCAATCAACGAATGAGGCTGAGGCGGCAGGCAAGTGAAGACAACACGCGAGCGCGCGAAACGAGGCTGAGGTGCGCGCACGGTGCGCGTAAGGAGGACGAGCGCACTGTACGCTGTACGCGCAAAGGGGACGAGTGCGCGGTGCGCGCAAGAAGGGCGCGCTGTGCACGGCGAGCGCGTGCGCGGAGCCCTCGCTGTGGAGGCGTGCTAGGCTTCTGCGCCGGCGAAGAGGCAAGGGAGTGCAAGCGAGTCGAGGGAGAGGGCGGCGACGCGCGAGGCGAGGGAGAGGGCTGGCGGTGGGGTTAGGGTTTTTGGGAATCGAGAGCTCCAGTCTAGGACTGCCGCTCTGATACCATGTTGGAGAAAATAAGAGCACTAGTTATTCCTGATAACCCTAGGCTCTCTTATATAGTAGAGAGGCCTATGGGTAAATTACATAAAGTAGAAGGAAGAAAAGATAATAAGAAAGAGACACATATGAAATATGAAAATACAAATATCTTCACACTCCCCCTCAAGCTGGAGCATAGATATCGATCATGCTCAGCTTGGATGAACACTTCTGAAATGATCCTCTGAGCAGTGGCTTGGTGAAGATGTCCGCAGTTTGCTCTCCTGATCTGACATGGGAAGTAGAGATCAGGCCCTTCTGAATCATGTCTCCAGTTTAATGACAATCTACCTCAATGTATTTTGTTCTCTCATGGAACACAGGATTGTTTGCAATGAATAGGGCAGCCTGGTTATCACAGTTTAATTCCATGGGTAGAGGAACCTCTACATGTAGATCGCATAGCACTGCTCGGACCCACATCATTTCTGTACTTGCTTGGGCCATAGCTTTGTATTCGGACTCGGCATTTGATCTTGCTACAACAGTTTGTTTCTTGCTTTTCCAAGAAACGAGAGAAGTCCCAACAAATACTGCAGATGTGGCAGATGGATGCAGGTGGATCAGACTTATGACTTGGATTGTTGCAATCACGAATCACGATATTCTAAAACAAACACAGTGTTATGTAGCACTTTCAATCACGAATAAACAATTAAATCAAAAGAGCACACGTATTTAACGTGGAAACCCTCCTGGGTAAAAACCACAGCCTGAGTCTCCCGATTCAGTGAGTCTTCACTAACCTAAGTTGCTTACACGGGCAACTCAATTGCTTACAACTTGAGTTGAGTATGCGGTCAACTCAACCATATGCAAGTAAATCTAAAAGCATCATTATCAAAGTAAATATGCAATAAAGAATATGATGCAAAACTAAAATGATCTTATATAGCGAGGAGCGTGCTTATAAAAATTGAACACAGAGAACCAGAGTTGTTGGAATGAAGAACGCAATAGAAAATATCTCTTAATCTTTCTCTCAGAGTATAGAGTAGAAAGCAGAGATATGAGAGCTTGTTGCTCTTTGTTATGTATTGGAAAGTAGGGAATATATTCTTTATTTCATAAATATATGATTGAATGACTAACCTAGCATCATATTTATTTTTTCAAAGGAAAAATCCATGACAATCTAGAGTAATCATCGTCAGCTACAAGATAAAACATGTGTCCTTGATGGTCAAGGACACGACTAGGACCCCAGATATCAAAATGGACTAATTCAGATAAAGAAATATTGCTATGACTCTGATAAACAATATTACTAGAAATGTGATGATTCCCAAGCTGGTATGCTTCGCACTGAAAGGTCGATCTAGATGGAATCTGAGGGAGGACTCTACACAACTTCTGCAGAGGAAGACGGTCAAACTGAATATGCCTCATGTAAGGAACAGACCCAATAGAAATGGAAGAAGCACCAACATATGAGGACTGGACCAGTTTGTAGAGGCTGTGTTGCTCACTGCCACATTCAATCACCTTGTCTATAAGTATATCCTGAAACACAAGAGATTAGGAATAAAATAGCATGACAATATAAATATTTGGTGATTTGACTAACATATAAGAAACTCATCGAAAAATCTAGAGCATGAAGAACATTTTGCAGGTGCATGGACTGTGTAAACCGAATCTCCCCATGTCTAATAATGGGGGAATGTGTCCCATCTGTAATAACAATTGTCCTTCTAGGTGAAATAAGATTGTATGAAGTGAACTAAGCTCTGTCTCCACATAGATGATGAGTGGCATTGATATCCGTGATTTATTTCGAGAGGTTTGTCCTATGACAACCAGTAACGACATATGCTATACGTGAGGTGCTAGCAGATGCAGAGGCAATAACATTTGATGAGCTCGGTGGCATACTAGAGGGTCTAGTATGCAGAGGCATGATCTCCTTAAGATGGGAGACAAAACTCCTCAAATCTTTGATCAAAAGCAATAGTAGGGGCAACAAGAGTCTCACCTTGCTCAGCAATATGGGTAGACATTAGAAAGCCATGTTTAGAGTAGTGTGTGTCCTCATAATGACCATGACATCAATAATAGGTACACGACTGACATGGATGGGCACCTCCCCTACTCTAGGACTATGACCTCTGAATTGTGAACCTCCTCCTCGACCACAAGTTGCGGTCATGGTCGAAGAGGTCTCAGAGGTGACCGATGAAAAAATTGTGATCCTTCTGAGTCTATGATATGCTTCCTCCATATGAAGAATGGTAGCATCCGCAAGTAACTGTGATCGTGCATCATCATACTTAAGATAATGATTTGCTAAGAAGACTCCAACCAGGTGGCGATCATGTACGCATGTTGTTGCTCTGATATAGCTGCCAGAGGTATGAAGCTGTGTAGCTTCTCAAACATGTCTATAAGAGATTTATACATAGTATGGAGAGGACGACCATTTTGTTTGACCGTGAAGATGTCATATTGGAGCTATAGGATCTTTATTGTAAATTTTGCTTGAGAATGGGTGGTAGCAAAAATGTCCCACATTACCTTAGCAGT
The DNA here is from genome assembly GCA_037367405.1 of Ottelia alismoides. Lineage (NCBI taxonomy): Eukaryota > Viridiplantae > Streptophyta > Magnoliopsida > Alismatales > Hydrocharitaceae > Ottelia > Ottelia alismoides. The sequence goes on from JAZKJV010008750.1 coordinate 324,738, forward strand.
GCGCTAATTCAGAATATCATTGGCTATCTCCATAACTAGAGTACCGGAAAGCCGCACATGTGCGTACACGTAATCAACCTCCCAAGAGGCATTAGCCCTAGTCTTGTTAATCGGCTCCTCCCATGTCAGAATATGTTTCTTCCCATTGGACTGTATTAAGCTCACAAATTGCATGGATCACAAGTTGTAATTAGATCCATCCATCTTGACTATGGGTGTCAGATTTTTGAAGGTGCCTGAAGAAGCAAATCAGCTATGTTCTTTGACATGCTTCTAGAAGATGAAGATTAGGACAATAGACCAAATCAAACTAGTCTACGAGAACATATAGTGAATTAGTTGTGTGTGCAGATTAATGCCACACTGTTCCCATCAATCACAGAAGGGTCCTGAGGTGATTAGGATGATTTAGAAGTCTGAAATGATCAAACCCAAAAATCGATCAAGGCAACGAGAAACAATCCCAAATCAATCGGGGTGGCTTTATCGGAACCCTAGATGGGTCTGGTGGTGACATAGAGATGGTTGGGTAGCACCTCAAGGACCCTAGAAGGGTCATATGGTGTCATTGAGAGGCAGATTGGTGCCACGGGGTAGTCAAAGATGTCAGGCGATGCTACTGGACGGCAAGGTGTAGGTGCTCGCTGACTGGAGGTCCCCTGACGGCCTGTTTGATGGTTTGATGAGGCTTCTTAAACGATGGGAGACCTCCATTGGCACCGCTTGGCGGCAGAGAGAGGTTGGCGATGGGGGCTTGGCGCGAGGGCTTAGGATCCGGTCTAGGACCTTCCCCCCAATATCATGTGGAGAGAAAATAATGACTTATTATCAAGAGGCCCTGGAGTTCTCTTATATAGATAGTTCTCTTATATAGAGAGGAGAACTCATGTTGGGCAAATTACATAATAGCAACAAAAGGAGAGGAAAATTCGTGTGGGGGGTAAGTTGTTAATCAAATTCACCCTATGCGGTCGGAATTATTTTTTTTATTAACTACCGTAGATAAGCCGCCTCTTGAAGAGGCGGCTTTGCTTAAGTAAGAGCCGCCTCTTGAAGAGGCGGCTTTAGACCAAAGCCGCCTCTTGAAGAGGCGGTTCTTAGTCAAAAGCCGCCTCTTGAAGAGGCGGCTTTGCGCCAGAACCTTAAAAAAAGGGGGGAAGCAGCAGCTCTGCTGCTCGCAGAGCTGCTGCTTCCCCTCTTTTTTTTTTATGGAATTGATATGTTGGCGAAGTGAACGTCATGCACAGTATGTAATAGCAAATATGATATTAGAACAACTTTTAAAGATAAGATTCATAGACAATAGTGAAGTGAAGACAATAGTGAGATTCATAGAAAGCAACTTGATCATAGTTGCAAACACATTTACATGCTTGGTTTACATTACAAAAAAATGGCAACATCACATTCTATGGTCTACGCTCCCTCCTCCTTTTGTATTGTAATTTGACAGGTCTTTCATCCGCCATGGTGGTCTCCGGTGGTCTTGGGTCAAATCCATGCAGTTGACTGTTGCGATCTATGTCGTCGATGTTGGTCATCTCGGGTCCTTCAACTCCAAAGGACAACGGGAGGGGTGAATGATGTGAAGGTCCTGCATTGTGCTCTGCTCGATCCCTCCGTGGTGCAGGCGGCGTTGTAGGCTGTCTAGATGTCCCACACTCAGGAATTGGGGTCTCAAATTCTATGCCAGACTGAGGGGGTTGTTGTGTATCCACTGGGACATCTCCCTCGCCAGAAGGCCTCTCTCCCCTTTGTTGTTTACCACGTCCCCGTCCACGTCCTCGAACACGTGAACGGGGATGAGATGTACCTTCTGCATCGACGTCTTCCTGTGAATGCTCATCTGTAGGTCCATCTCGGAACTGTCGTTGTATAGAGTCACGTATCCTAGAACTTGCTTCAGCAGCAAGTTCTCTAATACGTGGTGAACCATCATCGCAAAGTCGAACAATCTCCTCGAATTGAGACACCTGCAATATGATCAAATCTTGTTAAAACATGTAAAATCATACTAGAAAATGTAAATCAAGTAAATGCTATCTTACCGCGTAATCGAGTGTGCATCCATGTCGTCCAATGAAACGTCTTGTTATTCGACGATACCATGGCATGTACTCGGCGGTCGTATCTGGTCCTCCCAATGAAATGGGAGTCATCGACACCACGTAGTCTCTACGGATGTTCCATAGTCTAATATAGACTGCATGGAACTCCGTCCAATCCACATTGCTCTTTCCTCGGAGATCGATTGCATGCAATTGAGATGAAGTGTCGCTAGCCCTTGGAACCCCCTGAATGCCCCCAAACTGTCGAAGGACTCTGTCCGGTGTGTGTAGCTCAACAATACAAAAATGAATGAGGGGGACACGAGCCACATGTAAATCCTCATTGCCACGACAATACAATGGCAACTGGGACAACACGTCCTCTGTATATGGCCTCCATATCACCTGCGTTAAATTAGAAATATTATAAAACCCGTTATAATTGACAATAAAATGTAATAACGTGATAACTGAATACCTGCTCATCTAGCTGTAGGTCAAGTGCATCCCTATATGGCCGAACCACATGTGTAGATTCCGCTGAGATGTCAAACTCTGCATGCCACCTTGCCCCCAAGGGCTTCCCTTGCCAAAGAGGTCGGTGGTGAACTACCGGAGCGATATGGGGGAATCGCTCCCAAGCCCACAACTGCAACAGTATCAATGGACCTCCAATCTCTACTGCGTCAGCCTTCGATGCAACACACAACTGCCTGTATAAGTACGCTAAACAAGCTGAGCCCCAACTGTACCTCCCACAACTCTCCAGGTCCTCCAAAAAAGGTAGGTAGATCAGGGAGACCTCGTTTCCGGACTTGTCCGGAAAGATCACACCACCAAAAAGCTGTAGAATGTACGCCCGTGTGTATCGCAGAATGGTATCATCATCGGTATCCTCTGACAGAACTGAGAAGTGCTCTAGTAGCCAAGTCATGCGGACTCGAGCACCATCAATGTTGGGCCGTTCAGGCCGGACCCCAAGTAATCGCTCGCACAAGCCTGCCCAACTGGGAGAAGTAGTATGACCAATCACTGCCTGACCATCAATCTGCAACCCAATGATGTACGCCACATCCTGTAATGTAACTGTCATCTCCCCGTGGCGCATGTGAAATGTGTGCGTCTCGGGACGCCATCTCTCAACAAGAGCTGTAATCAGGTGCCAGTCCAAGGATATGAAATCCATCTGCAATTCGCCCAAAAAACCCGCTACGCAAATGTGCTCAACTATGCGCTCGTCCAAGGGGACATGCCTCAGTGTACTCTCTCGTCGTCGGCACCGTAGGCATCTCGACACCTGGAAAAAAAACACTAAGATTATGAAAATTATTCAAGGAAATATTAGTTTAAAAAAGTACTTACATCCCCTGCCCAAACAACAGTAGAACGGTGCTCCCTCTGCTGGCGTAAAAGAGAACGGTCAACTGGGCCCGGCTCCATCTGTTCATAAACAACAATACAAATTAATAATCAATGACTTCATATTTAAATAATTTAAACAATGACATTATAAAAATTGAAATGAATCATTCACATACTAGCTCTGTTGGGACATCTTCTTTTGTTATGACCCAAGCCCCCACAAATGCCACATTTATTTTGCGTCCTACCATGCGTAACGTTCCGCCTATTATGACCTTCAACACCACAAGTGCCGCATTGAGATTGCACGGTATTCTCCCTCATGTCCATCTCATTGTGAATCCTCTTACTCTTTGGTCGACCCTTTTGCCTTATCCTGCTATCATCTGGAATAACTAATGGATGGTCGAAACTGGGCCACTTGTCTCTGTCACCAATGGGGTAAAACAACCCCTCATATATGTTCGACTGCGCTTGCCAAGTATACCATGGCCCAACATATTCTTCTACATCTGTGTTCAAGTGAGATAGAACGGCACATGCATGAGAACAAGGAATTCTGTGAGTTTGCCATTTTTGACATGTACACGATGCATCACTAACCAAGACAGTTTGTTTCTTTCCACCTTTTAGACCGAACTGTGTCATGCGTTGTCCTGTGACAACCTCATACATGTGCAAGGGTGCTCCTTGTATGCGAAAACAACGGTGGCCATTACTTCTATCGATCCAACGCTTCAACATGTCATGCGCGTATTTGGTATATTTCTCACCCCGTAAAATACAATTACGCGCCTCGTCGTGACGGTCACAGAAGTAGCTAATGCAGTTGTAGTACGTCTTCAAAACCAATGCCGCAACTGGTAGACTTCTTGCATCCTTAAGAACAGCATTGTAGCTCTCTGAAAAATTTGTGGTTGTGTAACCAAATCTGTAGCCACCATCGAATGCAATTGTCCAACGTTCCTTTGGACAATCATGTGTGTCAAACCACTTTGCAGCATTCTCGTCGCATTCCTTCAGCTTGTCCATGTAAGATTGCCATTTTGCTTGGGAATAGACTTTTCCCGCTCTCATGACCATACGCTTCAGAGTTTGATTTTTGTGGGCATCATTGAAATTACTACCCACATGCCGGAGACAGAAGCGCCAGTGTACGTATGGTGGAACAAATTGAACCTCTGGGTATCTGAGTGCAGCACGTAACCCAGGAGCACGGTCAGATAACAAACATATTGGTCCAGCACGATCACGGAAAACATGCAAACGTAGCCTCTCCAGAAACCACGCCCAACTAGGGCCATCCTCCTCGTTGACAAAAGCAAAAGCCAATGGTAAAATGTGGTTAGCTGCATCGCTTGAGCAAGCAATAAGGATCTTTTGTTTATACCTTCCATACATGTGTGTACCATCAACACTAACAATAGGCCTGCAGTGCCTGAAAGCCTCAATACAAGGACCAAATGCCCAGAAGGCCCTCTCAAATAGCTCCCCTTGGTCAACTGTTGTTGTGTCAATATCTGTGACTGAACCAGGAATAGCCTGCTCAAATGCCCTAAAAAGATAGGGAAGTTCATTGTAAGATTTCTTCCAATCGCCGTATACCATCTCAATGCCTTTCCTTCTTGCGTCCCAGACCCTTCTTCTACTCACATGGAAGCCAAAATTATCTTGAATAGATGTCTGAAGATAAGAAACCTTGACTGAAGGGGAAATCTTAATTTGATTCAAGAATCTTACAGCCATGAAGTTGCAATCCAACTGAGGATGGTCTTGATTAACGGCACGGTTCAAGCAAGTATGCGGCTTCTCAACCATTGAAACAACAAACTGTCCATCTATTGGTCTACGATGACCACGCAATCTCCAAGAACAACCTCTAGCTCGTTCGCTGCAGTGTATGTCCCACACCTTCTTATCAGATTCCAGTACCGTGAAGTTGTAATGACGTTTAATGTGGAAAACTTTCACGGCGAACACCAAATCGGCTTTGCATTTGAAAAGCATGCCATTTTTCAACTCGTTAGACAGACTGATCCCATCATCAGTATTCATGCAATCTTCACCATTCAGAATATAGCCATCACCACCTCTCATGTTCAAAAATGGAATATCAGAAACAATACGGTTTCCAACATGATGATCCTCCTCATTGTCATCATTTTCCATCTCATCATCCGTATTCTGTGGTGAGGGTTCCATTAACCTGTCCAGTTCCGGATCATTAAATGGATCCATGTCTACCACTGGAGGTACGGATCCACATTGTGGTACAGAAACTGGAGGTACGGATCCACATTGTGGTACAGAAACTGGAGGTGCGGATCCACATTGTGGTACAGAAACTGGAGGTGCAGATCCGGGTATAGAGACAGCGACAGTAAATATCACGGGCCGATATGTAGCACCCATCTCCTCAGCATATTCAACAATCTCTCGGACATCATCATCATACTCGACACAACCAATATAAAAACTTGCTCCATCTTGGGACATTTTATGAAAGACCTGTAACTCAAGTCCTTGAGCTAAATCCAACCTGAATACGGACTTAATGTGCTCAATCAGTCCCAAATATGACATTTCGTGACCGATTTTGATGGTTTTCATACTACGTAGGTCACGTCCATACTAGACTTCGATATTGTACCCCCACAGTGACAGAAACAACGAACTTCTCGAGACATCCTGCATACCATTACGTCGACATCAATGTATTAGAGTGAAGAAAATATTTCAAACAATTATTTAAACCCTAAACATGTGCCAAAACCCTAAACCATAGACAAATCATACCTTCCTTGAGGTGGAGAAGGAGATGAATAGCGGAAATGCGGCCAACGGACGTTGGCAAAATGACCGGAGAGCGTACGGCGGCGGGAGGGGGAGCCCGAGGCCGCTTGGAGATCGCAGGGGGGCTTGGGCGGAGGAAGGGCTAGCTGTGGGAATGGGTTCTGTTCGCGTGGGGAGGCACTGGCCGCCCGCTGGGGTTTATTGCCCGACAAAGCCGCCTCTTCAAGAGGCGGCTTTGGTCTAAAGCCGCCTCTTCAAGAGGCGGCTCTTACTTAACCAAAGCCGCCTCTTCAAGAGGCGGCTTATCTACGGTAGTTAATAAAAAAAAATAATTCAGACCGCATAGGGTGAATTTGATTAACAACTTACCCCCCACACGAATTTTCCTCAACAAAAGGAAATAGAGAAACATAAAATAGGAAAAGATAAATTATTTATCAACAGTTTTTGCAGCAGGCATTATAAGCTTCTACAAGAGTTAGTATTTGTGTTTTATTGCGAACTAGTATAAGTTCAAAATTCACTTATATGATTAGACTTTGGTGGCATGATATCAGTGTTGGGTGATTTTTCCGGTCTTTGTAATGGCGGCACTTATTTTAATTAGTATGAGTTTCAATTCTGTAACTTTTGTTACCTTGTTAAGGACTTCCAAACTTACCCGTAGCAAGCCTTTATCTTCTAAAAAAGACAATTTTTACCCCTGTTTTTTATATATGTTATATTATTTGCAACCTGTAGAAAAATAAGTAACATGTATGAGAAGCGTGTCTAATATCAGTAACATTGTTACTGCTTCCGTTCAATGTGATTCCAGTTGGAACCCTGCAGGAGCTATTCGAGCAGGACGAAATTCGGCCGTGTATAAGTCTCAGGGGGACAGCGTGTATGTTGATGGTATGCAAGAAATTCATTTTGCATTCTGTGACACGTACTAATTTGTCTTTTCTATGTTTTTTATTACTACTGGTTGAATAGAAAATGTTGCCAACTAGCATAAAAAGGAACAGATAAACAATCCTACACTACACAAGGTAAAAAAGAGGCGGAGTAAGTAACCTCATGGAAGATGCAGCCTGGTAATAGGGGTTGGAAAGAGGAAATAAATATTGAAAAAAGTCTGTTAATAAATTTTATTCAAAAGCACAACCCTAATTTTTTGATGTACAGTTCTTCATTTGCATATTACATTGGTTAAAAGATTCCAGACTGTATTTCTTTCTTAATTAGCAGACATCTGGCAAAATAGGTGCACTTTCTATAAATCCGGAAATAGTTCAGCATGGCAGGTTCTTTTTGACATTCTACTTTATATAAGATGGCTCCGGTTTTTCGGGGGAGATGCCTCCGGTGCAACGGATGGGGGCATCGAGTGGGGGCATCGAGCGGTGGAATGCTGGGATCCTGTGCGGTGTTTTGGTTGTGGAGGAAGCGGGCATAGAAGCTTCCACTGCCCAAGGCGGGGCGCTGGTGGTGCGGAAGGTGGACAAGCGGACGTAGGAGTGACAAAGGACATATGAATACTGGTGGGGGTTTGCCGGAACAAGGACTGATGCAATGGCGGATATTGGAGGGGCGGTGGGTTGAGATTTTCAAGGAGATGTTGTCCTGCTTGATGAACTGCTCGTCTACACTAGGGGTCTTTCACCAGAAGAAATAGGGAAGTTGCTTCGCTTCTCGCACACGGCGACAGGTTTGGTGCATTGGAGGACCCCATTATTGCAGGATGGGGGTTGTGACTCTAGAAAGAGGGAAGGAGTATTCTCGATTAGACAGGTTCCGTTCGTTGGGCGGAATCAGTTCTGAAAGTGACGTGTGTTACGGCCTACAGGCTTCGATGTGGCGACCTACCATGGATGATGGTGAATGGCGTCGGCTAGGCAAGGACGTCGCCGACATTTCTCGAGGTGCTCTTCAGTGGGGCCTCATTCAGCTTGGAGGTGCGTGAGGAGCTGGAGCGCGGAGGCGCGGAAGCGAAGGGCGAGTCGTTGAGGAAGATGAAGTCTCTTGGTATTGTTCATCAGACTTCTTGTGCTTACATTTCGTAGCAGAATGGCATTGCTGAACGCAAACACCGTCATCTTTTGCATGTCACGATGACTCTTTTGATTTAGAATTGTGCTCCTTATTCGTTCTAGGGTGATGCGGTCCTCACTGCATATTACTTGGTGAACCGCATGCCTTCTACTATCCTTGGAGAAAAGGTTCCTACTATCTCAAATCTTAAACAAAAATAAAGAACTTAAAATCCTCGAGAATCGAACTCGCTCTGATACCATCTTAGAAAATAAGAATGCGTATATATCATATATATATATATAAATTAAAAATTCCATAAAAATTTTAAAAAGACAAAAATTCATAAAAAAACCAAGAGTTGAGAATAAAAAGATTCTTTTTTATTCATTGATTTCTATTTGATTTAATAACCCTCGAGATTTGTAACCTCCCTGAGTTCGATCATGTATGCTATATAGGTAAATAAATATCAAAGCTCTCTTGCTAACATTTCTTTGATTTATTTTTGGCTTGATAGTTTATTATAATTTTTGTTGAGGGATATTTAGGGTTACATCGATACGTTGATTTCTTAATTAAATTAAACCCCTAAATTTCTTTGTTCAACAAAAATAAAGAACTTAAAATCCTCGAGAATCGAACCCACTCTGATACCATGTTACCCATCTTACATATGACATATATACTCCAACATGCATCATCAAGAGCAAAATGTTTATGAGAATCAGCTTGTACAAATGGACGATTAGAAGAGATATAATCATCTATTACATGGGGAGCTAAAAACTGGAAAATCGGCTCTATCGGGGGGCACGGGATCGGTTGTCGGTGATGGCATCTTCTTGGCTGGCACGGATCGACCTTGGCATGGCACGTGATCTTAGATACTTGTATCTAAGCTCGAGAATGTCCCAAGATAGATCTGAATGGAGTTAAAAGTCCACGTAGCCCATCCTACTTAATGTGGAAAAAGCTTTGTTGTTGTTTTTGGCAACAATTGTGGTGGTAGTTGCAATACTTTAATGACAACCTGGACAACCTCTGATACATGAATATACTATAATTTTTGCGAAAAAGGAAAAGAATTGATAACGTTCATTGTAACCCTGGGCTCTCTATATAAGGAGAAAAACCCTATGGGAAAATGACATAAGTAGACGGAGGAATAAGAAATATAAATAAAGAACAGATAAAAAGAATCTATCTCAACTCTCCCCCTCAAGCTAGAGCATATTTGTCTATCATACTCAACTTGGAACAACACCAACGAATGGGCTTCTAGCAAGTACTTTGATGAACATATCTGCAGTCTAATCTCCAGAAGTAACATGAGTAGTGGAGATAAATACCTTCTGAATCATATCTCAAGTGTAGTGGCAGTCTACCTCAACGTGCTTAGTTCTTTTATGGAACGCTAGATTATTGGCTATGAAAAGGACGGTCTGGTTGTCGCATTGGAGGCGAATAGGAAGTGGCACCTCAATAGTTAGGTTAGTAAGAACATATCTTACCCACATTATCTTCGTGCTTCCTTGTGTCATGGCGCTATATTCTGATTTGACACTAGATCTAGCAACAACCGTCTCTTTCTTACCCTTCCATGAAACAAGTGAACTCTCTACAAAGACAACGAAGCCTGAATGAGATTTCCTGTCTTTGAAGCATCGTATAAAGTCTGCATCAGCACATGCTATAATTGTACGGGACGTGTCTCTACTGAATAAGAGTCCTACAACTGGAGAAGTCTTCAAATATCTCAATATCAAGTGTACAACATCCATATGTACATGCCTGGGTTGCTCCATACACTGACTAACTTTGCTCACTACAAATGATATATCAGGTCTAGTAATGGTGACATATAGAAGCTTCCCCACAAGCTCTCTATTGTCTCTTATTAACCTCCTCAGTGTCATCATCATATAGTTTAACATTCGGATCCATAGGAGTAGTAGCATGCCTACATTCTGTCATGCCCGTCCCAGCAAGGAGATCAATGACAAATTTCCTTTGCATCATCACCATGCCACGTTGGTTCCTTGCAAACTCAAGGTCAAGAAAGTGACGAAGATTGTCAAGGACCTTGGTCACAAATTGTTGTCCAAGGAAATCCTTAGCTGCCTGAATACTTGGTTCATCATCTCCTATAACAATAATGTCATCCACATAAACCAAAATAGCAACAATACCTCTCTGAAATCTCTGAACAAAAAGAGAGTGATCTGCAGTCGATCTAACAAATCCATGGTCCTCAATCAAGTCAGAGAGCTTCTGGAACTAAACCCTTAGACTCTGCTTAAAGTCATAAATGGCCTTATGAAGTCTACAAACCATATGAGACTCCCCCTTCAGCAGCAAAACCTGGTGGTTGTTTCATGTAGACTTCCTCCTGCAAGTCACCATACAAGAAGGCATTCTTGACATCAAGCTGAAAGAGAGTCTAATCACGTACCACAGCTACAGATATAAAAATCCTCTATGTAAAATGTCGAATTACGAGGTAAAACGTATATTGATAATCAACCCCATATGTCTTGGTGAACCCATAAGCAACAAGCCTTGCCTTATATCTATCCATGCTACCATCGGCACGGTGTTTCACCATAAACACCCTCTTGCTTCCCACAACAGATACACCAGGTGGAGTAGGAATAACACTCCATGTGCCTTGAGGCTATAACGCATCCATCTCTTCCTCTGTAGTATTGAAGAATGGTCTTTTGTGGGTTATGTTTAGTCACATATCTTGGAGTGATGACTTTTGGTCACATTCATGGAGCTATATAAAGAGCCACACATCCATTGTAACCTTCGAGAAAGATGAATGGAATATCAACCCTTTGAGGCGGTTCTCCCGTGATTTCATCCTACTCCCCACGGAGTAGGGTTCCACGTAAATCAAAGTCTCTCTCATAGTTTGTTATTGCTTTGATTCGCTTCCGCATTTCATATTTCAACATGGTACCGGAGTAATTCAATTTAGACTCATCATCGATATTAGGGTTTATTATTGTTATGGTGATCTCGAAGTTCTTTTTCTGGTTTTGATGTTTGTTGAAGATTGGCCTACATTTTTGTTCTGTATATGGTACATTTTGTTCTGTCTATGGTACATTGCTCGAAGCATTTCGGATGAAACCTTATAATCTTTGTGCGTAGTAGCAGTAACCAAAGGCCCCATTGAAGACGCGCCTCTCCTATCGACGTCAACAGTAGCATTCATAGTTGTAGCTATGAAACACTGCAGTAGTAGTCGTGGAGGTGATATACGACATATTTTGAGTACGATCATGCGTGCAAACAACAACAACATGATCCGCGTGATTCCTCTTGTGTGCACTTTCCCAGGCGTGCAAGAAGAAGAAAGAAAGAAGTGGCGCTCCTTTGGGAGGTGCGGTGATCAAAGTAACATCGATGGAGAGTGTACAACATCCTAGCATGCTCAAATCCCCTTGATCCAGGAGCCACTGAGAGGCGAGACAACTGTGATGGGTTCTAAGGTTGGAACTATAAATGACTGCAGCTTGATCCACAAAGTATGGCCGCGGAGGTGTCAGATACGTGACTGGGTTCCTCAACCCAAACCCTAAATTGCAGCAGAAGACGAAGAGACTGAACCCCTTATTTGTTCTGTGGATTTTTTCAAAGTGCTACATATTCTCTACGCTTTTCAAAGCCTAATGTATTTGTTGTTTTTCTACCCAATGAGTGTATCATGTAACTTGTACGTCTTTACTATTTCAAAAAAAGGAAGAAGGGGAGGGCCCGAGGGGGAAATGATGGTTGATGTGAAAAAAATTGAATGGCAAAAAAAGGCCTGACATTGAAAAACATTGATAGGGAAAAAAAAGGAAGAGGGAGATGGACTGAAAAAAATGAAGATAAAAAAAGAGAGAGAAATTGAGAATAAGATGTTTTCCCCCTCCATTAAAAATGGCCCAAGTAGACTATGAACGCTAAAAAAAAGCTGGAAGTTTTTTGTTTGGGTCCAAATTCAACCAATGGGCCCAGTGAGTTTCTTTTTTAAAAAAGAGAGTTAGTGATGCCTTTGGTGTGCAAAAAAAAATCGATGAAAAAATATGATTGAAAAAGAGAGGAATGTTTGGGAAAAAATACAGTCCAAAAAAATGTGTTGGGACCTGGATTGCAAAAAAAGAATTTCGTGTTGAACTTTCATTGTTCTCCCAACTTGATTGTTTTTTGACAAATTTGGGTGAAAGGTGGAGTAGTGGGTAGAGCATTTCATGTTTTACTATTGTTGGGTAGTGGTGTCAAGCCCTACAATTGTTTGAGTTATTGGGTTGTGATTTTTGAGCCCTACCATTGGTTGAGGTACTCTGTCTGAGTGACCTAATTTTCATGGAGTTCTCTAGTGGGACTCATTGTTGTCCCCATCCTCTAGCGATCGTGAACTCCACTATGTATGGATATTTCCACAGCATGTTTTCATGACTGTGAACTCCACTATATATGGATATTCCCACGACGTTCTTATTGGCACTCCGGAGAGATGGAACAGTCTTCGGTAAAAACACGTTGTGGGCAGTACTCCATAAGGGGGGCTCATTTTGTTGATCAGATATATTTGTGGATCATTATTTACACTCCAGTCTCTAGTTCCTCCTCACTAGCATGACACAAGAAGCAACGTCCTTGGTAGCAACCGATAGCGTGCGTTGAGTTGATATTGTTTATAGTGTCATGTACTTTGTTTGTGAGTGAATTTATTCTTTCTGTTTATCCAAGCTTAGCATTGCATTCTTAACTTGAGGGGGGAGTGTTGAAGAATGATCTTGTGTGGGTTATGTTTGGTTTCATATCTTGGAGTGGTGACTTTTGGTCACATTAGTGGAGCTATATAAAGAGCCCCACACTCATTGTAACCTTCGAGAAAGATGAATGAAATATCAACCCTTTAAGGCGTATCTCCCATGATTTCGTCCCGCTCCTCACAGAGTAGGGTTTCACAGAAATCAAAGTCTCACTTATAGTGTGTTCTTACTTTGATTCGCTTCCGCATTTCATATTTCAACAAATAGAAACGTGCGACTGACTAATTTTTAATACCTCATATTATGTTTGTGGTATGTCCACGGCGGATAGTCCAAAACAAACCTTCGAAACTCCTTTAAGAGACATGCAAGAGAGACGTAGGAAGCAAGAGGGTATGAAACATAGGTACGCCTCTCCTTTCGTAAAGTAATGGGCATGTCAAGGTCTCCAGCCTCCTCAGTAACCAAGGAAGGAACATCTATAGGCACATGTTCATCTTTCTGTAAATGCAAATCACCAGTGCCATAAGTAGAAACCAAGTGCTCAGAACATACATGGGGCATGTTGGATGATGGATAAGACTCATGAGCATGAGGTCGACGCGTGTAAATCTATGGTAAAAAGATGAAGGATGCTGGTGGAGGCGGTGGAGGAGGTGGTGGTGGTGATGTTGGCGGTGACGATGGAGTGAGAAGAGTAGGGTTCATAGACGTGATAGATGAAACTGAAGATAGAGGCATGTATACTTCTTTGTCAGAATTCGAGGGAATCAACCTGTCACTTGTAGGAGAGAAAAACTAAGACTCAAAGAAGGTGACGCCCGCACTAACATAATACTTTCATCGAATAGGAACAAAGCAATTGTATCCCTTTTTAGTCATGGAATACCCCACAAAGTCACACTTGACAGCTCTAGGAGAGAGCTTGTCATGGCCAGGAGATGTATGATGAACAAAGGCAACATATCCAAATACACGAGTGAGGGAGAAAAGATCCTTCTCGGGAAATGTAATCAAGAAAGGAATCTTCTATCCCAAAACGGATAAGGCATATGTTTGACCAGGTAACAGGCAGCTAGAATTGCATCTCCCCAATAAGAATGAGGAGCACGACTCTGAATTAAGAGGGTTCTGGTGACATCCAACACATGACAATGATTGCGTTTAGCAACCTCATTTATTGGGATGTATACGTATATGAAGTCTGATGTACAATGCCAAGGGTTTTGAAGAATTGTAGAGTTGTAAGCTACAGAATTCTAATGCATTGTCAGAACGAATATATTTGATATTTGTAGAGAAAACATTCTTTATTTCATTGATAAAAGACTGAATAACGGGACCAACATCAGACTTATTTTTAAGTAGAAAAACCCAAGAAAATCTGGAAAAATCATCAACAACAACAAGATAAAATATGTCCCTTATGGTCTGGGACATGACTCGGACCATAAATATCAAGATAGATCAACTCAAAAATACTATGACTACTACGACCCTGGAAACTCTGAAAAGTAGACCGATAGTGCTTTCCAAGCTGGCAAGCATCGCACTGGATTGTAGAACGAGGAGTAATCTGAGTAAGGACGTGACACAGCTTCTGTAGAGGAAGGTGACCAAACCAAAGATGCCATATATAAGTGGAGACTGATCCAGTGTAAATGGTCGAAGCATCGGCATATGAGGACTGGATCAGTCTATAAAGACCTCCTTGCTCACGGTCAGATCCAATCACCTTGCCCGTAAGAATGTTCTGAAGCACAAGAGAAGATGGATCAAATATGGCACGACAATGTAAGTCTTTGGTAAGTTGACTAATAGAAAGTAAATTCATAGAAAATCAGGAGCATAAAGGACATTCTTTAGATGCATTGCCGAAGTCAACTGCAACTCCCACTGTCTAGTAATGGGAGAGTGGTTCCCATCTGCTATAATTGTTGATCTACCTGGCCGAATCAACCTGTATGCACTAAACTGCCCTCTATCACCACAGAGATGGTGTGAAGCTCCTGAATTCGTAATCCATTCTGACAAATCTGCTCTATAACAACCAAGGTTTAAAAAAGTGCGAGGCGGTTCGAGGCGTTTCTCTGAAATGTGAGGCGAGACGTAAGCCTCGAGGCGGTCGAGGCGTAAGCCTCAATTTTTTAAAAGAAAATTTAAAATTAAGTAAAATACATTAAAATATATAATAATATTAAGTTTTGCCAAAAACATATTCAAAATCAATTTCACACTAGTAAAAGGTACAACACATAAGCGATGAAAGCATAGAAGTTCAGAAAACTAATATTAGGCACGTGATTGTTTCCGCTATTCACAACAAAGCATAGTAATTATTCTACTCCATGTGTTTGTTTTCAATTGTGCTTCTTCATATATGTGATAACTATTTTAATAACAATTAACAAACAAATAACAACATCAAGTTGCAAACTTACAAGTAGTATACTAATTTTATTACAATTCAAATACAATCGTGTACGTTGTGTACAATAGAACTAGTATGTGTGGGTGCAATATAATAAACTGAACATGATGTATACAAGATCATTGAGCTTCACTTGTTTCAAGAAATCTCTTCTCTTTGTATGGACATATTTATAGAAATATGCAAGGTTTAACATAGAAACAACAATACTAGCAAAAAACATGTATAATGTTTATGGTAAAACAAGGTCATGTGCAAAGCACATAACCTAAAAATTAAAAAAAAAGATATGTGTTTGAGGCTTACGCCTTCGCCTCGCCTCGACCGCCTCATACGTCTTACAGTACCCTGAAGCTTACGCCTCAAAACTTCTGGGTGAGGCTTAAGCCTCGAGGCGCTTTTTGTCATAAAACGCCTTGAGGCTTACACCTCACCGCCTCGAGGCGTGCTTTTTAAAACAAGGATAGCAACTAGTAAAAGCATATTTGTACCTGATGTGGTGGCAGATGCTGATGCAGCTACCTCTGAAGACACTGAAGGGCCAATAGATGACCCAGGTGCGGGCATAATCTCTCTCAGTCGTGCCACAAGCTCGTAGAATCCCTTATTAGATGTTGGAGGAGGAGCACCAGCTAGCTGAGTTTGCTCTACAACACGAGATGAAGTAGGAAATCCATGCTTGGAGTAGCATGTATCCTCAAAATGACCTGATATGTGGCAGTAAGTACACATCTGACAGGAACGACTACCACCTCCCTTGCCACAGGTACCACGCCCTCGATACTGCGTAAAACTCTCTCTACCTCAAGACGTTGCCATAACCGAGGATGTTTGGGACTACTGAGTAGCACCATTGATGAATCCATGATTCATCGCCTATATTCTTTCATTTTGGCTAAAATTCATGGTAAAATACATGTAAATATTCACTATTTCTCACTAATTAACATTCTAACCACATTTATTAATATTATATATTTAACACTTATTTTATCCAAAATAAAATAATAAAGAGAAAAAGAAAAATAAAAGAAAAGAAGAATGTATATATGAAATATATACAGACTGATCCTAACCCCGAGACCAGGTCAATATTGACTTAGGTCGACAAAATAAATAAGTAGGGGGAGATAAGGATCTTAATTTATAAAATATAGAAAATCAAGATCATAAATGTACATAAACACATTTTTCACATGGTACAAATTTTACCTATTTTATTTATCACCAAGATCACATCAAACTAAAATCTTTTCTTCACGAAAGTTGTTTATAATATTATATATTAATTTATAAAAATATCAGAAAATTTATTTAATGTATAAAAAATTAATTATGATGAACCTAAAAAATAGTAAAAGCCAACTTCCAAAGTTCATAACTATTTATAGATTGACCAAACTCACTTTTAAACTTCATTTTATAACTAATATTATTTATTAAAAATGCCAAAAAAATATTAGAATAAAATATGTGAGTTTTGGCGTTTGAACCCCTTTGTATATATGTACTATGTATATAGACCTTCTTTATTTTTTAATTAATTATTCCGAACCCCGTTTAACTTAATTCTCTTTTAATGTATTTATAAAAATCAATAAAAATATAAAAATATAACTTAAAATAAATATCAATAAATCTCAAAGTTAGAAAGTCGTGACCTTAAACTTTCAGACCTCATAACTCGGCCATACGAACTCCAAATTGGACCTACTCACTTTTAAAGTTTATTTTATAGAATTATCTATCAAATGAAACTAATTTCACTAAAATCGGACTTAATATGCAAAAAGTAGTTTTTGGGACCCTATTGGTATAAATTGTACAATGTATCTTAATCTTATTTTATTTAATATATATCATTTCTTATATTGTTATACTTTATTAATATTTTATTATTAAATTAAAATAAATATTTTTTAATTATTCATTATTTAATTATTCATTGTTTAGTTATTTACTTTAAATAAATTTATTTAATTAAGTATTTATTTATGTATTTATTTATTAACTTATTCAATTAATTAAGTATTTATTTATTTAAGTATTTTTGTATCTAATCATTTATTTAATTATTTTATTAATTATGAATTAAATTTATTCTAATTAATTAATTAATTATCTCTTTTTTCTTCCTTTTCTCTCCTCTCC
Source organism: Ottelia alismoides (assembly GCA_037367405.1). Lineage (NCBI taxonomy): Eukaryota > Viridiplantae > Streptophyta > Magnoliopsida > Alismatales > Hydrocharitaceae > Ottelia > Ottelia alismoides. The sequence continues at coordinate 342,314 of JAZKJV010008750.1, forward strand.
TCTCCTTCTCCTTCGCTTCTTTTCTTCCTGTCTCGTTTCTTCCACTCGACGCCGCCCCCTTCTTCTTCCTTCCTCATCCTTTCTTATCCCCTCCTCTGGCCAACCAACCCAACGGTCTTGTCATTGGTCGTTATCCTAACATCCCCCGCCGTGCTCTCCACGCATCCTTCCCTATTTAAGGAACCCCTCTCCCTCGAACTACCCATCCGCCATTTTCCACCACCTTCCCGGTGAGCTCCTAAAGAGAGGGAGTGGGTGACAGCAGCTCCGATCATCGTTGCAACGAGGGATCTCGTGAGGATCTAGCGAAATCGACGTTAGCATTGCAGTTATCTCTCTGTTGTGCGTATATCCTCCCACATCTGCCACCGGTTGAGGTAATGACTGTTGAGCTCCTCTGAGTTCCATCCACAGGCGCACCTGTCCATCCTTTGTTTTCCACTTTCAGGTTAGGTTTTAGTTTCCTCTTCATCTTCTCGATTCTCTTCCCCATCCCTCTCTTCTCAAATCCTCCTTTTGTTCTATGTTTTCCCCTTCGTTTTCGATCGATTTCCATCCCATCGCGTTAATTTCCGCTTCTCCACACATTCTCCCCATCCTCTGACCATCTCAGATCAGATCTGACTTGAGCTCAAGTCCTCTTCCTTTACCTCCACCTGAGGACACCCATCCCTGTTCATTAGCTTATATGCCTAACATGCAGGTCGCGGACAACATCCTCGAGCCTTATCTGTAATTGCAGGTTCATCAACAGGAACACCATTGCATCTGCAGTGGAATCCATCAGCACTCATCCACTTTGCAAATCTAGTTGGTTGAGTAAATCATTCCTCGAGCCACTGAATCAACTTGCAGGTGCGTGAGTTATCAAATTTCCATCGGAGCACACATCAGATCCGATCAAAGAATAACACCACCTAGAGAACATAACAACATCCAACACTTGCAGCATCCGAAATTAGATCAGAAACTTTGCATTACTTGCGATTGAAGCTGTTTGAAACACTTGGAGATAGATCATATTGAGTTCACCATCTGAACAGACATCTGTCGCGCATCGACCGACCAACGATCAGATCGACGCATTGCTGCCTCGTTTGGATTGTCTCTGTCGTCCTCGCGAAGAACAGCTGCCATACCTGACTGGAAACCTGATCGAACCTATCGCACAACCTATCGTCGAAAACCACCGCGAGCAGAGCTGAAATGGAGAGTCGTCCGTCACTTGGAGAATTTTGTTAAAAAGAGGGAAGAACATATTGTTTCTCTAGATCATACAAATACCACTCGATCGAGTAGATCGAATAGCTGATATTATCGCCACGCGTCGTCACTACCTTGACCTAACCGACCACCACTTAAAGCCCTCACGTCCGCGTCATGTGAAGCGAGAGATACTTTTGGGCAAATTGCAATGCAGGCCTATGAATTTCTGCTATTCATGAACAGGTCTGGATGAGTAGCTGAGGCACGTGAGATAACACGTGATCTCTAGAACTTTTGCGTGCACGCCCTCCAAGTTTCTTCTTATTTGCGCATGCCCTAATATTTCCAGATAATTACATCCATATCCCTATCCAGTATACTATATATTATAGTACTATATATCAAAAGCAATTAAAGATATAAAATATAATAAAATACGTATAAAATCATATTAATATACTACATATCATATTATATCATATTTCAAAAATAAAAAATTTACTATTTTTAATAAATTATTTAAAAATACAAAAACAATACACAAAATCATAAAATACATAAAAATAGGAAAATACCTTTAAAAACCCTATAAAAATTACTTACAGTATATTTTACTATATGTCACATATTAAACCAAAAATAAAAAAATGAATATTAAAATCAATAAATAATAAAAATACATAAAACTTCAAAAATGCATAGCTAATTCAATAAAAATGTGTATAAATACGTACCTCGTTCGAAAGCTATTTTCATCTACTTTTTGATAAATAAAATACAAATATTTTCTTATTATTTACTATTTTTAAAATAAAAAAGACTTCACATTTTTCAATAAAAACCTTATGTCCATTTTAAAAATCAAATAAAAATTACAAAAATATTTTCTAAAATTACATAAAAATTACAAAACACTTAAAGCACATAAATACTTCAAAACATAAAAACAAATATAAAAATATAAAACTTATACCTATTTTTTTACATAGGTATATAGATCACAAAAACAATATAAAAGTCATAAAATCTAATAAAAATCCAGAAAAATTCCCTAAAAATAAATAAAAATTAGAAAACCCTTGTACCTAAGTTTCTCTATTATTTTACCTTAGTTTTCCACAGTTTGCCTCCCTTCTCTATTATTTTACCTTAGTTTTCCACAATTTGACTCCCTGAGTTCGACACTCCCGAACTTATTGCTATACCTTTTAATTTAGGAGTATAAACAAGATAAATAAAAATAAATAAATTTTCCATGAATTTCATCTAACCGGCACAACGACGATAGTTTCTTCTTCTAGAACAATCAGGTCAGATTGATTTTTCAACCATTAAGTGTTATAGAGAGCCTACTCAATCTGCGGTATGTCTCCTCTATTGGAGGTATAATGGCATCAATGGATCTGTGATCCAACTGCATCATATTTAGGATCAAGAGATGCGAGAAAGACTCCAGTCATCAATGAATCTATGTACGCCTTGAGCTGTTCAGGAGAAGCAGTTAAAGGAATGAAACCTTGAAGCTTCTCAAACATATCCCTGAGCGAAGTGTACAGGATATGAAGAGGATGCTTGTTCTTCTTAGATGTGAAGATATCATGATGAAGTTGCGGTATCTTCGACACGTTCTCTTGCAAATAAGTAGCGGTTATGATGTCCCACATCACCTTTGCGGTGAGCTGACTCAAAATATCATTGGCTATATCCATGAACATCGTCTTAGATAGCCAGACACACGCATAAGCGTCATCTGCCTCCCACGAGGCATTAACCACAGTCTTGTCGATTGGTTCATCCTACGTCAGAATGTGCTTCTTACTGTTGCACTGCATTAGGCTCATGAAGTGCATAGCACACAACTTATAGTTAATCACATCCATCTTGACGATAGGTGTTGGACCTTTGAAGGCACCTGAGGACGGAACATCGACCTTAGAGTCGACCTTGTTGTCTGACATGATGATGACTATTCTGAAAACTGGGGCTGTAGACAATGATGAGCATGTCTATACTGACATATGAGAAGATGGTTGTGGGTGTAGACTCATACCACAACCTCTTCCATCCATTAGAGGCTTCTCCGAGTAACTAGGGAGGTTTAGATAATAAAAAAACCACCCTAAAAACCTCAAAATCAGACTAAACAGATAATAAAATCGCTCTTGGCAGTGATTTTGATGCTTCAACGGATGAAGATGGTGACTTCTAGGGCGTCACGGGAGTCTACAACAACTCCCGAGAGATTGAGGCTCCCTTTGGGCGGCTAGGGCAGCCGCTAGAGGCCCCCCACGCAGCAGCGGGCGGCGGCGGCGTGGGCTGGTGCTGCTACCACTTGTGGCGTGCGGCGGCGGCGACGTTGTGGGCTGCTGCTGCTGCCACTTGTGACGTGCGGCGGTTGAGTTTAGGTAGGGAAGGGGTCGGCTAGGGCACAGGCTCCGGTCTAGGACCGTCACTCTGATACCATGTGGAAAGGGAAAAGAATTGATAACATTAATTATAACCCTAGGACTCTCTTATATAGGAGAAATGCACTATGGGAAAATTACATAAAGTAGATAGATCGGGGAAATAAGAAATATAAATAAATAACTTGTAAAAAGAATCCATCTCGACAATTTTGTAAGGCAATGTTGTTGGTCTAAAAATAAAAAATGGTTCCTTGAACTTGATACTCTCGTCATTATAAATCAGAATCTCATTTTTGTACTTCAGAAACAACAAACTCCTTTTCTATATTGTTCTATATTATATGAATTCCATATTTGAAATATCGTTTCTTGTGAAATTGAGGGTTTTTAGATTTTATGCTGCTATGGTGTACATTAAGATAAGTCAACCCATTTTGCTTCTATCAAGAGAAAAGCAGAGAATGAGTTAGATGAGACGCCAGGGCTCTCTTATATAGGAGAAAAGCCCTAGGCTAACTACATGAGAGGTACATAAAGAAAATAGAAATGAGAAAAAGATAATGCGACATACAAATATCTCAACACTCCCCCTCAAGCTGGAGCATATATATGTCTATCATTCTTAACTTGGAACAACACATCTGAAATGGACCTTTAACAAGAGCCTTGGTGAAAATATCAGTAGTTTGATCTCCGGTAGAAAGATGGGAGGTGGATATGAGACCTTTCTGGATCATGTCTCTAGTATAATGGCAATCCACCTCTGTATGCTTGGTCTGTTCATGAAATGCATGATTATTGGCAATAAATAGAGCTGCTTCGTTGTTACATAAAAGTTGCATGGGAAGAGAAACCACAACAGCAAGACCATTCAACACAGATCTAACCCACATCATCTTTGTGCTTCCCTGTGCCATGGCCCTACACTCAGATTCTGCGCTAGATCTAGCAACCAATGTCTGCTTCTTGCTTTTCCATGATACGAGAGAGCTCCCAACGAAAATAACAAAGCCAGAAGTAGACTTCCTGTCTCTAGGGAAACCTGCATAATCTGCATCTGCATAAGCTGTCACCTCAAGAGATGTATCTCTGTTGAATATAAGACCAATCCCGTAAAACAACAACTGATAGAAGAATGTGAAGTGTCGAGTGTTTGACCACTTGAAAGAAGGTACCTTGAATTCCTGATAGTCCACCCCATAAGTTTGGGTGAATCCACGTGCCACAAGCCTTGACTTGTAGCGATCCACTGCCATCTGCCCATTGCTTCACTGTAAAAATTCATTTGCATCCCACAACAGAGGTACCTGGAGGAGCAGTAACAATGCTCCATGTACCATACGACTACAAAGCGGCCATCTCCTCCTCCATGGAAAGTTGCCACCTACTATCCTGTATGGCCTCCTGATATGTCTGTGGGATAGTAACAACAGAGAGTCCCACAACAAACCTCCTATACTCCTCTGAAAGATGGTCCAATTAAACATGTACAGCTAGAGCATAAGTGGTACACTGGCAGTGTGGCCTCCTCAAGGCAATAGGTACATCCAGGTCATCAACCTCTTTGTTCTCTAGATCAACTCATCCTGTGTAGTATCCTGTGGAACATTCAAATCTCCAGTGCCATCAGTAGAAATAATGTATTTGACAAAGTATTTTCTTCCTACATTAACATGGTATTTTCTAGTAACATATCTCCCCAGTGACATTCAAATCTCCAGTGCCTCTCTGTTCAATGTACACTAACATAGTATTTTCTTCATACAGAATCAAAACATATATACCCTTTATGGGTATGAGAATAATCAATAAATACACATTTGACAACTCTAGGTGAGAACTTGTCACGATCAAGAGTGAAATTGTAGACAAAAGCCACAGACTCAAAAGCTATGGGAGTAAAGGAGAATAGGTCCTTCTCGAGAAACACAATAAAAAAGGGAACCTTTTCTCCAAGAATAGTAGACGGCATGCGGTTCACCAAGTAGCAAGAAGTGAGAACAACATCACCCCAGAAAGAATGAGGAGCTCGACTCTGAATCATTAGGGTCCTCGTGACATCCAGAAGATGATGGTGTTTGCGTTCAACCACAACATTCTGCGATGAAGTATAAGCACAAGACGTCTAATGAATAATACCAAGAGATCAGAGAAATTCAAATAAATGTAAGGTGGAAAACTCAAAAGCATTGTCAGTACGAATAAATTTCACGTTAGCAGAAAAGATATTCGTAACTTCAATAAGAAAAGATTTAATGATAGCACTGCTTCAAACTTATGTTTCAACAAGAACACCCAAGATAATCTAGAAAAGTCATCCACAACAACCATATAAAAACGGTATCCCTGATGATCGGGAACACGACTAGGACCCCATATATAAAAATGAAACAACTCGACTGACTACTATGATTACTCTGACGACTCGGAAAGGAAGACCGATGATGCTTCCCAAGCTGATAGGCTTCACAGTCCAAGGTAGCACGAGTAGAGATCTCAGGTATGTTGAGACATTTCTACATTCCTATGTATCTTTTCCAGTCATTATATCTCTTTATGTCTATCTTATATAATTTGCCCATATGTCTCTCCCCTATATACGAGAGCTTAGGGTTAAGGGATTAAACATCTCTCTTATTTTTCTCCAACATGGTATCAGAGCAACGGTCCTAGACCGGAGCTCTCATATCCGAAACCCAAACCCTACCTGCCACCCCCTTCCCCCCTCCGCCTTTGCGCGCCACCCTCCCTGTCTCCAGCGTCGCCGCGCTCCAACTCACGTCGCCCGCTCCAGCCCTCACGGGCGCAACTCCCTCTCGTGTGTCGCAACGACGCCTCCTCGTGCAATGTCGCCTCCTTGCGTGCCACTTCATCGCTCATCGTCACCTCGTGTGTCGCGCCCCTAAGCGTGCTCCACCGCATGCGCGCAGTCCGAACCGTAGGCGCACTCCGCCTCGTATAGCGCTCGCACATCGTCCCTTTGTGCACGGACCATGTCCGTGTACTGCATCTACGTGCTCCGGAGTCGGGGTCTCCGCTTGGTCAATAAATTTGAGTGCATAAGTCTACATATGCGTTCAAATCCACGTATGTTTGTGTAGACATTGATTCTTTGATCTACAAAACTCTAGTCTTATACATCTGGCAAGATGTCTGAAAACAAAGTCGATGTACCCGCCACAGGTGCATTAAGAGGTCCAGCGCCTATTGTCAAAATGTACGGGACAAATTATGAGCTTTGGGCTATGCAGTTTATGAGCATGAAGAAGTCAAATGGTAAGAAACATATTCTTACCGAGGAAGAGTTGGTGGAGAAGACTGGGGTAAATGCCTCGTGGGAGGCGGTCGATGCTTATGCTAAAGTTTGGCTCTCTGGTACATTGACGATTGAGATCGCCAATGATGTTTTACATCAACCTACTGTTAAGGTGATGTGGGATATCCTCGCAGCAACATATTCTCAAGTGAGGAACGAGACGAAGATCCTCCAACTTCAGCATGACATATTCACTATTAAGCAGAACGGGCATCCTTTGCATTCACTGTATACATCCTTGCGTGGGATGTTTGAGAAGCTCCACAGTTTCATGCCTCTAACGGCAACTCCAGAGCAGCAGAAGATATAAGGAATGCTACCATGGTTGGGGTATTCCTGGCCGCCCTTGATCCTGAATATGATGATGCTCGTTCCCAGATTCTAGCGGATGCCATCATCCCCCCCCATGGAGGAAGCGTTCCGTAAGCTCAGCAGGATTAGTATTCCTTCCATAGCCTCTACTCAGACTTCTTCGGTCATGGCAGCTTCTCGAGGCCATTCTTCCTTCCGTGGACGCGGACCTCGTTGTAGAGGAGGTCGCACGGATCACCCATGTACTTTATGTCATCGCCCATGTCATATCGAGGAGACATGCTATTCCAAGCATGGGTTCCTGCCATCAGCATGCGTTGTAGAGAAAATTGAGTCTCCTGCTGCTTCTACTTTAGATAAGAGGTTTGATCACCTCGTGGCCAAACTAAGGGATATTATACCTCCTTCCGCTTCACAATCTTTGGGAGATCATTCAGATGTGGCAGCCTCTGCTTCTGCTAGTACCTCTGCTACAGCTAGCACCTCAAGTACTCATGCTTTTACATCCTGTCATGGATCTGATATTACAGAGTGGATTATAGACTCTGGTGTGACACATCATCTATGTGGAGACATACATCAGCTTACATCATATAAACAGGTTCTGCCAAGGAGAACAGTTCTGATAGCTGATGGGAGTCATTCCCCTTCCCAGACAAGGGGAGATCACGTTGGCACTTTTAATGCGTCTGCAGAATGTGCTACATGCTCTGGATTTCTCTATAAATTTTGTGGGAAAAGGCTTTGTTGTTGTTGTTGATTGGTCAGATTACATATTATTTGCACTGCCGAGCTATTTTTGACCTATCGTCTCTTATTTTTCAGGATATTCTTACGGGCAAAGTTATTGGGTGTGGCCGTGAGCATGGTGACCTCTGGTTTGGACTCCCTATGCCAGTGTTTCTTCTCATTTGTCGGGATCAGTCTCTCCATTTACTTGATACCTTCGGTTTAGTCATCTCCGTCTTCAGAAGATGTGTTATATGCTGCCGCAGATTTACCTAATTCTTCCTTTCAGTGCGAAGCTTGTCAATTGGGAAAGCATCATCAGTATGCCTTCCCCAGTCGTCAGAGTCGGAGCAGTAGCTCCCTTTTTAACTTATTTCATGTTCACATTTGGGGTCCGAGTATTGTTCGTGATCATCAGGGACAGATTTTATCTTGTTGCTGTGGACGATTTTTCACGTTTGTCATGGGTATTTCTTTTGAAAAATAAATCTGAAGTAGGGGACGTGATCAAAACCTTTATTACTGAAGTGCAGAATGTTTTCTCTACCTCTGTGAAATTTATGTGAACTGACAATGCTTTGGAATTCTGTACTCGTGATCTATCTCATTTTCTTTCATCTAAAGGGATTATTCATCAAACATCATGTCCTTACACCTCTCAGCAAAATGATGTTGCTGAGAGAAAGCATCGTCATCTTCTTGATGTTAGTCGGACTCTTCTCATTCAGAGTCGTGCACTACATTCATTTTGGGGTGATGTAGTTCTCACAGCATGCTATTTGGTGAATCGTATGCCGTCGTCTGTCTTGGGTGAGAAAATTCCTTTCTCCATAGCTTTCCCTGAGAAGGAATTATTCTCACCCACTCCTCATGTGTTCGGTTATGTTGCTTTCGTTCACCAGTTGACTCCTGGTCTTGACAAGCTCACTCCTAGATCTGTCAAATGTTTGTTTGTTGTGTGCTCTAGGACTCAGAAGGGATACCTGTGTTATGACCCTTTGCGTAGAAAATACTATATCAGTTCTGATGTCACATTTTTTGAGTTTGTGATGTATTTCTCTCCTACAGGTGATAGGTTGGCTTCATCAGACTCAGATGATGAAGTCTACATGCCTCCTCCTCCAGTGCCTATTGTATCACCTCCACCACCTCCACCACTTCCTCCACCTCCACCACCACCACCTCCTCCACCCCTCCTACTACCCAGTCACATACGCCACTTGTTCCATCTTTACCTAAATTCTACACTCGTCGGACTGCTTCTGCTCATGGCCATCATCATCATCAACGGAGTCCCAGGTTTGTTTTGATAACATAGCGTCTAACAATGGGTCTGGAGATATATCTATGCAGGAACATAGCACACAGATGGAGGACGCTCCCTCTGACCTAGATATTCTTATTGTAGTTCGAAAGCAGAAGCGATCTTGTGCTTCCTACCCCCTTGCTTCTCAAGTCTTTTTTCATCATCTAACATAGGATTTTCAGCGGTTTGCAGCAACCCTATCTGCTGTGGAAATTCCACGGAATTATGAGGAAGCATTGAAGGATAGTCGTTGACGCTTGGCTATGGAGGAGGATATGGCCGCGCTACAGTTACGTGGTACGTGGAGTCTTGTTTCTGCTCTAGTTGACGCATCCGTTGTGGGATGCAAATGAGTGTTCACTGTGAAACACCGTCCGGATGGCAGTGTGGATTGCTTTAAGATAAGACTTGTGGCACGTGAGTTCACCCAGATATATAGGGTGGACTATCAGGATACTTTCTCTCCAGTAACCATACATTCTACTCTGCGTAGTCTTCTTTCCATTACTGTGACATGAGATTGGCCACTGTATCATCTTGATGTGAAGAATGCTTTCCTTTACGATGATCTACAAGAGGAGGTCTGCATGTAGTAGCCACCAGGGTTTGCTGCTACGTGGGAGTGCCAGAAGGTTTGCATGCTACACAAGACTATTTATGGCCTTAAGCAGAGTCCAAGAGCATGGTTCCAGAAGCTCTCGAACTTGATAGAACAACAAGTGTTTGTGCGATTGGATGTCGATCATTCTTTGTTTGTGCAGAAGACCCAGAAAGGTACTATTGTCATTCTTGTGTATGTTGATGACATTATTGTTATAGGGGATGACAAGCAGGGCATTCAGGATGCCAAGGACTTCCTAGGTCAGCAGTTTGTGACCAAGGATCTTGGACATCTACGTTACTTCCTTGGGTTAGAGTTTACCATGAACCAGCGAGGTCCTGTGATGACCCAGAGAAAGTATGTTGCATATCTTATTTCAGAGACATGCATGACAGATTGCAGACCTGCCATAATTCCTAGTGACTAAAGCATGAAGCTATATGATGGTGACACTAAGGAGGTTGACAAGAGGAGGTAAAGGGAGCTTGTTGGCAAGTTATTATATGTGACCATCACCAGTCCTGATATATCTTTTGCTATGAGCAAAGTAAGTCAGTTTATGGAGCAACCCAAACAGGCACATATGGATGATGTCCATATGATTCTGAGATACCTAAAGACTTCACCTGGTACATGACTTCTTTTCAGCAAGGGCACATCTCTCTCAATTAGAACATGTGCATATGCAGATTATGTTGGATGTCCAAAGGATAGAAAGTCTTACCTCAGGTTTTGCTGTGTTTATAGGGAATCCCCTGGTTTTATGAAAGAGCAAGAAGTAGACCGTGGTTGCCAGATCAAGTGCTGAGTCAGAATACAGGGCTATGAGCCTATGACGCATGCTAGCACAGAGATGATGTGGGTCAGATCTGTTCTTACTTATCTGACTATAGAGGTGCCTCAAATTATGCACCTCCAATGTGACAATCAGGCCACTCTTTTCATTGCCAACAACCCCGTATTCCATGAGAGAACGAAACATATTTACGTAGAATGCCATTACACTAGAGATATGATTCAGAAAGGTCTGATTTCTACCTCTCATGTTAGTTCAGGAGAGCAAATTGCAGATATCTTTACCAAGGTATTACTTAGGGGGGCATTTCAGAAGTGTTCGTCCAAGCTGGACATGATTGATATCTATGCTCCATCTTGAGGGGGAGTGTTGAGATATTTCTGCATTCATGTGTATCTTTTTCAGTCATTTTATTTCTTTATGTCTATCTTATGTAATTTACCCATAGGTCTCTCCCCTATATAAGAGAGCCTAGAGTTACAGGAATAAACATCTCTCTTATTTTCTCCAACAAGGTAGAACATGACACATCTTTTGTAGAGGAAGATGTCCAAAGTGAAGATACCACATGAAAGGAGAAACAAATCCTGAAGGAATAGTAGCAGCCTCAGCACACAGTGGTAGGACAAGCTTGTACAGTCCTCTCTGTGCATGGCCACATCCAATCACCCTACCCGTGAGTATGTCCTAAAACACATGAGAAGAGGGATCAAATATGGCACGACAATGTAAATCTTTTGTAATTTGACTAATAGATAAAGATTCATCTGAAAGTCTGGAGCATATAAAACATTCTGCAGTTGCATAGAAGGAGCTAGAACAATCTCCCCTGACCAATAATGGATAGATGAACCCCATTAGCAATCACCACGGATCTACCAGGTAGTCCTGTAAGAACTGAACTGTGCTCGATCGCCACACATATGATGTGATGCTTCAGAGTTCATAATCCAATCAGTCAAATCTGAACTGTTACAACTGGTAAGCGCATAAGTTATACCTGATGAACCATACGAAGCTCTGGCAGTAGCTGCTATATCTGAAGACCCTACAGCTGAAGTGGTAGGAGTGGTCATCATCTCTCGTAATCTGGAAACAATATCATCAAAGTACGCATCATGAGTAGGGGAAGAAGTAGGCTCAGTCTGCTCAGCAACACGGGCAGATGCAGGATATCCATGCTTCAGATAGCATGTCTCCTCAGAATGATCGGGACGGTGGCAATGTGAACATGGGCCATGTTGACGTCCTCCTCCTCGACCACGAGGTCCGTGCCCGCGATACTGTAAAGTCCCCCCTCTTCCATAAGAAGCTGCCATAGCAGAGGGAGTGGGATGTAGTACTATATGAGGTAGTGATCCTACTCAATCTCTTGTAGACCTCCTCCATTGGAGGTATCGTCTCTACAGTCAGTAGTTGAGTACGTGTTGCATCGTACTCAGAGTCAAGAGATGACAGAAAGACTCCTGTCATAGTGGCATTTCGATATGCCTACTGCTGCTCAGTGTTGGTAGTAATAGGGATGAAGCTGTGCAACCTCTCAAACATACCTCTAAGATGTGAGAAGTGTGCATGAAGTGGTCGACCATTCTGCTTGGTCGAGAAAATATCATACTGCAGTTGAAGAATTTTGCTCTCATTCTTTGTCTGCCCATATGTGTCTGCTAAGATGTCCTACATAGCCTTTGTTGTGGGTTGATTGACAATATCGTTGGCAATCTCCATGGTGAGTGTCTCGGAGAGCCAAATGCGAGTATATGTATCGTCTTGCTTCCAAGAAGCACGAGCCCCAGTCTTGCCCGTCGGTTCTAAATCCGTCAGAATGTGCTCCTTATTATGGCACTGCATAAGGGTGCGAAACTGCATGGACCACAACTCTAATTGGTCCCATCCATCTTCCTGATGGGAGCCGAGCCCTTGTAACAAGAACGCCGAAATCCTGAACAAACTAAGGAGTAGACTGATCCGAGTGAGTCTGCACAATCATATGGAGGATCGATTTTATATGTAGACTCATACAACCATCCTCGCTAATTTTTGTTGTGGTCTAGAGTCGGAAGATGTGATTTATATGTGAAAGATCATGAAATCCGAACAAGAACAGACCGTAGTGGCCTGCAGAAATGACCAAACTGCAGCAAGAACATGAAGGTGGGGCCGAACCGGCGTTGGGAGGGGTCGGTCCAGTTATGTCGGCTGCCTATGGTCGGCGGGCTGCTGTGCGGCAGACCCTGGACGGGGCTGGGCTGTGCGCGAGGGTACCCACAGCGTGGGGGGGGGGGGGTACCGATGGATGTGACGGAGGGGAGGGGATACCAGCGGCGGCAGCGGGAAAGGAAGGGGAGGAGGGCACGTCTAAGACCGTTGCTCTGATATCATGTTAGGAGAAAAGCAGAGAATGAATTAGATGAGACCTTAGGGCTCTCTTATATAGGAGAAAAGCCATGTGTTAATTACATGAGAGGTAAATAAAGAAAATAGAAATGAGAAAAAATAATGCGAGATACAAATATCTTAACAGCTTCAAGATAGGTTACCTCAGACAGTGGCTTGACTACTATAGAAAACCTTAGATTATGAAGAAATTCATGCTTTCCTTTATTTTCAAACTGAAAAGATTATGAAAAAATTCAAGCGGCGGCAAGAGAGGAGAGGGGGAGGGGGGGCACGTGTAGGGTTAGGGTTAGAATTGGTGGGATACGAGAACCCCGGTCTAGGACCGTTGCTCTGATATCATGTTAGAAGAAAAGCAGAAAATGAATTAGATGAGACCTTAGGGGTCTCTTGTATAGGAGAAAAACTCTGTGTTAATTACATGAGAGGTACATAAAGAAAATAGAAATGAGAAAAAGATAATGCGAGATACAAACATCTCAACAGCTTCAAGATAGCAAACATGTTACCTCAAACAGTGGCTTGACTGCTATAGAAAACAATCAGATTATGAAGAAATTCATGCTTTCCTTTATTTTCAAACTGAAAAATATATTTCTGTCATGACGTTCGTCTAAATCATAAGGGATCTTTAGCTTCATTGCTGCAATGTAAGGGTGTTCTGTCATATCAAATTGCAGGGAATGAGCTTTATAACTCTGCAACCAGATTCCGCATATCAGATTTTCCTGCTTTTGCACTCGAATATCTTCCTAATCGCAATTCTTTGGTCTATGGTGACTTATATGGTATTTCTAAAGAAGCATCAACCATTTTTCGTGGGACCTTACGCTATGAAGGTGCAGTAAGTTCTACATTTTCAGACTGCTTGATTGAAAACTGAGCTGGCTCTCCCGGATTCTCCTAAACTTTATTTAACATGTTCCAAATGATGATTGCAGGATTCAGTGAGATTATGGGAAGTCTATCAAAGCTTGGTTTCTTTGACACTGAAGCTCATCCAATGTTGAAAGATCCCCGAAAACCGAAATTCGGTGAGTTCTTAAATGAACTACTAAATATTAGAAAAAATGGTGATCTAGTGGACACTGTAAGTTCAACCCGGTTTGTATTGGATGAAGAGGAAATTTCTCAAAGAATAATTGCTATTAGCCCCAGCAAAGATACTTCTGTAGCTCTAAAGACTGCCAAGACCATAAGGTAAATTTTCTTATTTCTGAATATGGAATCATTAGGAAACAAAGCTTCATAGATTAATGGTCCTAACAATTCGTATTAATATGAAGTCAATTATCATTCATAGTTTTTTTTGAGGTTAATCACTCGGAGTTTTATCATGAAGAACTGGTTAAAGACAATTTATTAATTTTGATTTTTCCTAGATAGCAGAGCTTATGTTACAGAAATCTATTATCGACGGAGAGATTTATGAGAATGAAATGCCACTAAATGATCCTTGTAGATCTTTTGACAGTCCTTTCATTACTGTTGCTCCATAAGTTTTGCATCAGGTTCAGGTTTCCCTGTGTGAATTGTTATTAGATATGACTCAAACATAAAATGTTTTTGGGTCATTTTTCCTGTTAGCCATATTAACGAGATCAAATGAATTTGTATTAAGTATCCGTACTGTTCCATTTTAATGGTAATATCTGCTTACTTTTTGCTTATCAGATTCTTAGGATTTCATGAGGATGAAAGGATCCCTGAAAATTGTTTTAGTGCATTTGAAGTTTCATGTGCTCGCATGGAGGAGAAGCTTGCCTATTTGAGCTCGGAGCAGGTTATTTTGGATTTTTTTTCCATTCTACTGCTCATTCTGCCCATCTTACATACTCAGCCATATACCCTGTGATCAACCTTTGCTGAAAATAAATCCTGATCTTAGATAACATCATGTTTATTAAAGGAAGTACCAATTACTTGAATTCCTTTATGGTCAGTTGACATTGTCCCTTATTGATACATTAATTTGTCTTTAACTAATGATTGATGATGATTGTTCATGTCTAAATTTATTGAATGTAAAGTTATTGCAGGGTCGTAATTTTTTAGCGATATCCGAAAATTTAAATGAGCTCCTTGGAATTGCATGCGCATAGCCAATAGTAATTGAATAAAACATAGAAAGAGGATTATATCTTCTCCGTCAAAAGAAGACTTGGTCTTTTTTTCTTTAAAAAGAACAGCCCCATAATTGGACAAGAAGGAATTTGTGTTTAGATATATGCATTTGGCCATGCATTTGATAATTGCAACAGCTGTTTTTACATGGAATAAAAGATTTTTCTGTGGAATTGCCCTTGTGACATAGCAGGACATGGTACTCTTGCACCATGAATTGAAGATTGAATTTCCTGAGGAACGAAGAACAGAAGATCATTGTGCAACCCTTCTGGAATTTGGAAAAATGGAGAATGGAAAGATGACCACTGCTATGGCCAAGACAGTAGGAATTCCAGCAGCCATAGGAGCATTGGTACTGCTAAGATCTTTCTACACGTTTTTTTCTCATGGATGATATCGTTTACACAGTTTGCCAGGATGTACTCATTTCCCTTTTGACCCTTTTCAGCTCTTATTAGAGAACGAGGTCAAGACCACCGGCATTGTAAGACCACTCCATCCTGAAGTTTACCTGCCCGGTAATAGCAACTCAATTTTTCTTGATAACTGTTGATGAGAATCGATTAAGATAGAATTATCCACCTAAGATACTGATTCAACATTTTTGTCAACCTTAAAATGGCAGCTCTGGAATTGCTAGAAGCTTATGGAGTAACGATATCTGAAAAGGTGAACTTCTCTTGATCTTAATTTGCACCGAGATGAGCCATGTAAATAGGTGGAACAGTGGATAGCATGGTATTGTCTTGATTTCAAATCAGGATAACCAGGTGTTGCACATCTTCAACATGTAATTGAAATCGTCCAGGAGATTTCATGTTTAATAATGGCTTCGTTGGTTGTAAGTTGATTCCGTGTAAACATTATGCAGGAACATTCAACTACTCATCTATTACAAACTCTGGGTTATTATTTCATTGTTAATAAAACATTCCTTTGATCTTAGTTACTAAGTGTACATGAAAATGCTGATGTTGATGAGTACAAGTAGCAAGATTACTACTATAACTGAATTAACTTGGTGTTTATCCATAATACAGTTAACAATTAATCCAATTTTTTATTTTTTTTGTATAATTATTTTTTAAAGTCCTAGATAAATTTGGCTTTTTTTAGACAAAAACAAGCACACAAAATGGGGATTACATGGAAGCCCTCCACAATCGAAGGGAACAACTATGGGGAAGAAGAACCCTTCTTGTTCACAGCAATTAGGGCTTTGTCTCTACTTTTTCCTACATAAAACCAATGTGGAGTGAATTACAAATACAGTACGAAATGCTTAAATGGATCCTTACCCAATATCTGTTTACCCATAAGACAAGAAACTCAATAGCCCCCCTCAAGTTGGCATAAAGATTGTACATGCCCAACTTGTTGTTAGCCATGTGAGCCCGAGGCGAACCATTCATGCAATAAATGTTATTGTAATTCATGATTTATCAATAAACGTTATTGATTGTTTTTCACTCTCTTTCTGAGATTAAATGAATGAATGCACTATAAGGTCCCTCTGTACGATAAGGGTTATGTACATGGCCAACTTGATAATCATACAATTGTTGATTCATTGATTGAATCATAGAGGCTGATGCTTGGATGAATATCTAAGGAGTTAGTTAGATGACTCATCAAGCATCATCAAATGATTATTAAGTGATGATCTTCAGCCAGAGTAGGAGATGGCAATCCTTTCTCATTGGTTGATATCTGATCGACCTCTTGATGCATGTCCTCTGCATGGGAATAGTAATTCGGAGGTGTCAGATTAGTTGACTCAATGGGTTGACTTAACGAGATCGAGATAACCAAAGACCTATGTTGAAAATTGTCACAGCATAGGCATGCATCCTCTGACCAGAGACATATGTGTTACCATATGTCTGAGTATGTACATTTGGCAGACCAATAGGTTGATGTCCTAACCAAGGTCTATACACCGGCGAGCTGGTGTGAATGTAAGGACATATGAGTAATACGATCTCTCAAAGGAATCATACAGGTTCACATGTGAACCGGAAGACATGAGCTCACTCATGAGGTATTGGGACTGATTAAATTCCATGCATGGTCGTCATGCTTTGGAAGCATGACAAGAATTTCAAGGTATGATATATGCTTTGGGAAAGCATATGATCGATACCAATTCCTAAATGACCAAGATTGAGAAACTTGGTGATCAAACCCTGAAGATGATAGTGTAAAATTGATCTATATCTTCAAGATGATCATAGGCCTTCCAATATGCAGGATGTACAGGTGTTGGGAATACCTGAGGGTGATATGATCATAAACGATCGTATAACCATGACGCTTCCATTCTGAGGGAGTGATGAAAAAGGTTTGGATTTTAGTGACTCCTCTCAGTAGAGAAGTGACCTTATCTTAGTCCATGTATTGGACATTGATATGAATTAGATTCAGATGCAATGAGAAGATTATGTCTACGGCCTTGATTCAATCAAGCATCTGTGGAAGGTCCATGAGATCTGGATTTGAGATGTGATCTCAATATCCAAGTCACTATATGTGGAACAATACAATCGCCCTGTCCTTATCTCCAAGTATCTGCGGAGAAAGCGCATTATTCTTGAAAGGGTTCAAGAATGATTCCATAGTTGAATTATATATAAGCATTGAGAGATTGATAATTAAATATGATTTAATTATCTTAATGTATGTGGATAATTATCCAATATAATTAAATGTGATTTAATTATTGTGGATAAGAATAATGTGGATAACAATATTTAATTATTCATAATATATTATAGATGTAATTTATAATGTATTAGAGAGAGCTTATTATTATTTATATTTGTTAATTAATTATTGGTGTGAATTGGATTTACATTGTATAATTAATTGAAAATGTAAATTATTTTTTGTTTTGGGTTGTGAATGTTATTCACAAATTTTCAATGGCAAGATTGCAATATTATCAAAATTAACTATAAATTATTTTTGAAGAATAAATCACAACAGGAGTTGTTAGAAAATATGGGAGATTTTCATGGAGATATGCAATCTCATGAGATTGTATGAGATTGCCTCCACCATGGATTATGGTGGACGGCTACCAAGTCCTATATGGAAATTGGTAGCCATCCTACCTATTCCATAGGGAGATGTAATCTCCATGCTAATCTCTTCATATTTGACTGATTTGATTTAGGATTGAATTATATTTGATTTATCAAATATATTTAATCTAAATTAGAATTATTAGTTGTTGGTTTTTTTACCAATAACAATCTTGACCATTGGATTAAACACAAATCAATCTCATCCATTGATTTGGTGTGTCCCATGGATTCTGATCCATGGACTCCCAAAACTCTATAAATAGAGAGGCATCCCTTTCTCTCTAGGGTTATGCAATTGAGATACAACAAGTGTCTCTCTCTCTCCTTCCACACGCCAACTCTCCTCTCTCCTCCATTGGTGGCCGTCCACCAAACCCTAAAGGAGAAACTTCGTCGTCGCTTCGCCGCTGCACTGCCGCCTCGACGTTTGTCGGTTCTCCATCTTCTTTGGAGTGCTTCGCTCACGAAGAAGGTGTTTGATCTCGTGCGACGAGATTAGGAGTACACCATGCTTGGATCAACTTCTTGGATTGCGAGGATCACGCGACTCATCCCCGCACATGCAAGCGTCTTCCCTGAAGATCGGACTTGAGACAAGAGGTCTCTTTTCATAGAGATGATTAATCATACTACAAGAGGTATTCCTATATACTTGATGTGGTTTTATATGAAATGATCCGAGAATCGTTCTTGGATCATATGGTTTCATCACATGATTTTTTTTAAAATTCTGTTGCATAGAACAACTACTCCGACTAGTCGTTCGTCGTATTCGATACGATGTTCACGCTTCCGTGATGCGCTTGAGTATTATACCATATCCTTCAAGTGGTATCAAAGCAAGGTCGAATGTTTTAGATACGATCCGTAAACCTAGGACGATCGGAGTTCGTTAAGGTTGCGAAAATTTTTGTCGCATTTCATTTTCGCACCTCTTTTTAGTGAATAAAGTCGGCTTTGTTTAAAATATTTAAACATGAATTGATCACTTTTATTTTGTTCCTCATTAAATAAGGAAATCATAGGATCCGAGTTTACGTAATTTGGATTCCGTTTGCTCGAGATATGGTCATTTTAATGAACATGTATTCATTGTTGCGGGAACTACGAATCTTAACATGATCAATGAGTTAATTACTGTTTTTATACGCCTAGAAATGTGTGAAATATCACTGACGTTCTGTCATAAATCAAATTAGCAATCTTCGGAAACTGATTTTGCGTAATTTGGATTTGATTTGATTGAGATATGTTAATTTTAGTAAGTAGGGGTCACTGCTGAAATTACATTCCTAATCAAGAACCATGTGATTGTCAATTAGTGAAATTAATTGTTAACTTCCTGAAATAATTATGGAAAATATTTGAGAAATATTTAGTGATGATTATTTCCTTAATTGACTTGGCCTCAACTAATAAAATGATTAGATTTGATCTAGATCATAATTAGAAACACAATCAACAAACAACTTGCTTGAATAGGATTGGGAATTTGGTTAGCAGATTTTCTTATAATAAAAATTATTATGATTATTAATATATGGTATAATTTCGGTTGAAGAACCGATGATCATCTCAAGTACAAAGTGATTGGTTCAGCATTGTTTTTTTCCCGAGGCGGATACAGTGTCTAGTCGGGGAACGTTGGGGTAGCAGGTTGCACCGTGTGTGGTCTGTCCCACTCCCGCTGGTACTGGCCATGACAACGGGTAGGGAACGGATGATGCCTGAGAGATCATGATGTATTTTTTAATTATCAAAATTCGAATTAATACGTACTTTGATATAATACCATGTATTCAAGTAAAATCAAGTTTGTTGATTGAATTGGATTGATAATTAATTTAATGAGATTGAATTTATTATATCCAATTAAAACATTCTATTATGAATAGATGTGTATTTCCCTGAAAGAATTAATTATATGAATATGATTCATGATAATTAATTAAAATTTGAATATGAGGTGGAGGATCACATAAGTGACATCCATGGTCTCCCGTCAAGGTGAAGGGTTTCCATCGCCGGGGATTGCATGTAGGAGATCCATGTCTGAAGTGACAGCTCCTGTATGCAAACGCATCTGGATTGGACTCTTTGCTTCTCAAAAGAGTAAGGCCGTATGCGTAGTGA
Organism: Ottelia alismoides; assembly: GCA_037367405.1. NCBI lineage: Eukaryota > Viridiplantae > Streptophyta > Magnoliopsida > Alismatales > Hydrocharitaceae > Ottelia > Ottelia alismoides. Next base: position 362,728 of record JAZKJV010008750.1, read on the forward strand.
CTCCAATATCGGATCCTCATATTATTGGGACGATATTGGATTGCGCATAGCGAGTACTATTCCTGTTAATGGTTGGTTCAATTAACAACGTGTCAATACCACCTTAGGGGTGGTGGGCCCGCGTGTTTAGGGGTGGTGGGCCCGCGTGTTAAAGACTTATTTGAGAAATGTAAGTTGGACTTGCATGGCGGAATGTATTCCCGCTTCTCTTTATTGGAGTCACAGATTCTCATATTATTGGGATGTGACAAAAGTAAAGAGGAGATCCCAGTTCTTGCTAGAGATATAGCGGTAAGTATATCTCTTGCTTTGAAAGTGATCAAGGGAATGAACTTTCAAAGTTGACAATGCAAGACTAATTTGATTTAAAATATCTTAATCAAATATATAATTTTATGTTCTAATAAAGTGCATTCTTAATTTCAGAAAATGAAGTCCATGAACCCACTAAGCAGGCTTCTAGAGGTCAATCAGTTGACCGGACCGAATTATTCAGATTGGACCCGTAATTTGGAGTTTGTTCTCTCAGTTGAGCGCATAAGTTATGTACTCACAGAAGACAAGCATGAAAGCCCTAAAACGAAGGAAGAAAAGCAGTACAATGACAAGTATGATGAAGATCATATCTTGGCTAGATGCTATATCCTGGGTTCTCTCTCCAATGTTCTTCAGAAGCAACATGTGTAGATGAGCACATGCCAGGAAATAATGTAGAATCTGAAAGATATGTTTGGTGTCATAAACTGTACCCAGCATTACAATATTATGAAAGAACTCGTTCGCTGCAGGATGCAGGAAGGAACTTCAGTCCGAGAACATGTACTCAAAATGTTTGGGTACTTGTCTGAGCTGGAGACCCTTGGGGCAAACATGGATGCAGACATGCAAGTTGATTTCATTCTGCTGTCTTTGCCCAAATATTTGAATAATTTTGTGGTTTCATTCCACATGAACAAGTTAGACTTGACTAACGCTGGACTTCTTGCTGCATTAAAGTCTGCAGAAGACGTAATGAAGAAAGATAGTCCCTCTGGCAGTGCAATGGTTGTACAGGTCAAAGGGAAGCACGGTCGGAAGCAAGGTTCTCGGAAGGGCCCGACCCACAAGAGAAAGAAGAAGAGTCAAGGTGTTGGCTCATTTTCCAATGCATCCACATTGATAGCGTCAAAAAAAACTGACGTTTGTCACCACTGCAAGAAGCTGGGGCACTAGAGGCGTAACTGCCCAGAATACTTGAAGTCGGTTGACAAAGGTAAAGTCCCAGCAGGTATGAAATCTACTTTCCTCATTGAAAGTAGTTTTCTCGTTGAACGAGATGGAAGTTTGGTTGTAGATTTTGATGCTTATGTTCATGTATGCAATTTGTTGCATTTGTTTCAGGAAACTAGGAATCTGGAAGAAGGGGAGATAGTCATCTAGATGGGATCTGATGCAAGTGTTGCAGCAGTCGTCGTTGGGACCTGTCGACTATCGTTATCTAGTGGTGCGATCTTAGTACTTAAAGAGTGCCTTTATGTACCTGAAGTCAGAAGGAATTTGATATATGTATCTAAACTTGTTAGAAGTGGATATTCATTCTTTTTCTGTAATAAATTAGTCATAAATCGTTATGATAAATATATCGCGGATGGTATTTTGACTTCTGGTGGACTCTATGAATTGTGCATTGATAAATGTATCATGAATGTTACTACCACTAATAATAAAAACCCTAAACGATCCAGAGAGGATGGAAATCTTTCGAATGAAATTCGACATCAAAGAATTGGTCATTTATCTGCTGATAAGATCAATAGATTGATAAAGGATGGACCTTTGAATTTTCTACAGGTTCAACCTTTGCCTACCTGCGAACATTGCATTCGAGGTAAAATGACTAGGACGTCTTTCCGTAACAAAGTTATAAGATGCGAAGGTATTCTTGACATAATACAGTACCGCGGCCCGAAATGGATATCGATATTATTTGACGTTTATTGATGACTATTCGCGATACGGGTTTATCTTCCTATTACGTTACAAAATCTGAAACCTTTGAAAAGTTCAAAGAGTTCAAGGTTTTGGTTGAGAACCAAACCGATAGGAAGATTAAACGGATTCGATCTGATCGAGGTGGCGAGTACCTCTCAGATGAATTCAAGGAATATCTTAATGAGAATGGAATTGTCTCCAATCTCACTCCTCCTGGAACTCCCCAACTTAATGGTGTTGTTGAAAGACGCAACGGGACCATCATGGATATGGTCCGTTCAATGATGAGCAAAGCACATTTACCACTTAGTTTATGGGGATATGCAGTAGAGACTACAATATATATCCTGAATAAGATTCCTAGCAAATCTGTATCTAAGACTCGTCATGAGCTCTGGTATGGAACCAAACCTAGTGTTAATCACTTGAGGGTTTGGGGTTGCTTGGTCCATGCGAATAACGTGGACGCAAGTAAGCTAGAATCTCGCTCTCGTGAGTGTTACTTCATTGCGTATGTTAAAGATGGTATTGGATACCAGCTCTATGACCCTGAGACCCAAAAAAAGATTTTTGTCTCTAGAGATGTGAAATTTCTGGAGAATGATTTCCTTAAAGGTCAAGACAAGAATGAAGTAGAGGAACTCATTAAATCCACTGAGGATTCTGAGCTCCCTGAACCAGAAACTGAAGAGATAAATAAAGATGAAACACACATACCTCTTCAAAGAAGTTCAAGGGTGGTTGCACCACCTGAAAGGTATGGATTCCATGTATCAAGTGAAACTGACAATGATCCTTCTTCATTTGATGAAGCACTCACGGATCATGATATGGATAGATAGATGCTAGCAATGAAGTCAGAAATTGACTCCATGCATAAGAATGGTGTATGGACCCTAGAGGATCCACTTAAAGGGGTAAAACCCATTAGGTGAATGTATCTTCAAGAGAAAGAGGGGACCTGATGGGAAAGTAGAGACTTTCAAGGCACGACTAGTAGCCAAAGGCTACACACAGAGAGAAGGCATCGATTACGATGAGACGTTCTCTCTTGTGGCTATGCTTAAATCCATCAGGACACTGCTAGCTATAGCTGCATATATTGACTACGACATCTGGCAGATGGACGTCAAGACGGCTTTCCTCAATGGATACCTCGAGGAGGATATCTATATGGAGCAGCCTCAGGGCTTCATAGTTGAGGATGACAAAGTATGCAAGCTGAAGAAATCCATCTATGAGCTCAAGCAAGCTTCTCGTAGCTGGAACATCAGATTTGACGAAACCATAAAGAGTTATGATTTTGTGCAGAATCCTAATGAAACTTATGTGTACAAGAAGCTTAGTGGGAGTGCCATAGTGTTCATCGTGCTTTACGTAGATGACATCCTTATCATTGGGAGTGATACATGGATGATGATCAATGTGAAAATTTGGCTATCCCATACCTTTGAGATGAAAGATCTTGGAGAAGCCTCTTACATCTTAGGCCTGAAGTTGTTCAGAAATCAAGAAAAGAGGATATTGGGATTGTCACAACATGGGTACATTAAGAAGATTCTTGAACAATTCTGTATGGATAGTCCTAGGAAAGATTTCCTCTCCTTAAGACATGGTATCCACCTGTCTAAAGGGATGGCTCCTAAAACTGTTGAGGAAAAGAAAGCTATGTCTTGATGCCCCTATGCATCAACTATAGGAAGCTTAATGTACGCCATGATGTGTACTAGGCCAGATATCTGCCATGCAATGGGAGTGGTAAGTCGTTACCAATCCTGCTATAGAGAGCAACACTGGAATGTAGTAAAGAACATATTCAAATATCTAAGACAGACGCAAGATTACATCTTGGTCTATGGAGATGGTGATCTCCAAGTCTTGGGATATACATATTCAGACTTCCAATCGGATATTGATGATCGAAAGTTGATATCATGGTTTGTATTCCTGTTGAACGGTGGTGTTGTGAGCTGGAGAAGCAAGAAGCAGGACACTGCAACAGATTCAACAACAGAAGCCAAGTACATTGCTGCATCAGATGCTGCAAAGGAGGTGGTGTGGTTGCGCAAGTTCATCCTGGAGCTTGGCGTAGTTTCCTCTGATACTCCCATCCCATTACTCTGCGATAACACAGGAGTCATTGCCCAGGCGAAGGAACCCAGATGGCATCAAAAGAGCAAGCACGTGGAAAGGAAATACCACATCATTCTGGAGATTCAAAAGCGTGGTGATATCATCATTACCAAGGTGGCCTCTGCCGACAATGTTGTTGATCCTCTTACCAAACCTCTGATACAGAAGGTTTTCGACCAGCATGTAATGAGTAAGTGTTTAAGGATTGTTCCTGAATGGTTCTGAGGGCTAGTGGGAGATTGTTAGCCATGTGAGCCCGAGGCGAACCATTCATGTAATAAATGTTATTGTAATTCATGATTTATTAATAAACGTTATTGATTATATTTCACTCCCTTTCAGAGATTAAATAAATGAATGCACTATAAGGTCCATCTGTACAATAAGGGTTATGTATCATGGCCAACTTGATAATCATACAACTGTTGATTCATTGATTGAATCATAGAGGCTGAGGCTTGGATGGATATCTAATGAGTTAGATAGAGGACTCATCAATCACCATCAAATGATTATTAAGTGATGATCTCCAACATGAGTAGAAGATGGCAATCCTTTCTCATTTGGCTGATATCTGACCAACCTCTTGATGCAGGTCCTCTGCATGGGAATAGTGATTCGGAGGTGTCAAATTAGTTGAGTCAATGGGTTGACTTAACGAGATCGAGATAACCAAAGACTTATGTGAAGGATATTGGATAATCCTCAAGCGCATCACGGAAGCGTGAGCATCGTATCGAATACGACGAGGAACGACTAGTCGCACTAGTTGTTCTATGCAGCGGAAATTAAAATTTTTTCATGTGACGAAACCACATGATCCAAGAACACTTCTCGGATTGTTTCGTCTAAATCACAAACAAGTAATAGGATTACCTCTTGAAGCGTGGTTGCGATCGAGCCTCTAAACGAAGAGACCTCCTATCTAAAGTCTGATTCGACGGAGGAGACACTTGCGAGCGTGTTGATGAAATACGTGCTTCTCGAAATCCATGTTGATGATCCAAGCGGCGGATCTCCTGATCTCGACACACGAGATCTAACGTCTTCTTCACGAGCGAGGCGCACCGAAGGAGACGGAGATCCACAAGCAAACGATCAGGCAGCATAACGACGATGCTGCGGTGATGGAGACTCCCTCTAGGGCATCCATGGTGGACGGCCATATGAGAGGGAGAAAGAGAGTAGGCGTGTAGAGAGAGAAAGAGAGAGAGAGAGTTATGTTCTCATTAGCATATGAAGAGAAAGGGGTGCCCTTCTATTTATAATATTTTAGGATCCATGGATCTCAATCCATGGATAACACAAATCCAATGGCTCACATTGACTTGTGTTTCTTTTAAATGCAAGATTTGTGTTAATAAAAACCAACAACAATTACTTTAATTTAGATTAATTATATATTGATAAATCAATATAATTCAAATCACCAAATTAAATCAACAACATATGGAGATAATGGAAAGGAGAGTGCATCCTTCCATGTATATGGAGTGGACGGCCACCCTTTCCTAATAGGAATTGTTGGCCGTCCCTTCCATCCAATATGGAAGGAGACACTCAAGTGTAATCTTCTTAGATTACATTATTCCATGTATCTCCAATTTTACAACAACAATTATTGTAAATTATTCTACAAAAATAATTCATAATTGTTTTGTGAATATTGCATTCTTGCCATTGGAAATGTGTGAATCACATTCACAACCCAAGATAAAAAGTGAATTACATTTTCAATTAATTATCTAATGTGAATCTAATTCACATCAACATTTAATTAACAAATGTAAATTACAAATTGCTCTCTCTTATATATTATAAATCACATTTATAATATATATGATTAATATGGATAATTCTATCCACATTATTCATATCCAAGATAATTAAATCACATTTAATCATCTTGGATCTCTATTCTCACGTGCCCAAATAATATGAATCACATTTACATTATTTACATCTTTGATAATCAAATCTTAATTATCTAAGATAGCTCTCTTTATAATATGAATCGAATTCATATAATAATTAAATCATATTTAGTTATCCATTTTCTCAATGCTCGGATACTTATATCAACAATGAATTATCCTGAACTCTTTCAAGGATAATACGCTTTCTCCGCGGATTCTTAGAAATAAGGACAAGGCAATTGTATTGCTCCACGTATAGTGACTTGGATATTGAGATCACATCTCAAATCCAGATCTCGGGCCTCCCATAGATACTTGATTAAATCAAGACCGCAAATCTAATCTTCTCATTGCATCTGAATCACATTCAGATCAATGTCTAATATTTGGACCAAGATCAGATTACTTCTCTACTGAGAGGAGTCACTAAAATCCAGACCTGTTTCATCACTCCCTAGGAATGGAAGCGTCATGGTTATACAATCGTTTATGATCACATCACCCTCAGGTATTTCCAATACCTGTACATCCTGCATACTGGAAGACCCAGAATAATCCCGAAGTATAAGATCAATTTTACACTGTCTACTTCAAGGATTTATCATTAAGTTTCTCATTTGACTATTGGGAGTTGGTATCGATCATATACTTTCCAAAAGCATATATCATACCCAGGTGTTGATCATATATTTTCCAAAAGTATATATCAAACCTACAAATTCAGTCAAGCTTCCAAAGCGAGACGACCGTGCATGGAATTTGATTCTTCCCAATATCTCATGAGTGAGCTCATGTCTTCCGGTTCAGTAATGAACCTGTATGATCCCTTTGAGAGATCGTATTACTCATATTCCCTTATATGCACACCAACGCGCCGGTGTATAGACCTTGATTAGGTCATCAACCTATTAGTCTGCCAAATGTACACACTCAGTCATATAGTAAAACATCTGTCTCCGGTCAGAGGATGTGTGCATATATCATGACAGCATACGATATAGGACTTTGGTTATCTTGATCTCGTTAAGTCAACTCTTTGACCTAACTAATCTGACACCTCCGAATCTATATTCCTATGTAGAGGACCTGCATCAAGAGGTCGGTCAGATATCAGCCTAACTGAGAAAAGGATTGCCATCTCCTACTCAGGCTGGAGATCATCTCTTAACAATCATTTGACGGTGCTTGATGAGTCCTCAATCTAGCCCATTATATATTCATCCAAGCACCAGCCTCTATGATTCAATAATTGAATCAACAGCTGTATGCTCATTAAGATGGCCATGGTACATAACCCTAATTGTACTAAAGGACCTATTATGCAAATTATCTATTCTTCATTTCAGATCAGGGAATGATATTTGCAATAACATTTATTGCATAATGGCCCGCCGTGGGCTCGCATGTCCAACACTATGTTGAAAAATGTCACAGCATAGGCATGCATCCTCTGTCCAGAGACAGATGTGTTACTATATGTCTGAGTATGTACATTTGGCAGACCAATAGGTTGATGACCTAACAAAGGTCTATACACCGGCGAGCTGGTGTGCATTTAAGGACATATGAGTAATACGATCTCTCAAAGGGATCATACAGGTTCACATGTGAATCGGAAGACAGGAGCTCACTCATGAGGTATTGGGACTGATCAAATTCCATGCATGGTTGTCATGCTTTGGAAGCATGACAAAAATTTGAAGGTATGATATATGCTTTGGGAAAGCATACGATCGATACCAATTCTCAAATGACCAAGATTGAGAAACTTGATGATCAAACCCTGAAGATGACAGTGTAAAATTGATCTATATCTTAAGGATGATCATAGGTCTTCCAATATGCATGATGTACATGTGTTCAGAATACCTGAGGGTGATATGATCATAAATGATTGTATAACCATGGCGCTTCCATTCCGAGGGAGTGATGAATCATGTTTGGATTTTAGTGACTCCTCTCAGTAGAGAAGTGACCTAATCTTAGTCCATATATTGGACATTAATCTGAATGAGATTCAGATGCAATGAGAAGATTATGTGTACGGTCTTGATTCAATCAAGCATCTGTGGGAGGTCCATGAGATCTGGATTTGAGATGTGATCTCAATACCCAAGTCACTATACGCGGAACAATACAATCGCCCCGTCCTTATCTCCAAGTATCTGTGGAGAAAGCGCATTATTCTTGAAAGGGTTCAAGAATGATTCCATAGTTGAATTATATCTAAGCATTGAGAGATTGATAATTAAATATGATTTATATATCTTAATGCACGTGGATAATTATCCAATATAATTAAATGTGATTTAATTATTGTGGATAAGAATAATGTGGATAACAATATACAATTATTCATAATATATCATAAATATGATTTATAATGTATTAGAGAGAGCTTATTATGATTTATATTTGTTAATTAATTATTGGTGTGAATTGGATTCACATTGTATAATTAACTGAAAATGTAAATTATTTTTTTGTTTTGGGTTGTGAATGTGATTCACAAATTTCCAATGACAAGATTGCAATATTCTCAAAATTAATTATGAATTATTTTTGAAGAATAAATTACAACAGAATTTGTTGGAAAATATGGGAGATTTTCATAGAGATATGCAATCTCATGAGATTGCATGAGACTGCCTCCACCATGGATTATGGTGGACGGCTACCAAGTCCTACATGGAAATTGGTAGTCGTCCTACCTATTCCATGGGGAGATGTAATCTCCATGCTAGTCTCTCCATATTTGACTGATTTGATTTAGGATTGAATTATATTTGATTTATCAAATATATTTAATCTAAATTAAAATTATTAGTTGTTGATTTTTTACCAACAATAATCTTGACCATTGGATTAAATACAAATCAATCTCATCCATTGATTTGGTGTGTCCCATGGATTGTGATCCATGGACTCCCAAAACTCTATAAATAGAGAGGCATCCCTTGCTCTCTAGGGTTATGCAATTGAGATACAACAAAATCTCTCTCTCTCTCTCCTTCCACACACCAACTCTCCTCCATTGGTGGCCGTCCACCAAACCCTAGAGGAGAAACTTCGTCGTCACTTCGCCACCGCGCCGCCGCCTCGACGTTCGTCGGTTCTCCATCTTCTTTGGAGTGCTTCGCTCACGAAGAAGGTGTTTGATCTCGTGCGACGAGATCAGGAGTATACTGTGCTTGGATCAACTTCTTGGATTGCGAGGATCACGCGACTCATCCCCGTGCTCGCAAGCATTTTCCCCGAAGATCGGACTTGATACAGGAGGTCTCTTTTCGTAGAGACTCGATCAATCATGCTACAAAAGGTATTCCTATATACTTGATGTGGTTTTAGATGAAACGATCCGAGAATCTTTCTTGGATCATGTGGTTTCATCACATGAAAATTTTTTAAATTCCGCTGCATAGAACAACTAATCCGACTAGTCGTTCTTCGTCGTATTCGATACGATGTTCACGCTTCCGTGATGCGCTTGAGGATTATACCATATCTTTCATTTGCTCACATTCTTCGCAAAACTAGTCATGGGAAACCCCTTGGTGAAGACATCAGCTACCTGATCTTCAGTTCTTATATACGACAGAACAAGTTCCTTAGAGTCAATTCTCCGATAAAATGACGATCAACCTCCACATGTTTGGTTTTATCATGTAGGACAAGATTGTCAGATAGATTTATAATAGCACTATTCTCACAGAACAACTTCATGGATAACTTGAAATTTATTCCAATATCAAAAAAAATAATCTTGAACCAAAGCATCTCAGCAACACCCATGGCAACAACCTTGTATTCAGCTTCATCACTAGACCTATCGCAAACTTATTGTCATTTGCTTCTCCAAATCACCTAGTTGCCACCTAGAAATATGCAATATCCAGTTTTAGATTTCCTTGTGTTGGTGCATGCATCCTAATCCGCATCAATATATCTTTCAATCTCAACTTTTGTATCTTTGGTAAAGATAAGTCCATTTTCACGTAGCAAAGGATACTCGTTATACCTTTCATGTGAATATTAGAAGGACGTGCATGCATGAATTGACTCATCATGTTGACAGTATAAGTAATGCTGGGTCTAGTTAAAGTATTATTAATCCACTTATCCACAAGTCTCTGGTACCGACTCTTGAAGATTGCATCAAGTTGCTTTCCATCCTTGATGCTCAAGTTGTGACTCCTCTCAAAAGGCACATGGGACAGATTTACATCTCAACTTTCCAGTTTCCTTCAACAAATCTGGAGCATATTTCTTTAACAAAGAACAAGACCTTCATTAGACCTTGCCAATTCAATACCTAGAAAATACTTTAGGTTTGTAAGATCCTTCAGGTCAAAGACCAAAGAAAGCTCTCCTTTTATCTCCTGGTCATCGTTCCCTTGTGATAATCATGTTATTAATATAAAAAAAGAAGAGTCATTTTATTTTCACTCCTCTTAAACAAAAAGAATGCGATCACCATTACTTAAATGATATCTCAATCTAATCATTACCACTCTAAGCCTCTCAAACTGAGCTCTAGGATATTATTCTAGTTTATATAAAGCTTTCTTCAATTTTCAACATTTTCATGTCATTTCATGGTAGGTGGCATATGAATGTAAACATCTTCTAGGAGATCTTCATTCAAGAAGATATTCTTAACGTCCATCTGATGAAGCTTCCACTCTTTGAGAACAACAAGAGAGAGCATGATAGGTATAGTATTCATTTTTTCCATAGGGTCAAAAGTCTCTGGTAGTCAATATAGTATTTTTTACTGAAACTCCTTGCAACAAGTCTGACCTTGTATCTTTCGACATATCCATTTGGCTTGTATTTTATGGTGTAGATCCACTTCAAATCTATTAGATGTACCCCATCTGGAATATCCACAGTACCCCATGTACAATGTTTTTAGGGGCCTTCATCTCCGCATGCATAGCCTGGCCTCTCTACTATCATACTTAGCTTCAGTAATATTTTATAATTTTTGCTAGTAGCCAATGTATATGTTAATAGTGTATTTTGTACACTTTGCATTTCTCGATGGGGGACTTATCTTCCTCCATCCACATCTTCAACACTCTCATTGATTTCCACATCTTCAACAATATCATTGACTTTGTTTTCCTAATCATTTTCTAGATTAGAGATTGAATCATCAATGATAGTGGAGGAACTTGGATCATTCATGGGTTGAATTGGATTAAGATTGGTTTCTCTAATTTGCATTAGTGACCCTTGTTGATATTTCTTGATGTTGGTTCTTTCATGACAATAAGGAGATTGAGACCTTCAACCTCTATCTATGTGTCACTCCAAGTTGGAGTTACCCAAATAGCTTGTAGCATTATTATAAGCATCAAAGAGAAGAATATCATGGGTGTTCCCTACACAATCACTTCCATTCTCCCATGAAGGGAATGCTCAGTGTTGGTATGTCTTGAATCCTAACTATCTTTTCTGTTAAACGTAGGTGCCTCCCCACTTCCTATGCAGGTCGTAGAGTTAGCACCCCGTCCAAAACTTTTTTATATATGGGTAATCATATTCATCTGCATCTTGGGTCTTTTTGTATGGAGTCGTATAAAAACTCCTTAGGGTTAAGATTCTATGTATCCTCTACATATTATTCTTCTCCACGCAGTGAAATGACCGCTCCTGCCTAAGAAAGTAGCTTAGTTATGGGTGAACTTATAAATATATGTGTTTACGTGCCAGCTTGATTGATTGTATTTGTGCGTGCATGCCTCATCAATTCGTAACATGCAGTGAAGTAAGATTCATGCTCAATAAAGGTTATATCTTTAATCACATGAAAATTTTCGTCCTTAGGACATAAGCATTTATAACATTTCTGAGTGTGAGATTATTCCAAAAAAAACTTTATTTGCTTGTATGTTAAGTTTATTTGCATCAAGTGTAGAATTATGAAAGTAGCACCAAATAAAACTTCAGAGGAAGCATAAACGACTTGCTCTCGAGTTGAATAATAGAAAAAGAGTAGACATGTTCAATCGTCTTGAGATCATCCTATTTGTGAGGAAGGTACCGGTGAAAACATCCTCTTTGATCACTTTCCCATATTGCACCTCGATAAGATTGAAAAACATTTTCACAATGCTGACAAGTTCTCCACAATCACGAAGCAAATATACAAATATACTTCTAGAATCATCATCCATAAGCATAATGAAGTACTTCTAGTCATTATGAGCAGGAAATTAGATGGACCCCATACATCATAGTGAGTTAGCTAAAATATCCCACTTCTCCTATGCTTAGAAACAGAATAAGTTGCACGAGTATGCTTGACCTTCAAACAACATGACACATTAAGTCTGTAAATCTCAAGTATTCAAATAATTAAGGGAACGACTCTTTTTTCAAGATACCCAAAAGGAAGATGATCTAGATATTTGTGGCGTATGGCCTGACTATGATAATACTCTTGTTTTTTCATCCTCGAATCACATACGTTAAAGCAGCGACCACTAATTAGTATACAATACAAATCGTCAGAAACTAAATTGATCCCAATTTGCCCCCTTGTCATCCAGTCTTGCATGTTCACATGTCAATTCTTTTATTATCTTGTTAAAAAAGAGGAGATTTCGACACATGTCAGGAACATAAAGAACATTATAAATAACAATTTTATTAAAAAGGGGAACACTTCCTTTCTCACAACTGTGACATGAGAACCATCATCGACAACTATGTGGTCCTTGTTATATGCCAATTTATAGTCTTCAAAGAGTTTTGGATCACCCATCATATGGTCAGTGGCACCAGTATCAATTATTTTGGATCACCTACCATAAGGGAAGGAACATACAAGCATGACTTTGTAATCTCAATTAAACCAATCTCTGATCACTGCAATTAAGAAATAAGGACCAAACAATCCAACAAGTCAAGAAACAATTTGGTATGCTAATATCAATCACTCCAATATGAAGATGTACCATCCACAATGGAAGAGAAAAACTATGGGGAAGAAGAGCCCTTGTTGCTTACAACTGCTAGGGATTTGTCGGTACTTTTTTCTAAGCCTAGGGGGGTGAGTTATGTATATAGTACTAAGTGAGTAAATAGATCATCACCTAATATCCATTTACCCCTAAGATAAGAAGCTCAACATGCTTAATATCATTCAATTCATACTTAGATGTAATGTATGCATGTTATTCAAAGCATGTTATAGGGTATCATCTTGATTCTACCTGTAAGATAGGCTCGAGGCTTTAAGCACCCTGGTTTCGTTGAGTATTCTTGAAGATGACTCGAGAATTCTCTAGTCGACGGGATTCCAAATTTTGAATACGGGCAAGGTTGATCACGTTGTATATAACTTTAGGTAGTTGTTGTGGAGATCTTCTATGTAGGTTTGGCTATTCACGACTGTAAAAAAGTGGGAACAAGATTCAACACAAAATCAACAATACGAATGAGTTTTATGAGGTTCCACCTCGAGAAATGAGGTGTATGTATTGAGAGTCATTACCACCAAATGTTCTACAAAGTGTTGCTACCTTTCATCATGGACAGTACAATTTGTAGGCCAGCTAGGCACTTAGAGTAGTTTTATGAACTTAGACTCTGATTTTTTGGATTAGTAGACTAGTAAAGTGTTATAGTAAGTTGTATCTTGGAATGTCTCTTACTACATTCAAAACAAAGGCCTCAAGGGATGGGCTCGATTAAGTAGGCTATTTAATAAGGGGTTAGCTAATAATCTGGATTATCCAGTAGATTTTTATTCTCTCTTACTCGGCCACTCCCACAATTGCATTTTTCTTTTAAAGTTGTCCATGTACATGCTTCTCATTGGAAGGTTGTGGATGGTGTGCTAGTTGGAGAGGACATGGTTGGTCGTATTCTAATTGTTCTTTGTTTAGTTTCAATATTATAGTGTAAGGAAAGCAGTTATCATTTTGTAGGTTGCACCATTTTTTGGTCACACGTCTTTTGTTCATAAGTGTGTAAAACGTGGATGAGTGATAACAAAAGAACTCCTTTAACGATGGGTTAGATATCGAAAGTACAGTTGTTCCTTTTAAGCGTTCAGAGAGTTGTGGGAGTTGTTGGGAATACGTCCAATCAAGATCGTATAAGAAAGAGCTGATTAAAAAAGAAAACATGCACAATCACACAACACAAGAATTTACATTCGTGTAATAATGTGCCTATATACTCTACTCACATCATTTCTCGTTTTTCTCTTTTAATAAATAGTTTTTGGAGTATAATGAAATATTGCCTCTAAGGGCAATTCTATATCGCAATGCTCAGTCAAGGTTACAAGAAAGAAATGCAAAATTACGTATATTCTCGATACTTTAAAAAATTCATGCATATACATCACCAATAAATTTTCGCAAGAGAACTAAATAATTTCATCCATCGAGGGGGAGGAATGCCGCTCACCTGTAGAAGAGTTTGTGGACTTTTAAAGGAGCTTTTCCTAGTTAGGACTTAATATCCACACACACCCTTGGGATAATCCTAAGATCAATGAAGGGTTTTTAAGATAGGACAATGTCTTCTCCATGCATAGTTATAGATCTCAATAAGACTTATTCCCAATAAATGTGTAAATATAGCTTTGTTGTGCGAGTTTAGCACATGATTAGGGGTTGAATTATGCAAACCAATCTTTCAAATAACAAACACGAGTTTTTGAGTTTTCTTCTTGGTTATTAAGGTATCTATTTTTGATAATTTTTCCTTTTTGAATACATATTTATGTACAATATAAGACAATTATTTCAGAAGGCCTTGAAATAAAATTATTATGGAAGTGTAATGTTTATACAATTTTTTATGCACAATTGGAACTATTTTTTGGAATTTTTTCCTTTATTTATTTGTAGATCCTCCAGTTAGGGTCATAAATATGGTTCACAACCCCATTATTATTATTATTATTATTATTATTATTATTATTATTATTATTTTCCATCTATACGATTATAGATATAGTGCATCCTTACGTGATTCACTTTCTTTTATTTTTCTTCTTTTTATGTGTTTTTGTGTTAATACAGTATTATTGTTCATGAGAATTTGGGTACAAGAATGTGGTGTTAATTGATAGAACCGTTAAGAGGATAACAATTAGTAGCCATGGCCGATGATAGCATGCCCCTTACCGAGTCTATTTTTATCGCTTACATTCCCTTGATGATATCGTCTAGTGTTATCATTATGACTTATGCTTGCATTGAAGAGTCTACCACGAAAAATTACTTTAGAGTTGTGCCTACGGAATCAATGGTCCGCAATAAAACACCCTTTAATGAAATTAAGTCCAAGTGGGATCTTGAAAAACCTAGATCATCTTAGGAAGAACAATTATTTTTACCATATTTTAACAATTATAAAGGAGGACAATGATAATATGTTTACATATTCTTCAAATATGTAAAGTCATGTGAAACTTTCTATATTCTATTTGATTCAGGTTCTGCCAAGGTTATAAAAAGTGAAGAATCTCCCTGATATTCTATTTCATATTCAACAAATTAAAAGACTCTTAAACCATTAAGAAATAACGAATATGCTTTGGGAGAAATATCGAGTGATGATCCACATTCCTCCCCTATTTCTTTTAAGGAATTATACTTCTCTTCTTCCCATATTCTTGAGTCTGATTTGATCTTGTATGATTTTAATCAGTGGTTGATCTTACTTAGATCTGTTTGATTAATCTTTGAGGCCATTCTGGTTGGCGATCCATTATCCATTGTGATAAGGGATCCCCTGATTAAAATATGGATGTCTTTGAGGGTGACCCTAATGTCAATATTCTTTTTGTGAATTCTATCGTTCCTATGTGTAACGTCTCGGGCTTAGGTCCCCGGTCCATTATCGAGGAAAACTGATCCTGACAACTTGTTGGGTTCGGACCCAATTGGACCCGATGAAAACCCTATGTTTGGGGTTGGGGTGTTACACTATGTCATGCAAGAAGGCAAATTTTGACCTTCTTGATAGTGAATATTCATCGTGTTTATTCATTCTTATTTCTCCTAAACATTCTAGTTTTTTTATCCATTCTATATTTTGTTTTTCTTATCGTTCACCGAAGTATTGTCTTATTTCTATTTTGTAGTTATACTTGGGATGACTAAATCATAAGGATAAAGGGAGAATAGTCTGAGTTTTCCTTTTCATGTCTTGTTAATCACTCTTTCTGTGTTGGTTATACTTAGGGTACACTGAACCTAAGTATATATGAGTGTTTTCTATTCATTTTATTTTATTTCCTTTTTTGTATATTCTTATATTACATTACCTTTACACTGATTCTTTAATTTCATTTTGTGTACTTAGGATACTTTATCCTAAGTATCGGGGGAGCAAGTTGAATCATTGAGTTTTTAATTTTTATTCTTGATCTCAACCATCGTGTTTTGTCCTTATCAACTTCGGATGAATTAATCGTAAGTATAAAGGGGTGATTGACTTCTATTCATTGATTCGTTTTTTTTCATCCGACTATCTCATCTCGAGTTATGTTTTCCTTGTTTTCTCTTGATCATAATAAATGCATGGTTCAATATAAGTACAATAGTGCAATATATATTATGTATATACTTTAGAAACTCATAACATCGTATTTTTATATGGGTTCTAATATGTATAAAAACTGAGAAAATTTAAAATTTTCTTGTTTAAAATTCATTAGGTAATTGTAAATGAAATGCTTATTGTAAATTTATATATATAATCCAAGGGTATAAGTTAGAGTTTCTGAAAAATCAATGTATAAAAAAGTCTCACATATTAAAACTTTCGAATAAAATTCTTGTTATGGAATATATATATAATACTTGTATTAAGTATTTAAAAATAGTATATAAAAAGTGCAAAATTCTTGTAAACTATTGTTTACAAATCTCGAAAATGCACTAATTATAAGTGGTTAATTTGGAAATAAAATATGTGTATATAAAATTGTAAATTGGGTATGCCAAAAAAATAAAATCAGAAAAAAATTACAAAACTCATAGAAATTCCTAGAAATCTTAAAAATCCAGAAAGATTTATAAAAATCATGAAATTCTTCATAATAAGTGAATAAGAAATATACCTCACTATAATATTATTGCATTTGTATTAGTAATATTTAGAACACGTTTGAGTTTTTATCAAAGTTTGCAACAAATCTAAAGGATGGAGATTGATCAATCCGTATTCCACTTAATCTCACAAGAACTTATTCAAAGAGAAAATTGAGACTTTTCAGGTCTACTGTCTTAATTCTCTTGATTCTAAATATTATGTTCAGAATTCAACTTATGTGTCTATGTAGATTGCTTCATGCCATTCATAAAACTTTTTAATAATGAAGGATTTATTTATATGCACTTTACGTTTAGCTCGACCTAGATAATGTGTGAAAAAGATCGTGTTAGTCTAAGTTAGATATATATAAGATTGCTTCACCATTTAGGTAGATGGTCACGATATAGTGACTGTAGATAACGATACATTCCCAACATTATCTAGTCGCATGGACATTTAAAGACAAATGTCTTGGGTTGAAATAAAGATTCAAAAGAGGAATGAACTATCATCATCCATCATACCTACTTGATGGAGTAAAAAGAGTATATAACCATCAAGATGTATATTTTTTCCCTTCCACTTCTCACGGCATAATGTACCAAACAACCTAATGTTGGGTAAAATAGGTTCTGCTCTACAAAATATGTAGTGCAAAGAAACTGTAGAAAGCAAATATACATATTACAATGAATCATATAAATACCTTCAAAGTGATATTTGACTATACTAGTCAAACTCCATTATTCAAACAAACATGTTTCTATAGTCGTCAAACTTGACCTTAGAAAGGAATACTCAAGCTTCAAGAGGAAAAAAGTAGTTAGATAAATGATTTCTGAGGGTTTTAGGCATGATTGCAAATTTAATTTTCTTCTTAAATTAGGAAGATCTATAACAATTCACACAAGATTATGGTATAGGAGAGGGTAAAATGAAGATGTTGATCTCAATCGGTTACTGAGGTGAACGTAGATAGAGACCAGTGGAACTTAAGAGATTGTTGAGTTTTAAATCCTACATTTAATTAATTTATGTTAAACTATTAGTCAAAAGGTCTAAACAAGCTTTATCATTTGATTTTGTGAAGAAATAGTTAAAAAAACAAGCATGTCCTAAGTTCTTCCTTTCATTTTTTCTTCTCTTGCATGTAGTCTTCAAATAAGTGTTCGTCAAGGAAATAACAAAGTTTAAGTACATGGTAGCACTTTCATGGTGATAGGTGATCTATGGGTTGAGTTCGGGTGTACTAGCGAGTTAAAGGAGGCATGAGAGTATTGGATCCAAGATTTATCATGCAATGTCTTGAGCCTAGACTTGAGATGTTATTCGGGGATAACTTGGCCCTCACAACTTGTTGGCCTCCAGGCCCAAATGTGTTTATTGACCACAATCCAAAATGTTGAAGTCTACTTTATGAAGTAGTAATCCTTCTTTCTCATGACTCACTCTCACACTTTATGAGTACTAGATGTGGGACTATGTTTGGAGTGTTACAATCTCCAACACTTATATTTACGATGTCCTCGTTGCAATATGGCCTATCACTTATTTCTTGTAATAAAGGTGGCTCCACCTTCCAGGTAGACTTTTCCTCCTTGTTTTTATAGGGGGTAGATCCACCTACTGGTTAGCCATTTCTACTAGGAGAGGGATATTGTTCTGTTACTATTTGTAACATAACAAGCCTATACCCCAGCCTATATCAGGGATAACTTAGCTCTCACAACTTATTGGGATCGAACCCAAGTGGGTGCATTAACCATCACCCAAAATGGTTAAGATCAAGTCGTGAAGTAGTAATGATTCTCTCTTATAATCAGCTCTCACACTTTATGGGTACTAAATGTGGGATTGTGTTTGGATCACTACATATCAAATTTGCAGCGCATCTCCAGTATGTGTGCTTATCCTTAGAAGTTCACTACATCATCGAGGCAACCATCTGAGCACCACCATGATTAATCACATGCTAATTCTCCATTTCGAGTGCTTTTGTAAGTCATTCTTGTTCCCATATCTTGATGGCCTTTATCAATCTGATGTTTATCTTTAATGTCATCCACTACTCTTCTCCCCCCTTTCTCCTACTTCTCTGGTCATACGCAGTCGATCTATGCCAACTTCTTTGTTTCCTTATCGTTTATGTCTCCTCGATCAGATTTGATCAATGTGTGGACCCCTCTTCGTCCACCCTCATTTTCATGTGTTATCATCCACCACCATTCCTAGTTTTATTTTTTTCATTGGCGCCAAGGTTCATATTGTGATGACCTTGTTTTTGTACATCATAAGCGGATTGATACTTAGTAATAAATGTGTATACCTCTTCATGGAATGATCATCACTCCGATTTAAGTATTCTACAGGTTTAATTTACACAATAGATAGGGAGAAAGTGTTATATAGTTCAAGTTCTCAAACTTGATTTGTTAATCAAATAGGTGATAGTTTCTTTAGCATGTGCAAGCTATTTCCCTAGAATATTTTCTAAGAGAAAACATTGAGCTCAGTGATTAATGAAGAAGAATCACCTCTGACATTCTTCACCAATATAGCAGTCAGATTTTCTTTGACCCTCATTAACATTGAGAGTGGGTCAAGCTAAATTATTTTATATCTTCATCCCTGGAAAAGGACCTTCATAGTGCACACTAGTTGCTATCAAGGAGATGGCATGAGGTGCGACTCTCCGCCTTTTTCTCATCGAGGAGGAAAACATCCAGACTTGACCATGTGTAATGTTTGTAGTTTACAACAAAACCTTCAAAGCTTAAAGTAATTGCAAATGTCCTCCCACTATTAGGTGAAATAATATGATAACTAGCCATGTTTGAAAGATTACACAAGGTCCCATACGGATCTCTTGTGAAAAGTTTTCTAACTCTTACATTTCTAGGCAAGTTCCTAAGGAATCATCCATTTTATTATTGGACATTTGCATCCAATTTAACCCAAAAACTTGGGAGATTTATATTAATTATTTCAACATCTTTAATATACTGTCTTGTTTATTACACTATGTATTTCCATTTTTATATTCATAAATTCTTGTTAGTTTTTTTTATTTTTAAATTCATAGCAATCAGTAGTAATAATATCTAAACATACATTAACTACAATAACTAGATTATAACATATTCTCTTATAGAAAGGTTTTCGTGGAAAAATATTCTCATTTGTAACTAAAATAAATAAAAAAAGAAAAATTAATAAAATATACAAAATATCACAAAATAAGAATTATCGTAAAAAGATATAGTAATATACTACTATTAAAAAAATTAAATTTTTAAAACAAAAAATTCGTTAGTTATATCTTGCAGTATATAACTTATAGAATAATTTCAAATCAAAATTTATTATCTTGAACATTAAAATCGAAAATATTACATTAGGAAATTTATTAATATATATTCAGAAAAATAAAAACCAAATTTTCATTTTATTTCATTTCATTTATACTCTGTAATATATATAAATATATCTATTAGATACGTCAATATATTCTTGCTATTAAATATTAAAGGTTTAATTAAATATCCATTATTCTCTTAAATCCTCTTTAAAAAAATCAAAAATTATTAATAAAAATAAAACCAGTGATAAATATTTGAAATAAAATATTTTGATTTTTCATTTTGAGATATTTTTTATAATATATAATATTCATAAAGAACCCTAGAAGGAGGAAATATAAATTATTCATAAAAGTTTAAAAATATTTTTAAAAATGAATATTTGTAATTTAAAAAATTAAAAATAATATTTAAAAATAAGATATCAATTTTAACTTTAAATCCATTTCCAAACAACATAAAAAATTTAAAATCTAAGCATAACTAAAGCACAATAAAAATTAATTTCTAACTTGAGGGAGAACTTATATCAATACTTCTTATAAATCGAACATCTTGCTTCCCTGGTGATTGATACTCCAATATGATTCATCATATGCCATTAATTAGGGGTATAAATATAAATTTTAAAGCTTAATTGATTTTTTAGGGTTAAAACAAAGACAAACATTTTCTTAATACAAATCCTTGGAATCACATCATGTATATGTATATTTATACATATGTATGCATGTGTGTATACATACATACATACATATATCTATATATATATAAACATATAAACATATGTGTGTATAGACACACATTTACTTGTACATACATGGATACACACAGAAATTCATCTATATCTATACATATGCATATGTGTACGTGTATGTTTCTGTGTATGTATGCATATACTACATTTGTGCATATGTATATGTATACTTGCAAATATACATATACACATTTACATGTGCACATACACATCTATACGTATATACACATTTACATATACACATACACATCTATACTTATATTCATATATATTTCCTTAATTCTCCATTAAGGAAGGTCATCTTCGCATCTATTTAAATATTTTCAAATCCATGTGTCTAATGATAAGCCCCCTATCGATATAAAAACTTCACTACTAGAAAATTGGGTTGATAGAAGCCTATTCTAGTTTTTTCAGTATAATCCTTAGCAACTAATTGTCAACTATATTTGTTAATAGTATACTAGCAACTTCCTATTTTAATACCTACTTATAGCATGCGGATTGTCTATCATCAAGCAAATAACAGTGCTCTCATACTCAGTTTCCCTCAATTAAGGCCTCCTGATTATTAGAAGCCACTACTTTGTCATGAGATATAGGATATGCATAATCTGGGGCATGTTTTACAAGGAGGTGATGTGAAATTTCCAACTTACTCCTAATACCAAAAAAGGACTACTCATCAATCAGTCTTCACATGATAAAACCTAACAACATTCTTTAACTTTTTATTAAGGAGTACATCATTGGTATATTTATTAATAGTCAACGAAGATATTGTGCTTATTATAAACACATGTAAACCTTTTTTAATGCAAAAATATATTCAGTTACCTAGGAATAAAATTGATTGGATACTAATATAAGTACAAGTATTAACATGTCTTTGTCTTTTTTCTAGATTTGAGTGCAGATACATTTCTAACTTGTGTAATAGCAAAAGTCTTCGATGTTAAAATTAAACTCCGCATGATAAATTAAGAACACAAAACGTTGTGATAACTATGATTACATCTATCAATGTATGAGGAAAACAAAGTGTATGGTGAAACTATGTGATATCCTTAGGAGGAAAACTTCTTCATAGAGGTTGGGTTTTTGACCATATTATTTATTTATCATCTATAGAAATAAGCATCATTGAAATCAATGTGCATCTTCATATCTAATAAAAAAGAAAAAAAGAAATCCATATCTACGTCCATATGCTTCTCAACAGTAATATTCTTATTCGTGTTCATTAAACTATAGAGTATGACATTCACATTTATGGCGTGTTCATCGGATATTAAATATCACTATCCATGTATAATGAGATATTCATATCCTCTTTAAAAAATAATTCCTATAAAAACAAATACGAACATGTCAACATCTAATGTGATGAATGTAGGGATAGAAAACAGATACGGATATATTCAAATATTCACTTACCGTATTCGAAAAAGTATCAGATACGGATACTGTGAATATCCGTATCCGAATATTAATCGAATACGGATCGAATGTGGATAAGGATTGTAAAAATTTTCCGAATACGATTACGGATATGGTAATGGTTTGAATATTCCGATATTCGATACAACATTTAATATTGTTTTATATATTAATTTAATATAATATAAACCACATTCCATGTTATTATATTAGTATTTTATATTATATAATGTGATATATTAATGATATTTATAAACTTCCGTTTGTTTGGAATGGGCATGAATAAAAGTTATGAAATCATATCCTTCTTTTTGCTTCCGATCAAGAACGCAAGTCATCTCGATGCTCTCTTTTGTCATGATGAAACTTATTTATATTTTATCGTTATTTTTTACATCATTATGAACTTTGATAATTCGTATTCGTATGTGGTCTTTATTCGATCCGTATTCGGATTCCAAGTTTATTGGATACATATTTGGATTCACTCTTTGATATATGGAACTCTTTATTCGATCCGTATTCAAGTCCGCTCTTTATTCAATATGTATTCGGATTTGACAAATACCAGATTCAAATTCGTATCCATATTTTTAAGGATATGGTTTCCTTAATATATATCTGAATCGTATCTGTATCTGTATTCATATTCGATAGAAATGAAGCGAATATGGATATGGAAATAGGCAGATCCGATCCGTATCTTATCCATTTTCATCCCTAGGTGAATGTATATTAGAAAAGCATATTATCGAATTACAAATACGGATTTACATGTGTTATGATATTGTTATTTATTATAAAAACAAATATATATATATATAAGAGAATAAATACTTCACATATTAGATTATGTGTACGTGTGTCTGGCTTTATGTGAATTAAATATAATAAATAATATTTTTTGCAATAATTATATCAGATATAGTTGGAAAAAATCACAAAAAATTGCTAGATATAGTCGAAAATAGATCTGCAACTGCATTCGTATGTCAAGATAGATATATAAATGAATATACGAATATTCACAAGTATCATAGTGACATCAATATCTTTTTCCAAATAAATACGGGCAAAGATCAATATTTATATACAAATAATGCAAATATATCTAAAGCTGTTTGCACTTCTAACAGTAGGTTCAAATACACATTACGATCTTTGGGAGAACCTTATACCAAACTTTCGAAATTTTACTTTTAAATTAGAGTGAATAAAGTTATTTCATGATAAGATATTGTTCAATTACATCACATCCCCTGTAAATTTACTATAGTTAACACAAATGTTCATGTCTAAGGAGGCATTCGGTCCAGGAACAAACAAAAATAAGGATGAGGAATAAGGAGAATATGATCTATTCTCTGTTCGGCTGAAAAAAATAGAAATAAGGATAATAAGATGGAATAAAAGTAGGTAAGGTGAACTAAAGATAGGAATATAGGTGAAATAAAGTAAAATAATGAGATGTAGATGGAAATAACCATGCTCTCGATAACTGCGCCAGACGGAGAATTGATCCCTTGTTTCAGTACGTATTCTCCAAACAAACAAGACCTATGTGAAAGTTAAGTACAATTACAGTGTCGTGGTATAATTACAACGATTACAGGATTGCGGTGTAATTGACCAAGATGTTGGAGGTCATGATGTAAAAATCCCAACAGCTTATGCATTAGCTCCTTTGACAAACTTTAATTTCATATGTATTGTTAATGTTAAACAAGACAAATGAAAACATCAATTCCTCAAGTGAATTTTTAAACTTTCTTTAAGAGTGAAGTGGTTGACGAAGAGACAATACCTTGTAAAACTTAAACACCCACAATCTTTTGATGTGTATAATGATTGATACCAGAATCTCTTTTTTCTAAAAAAAACTAAATTTCTTAATCTATTTCTTAAAGGACGCATCATTTCTCCAATGTACATACAGAGGTGGTTGGTGGCGACCTTTCTTTCCCCCTCACAGGCAGTTCCAATTGTTGCAACATTTCCAACTACCTCGTCCTTCAAAGGTCACTTTTCATCCTTCCATTTAATTAAACTCTCCTACTTGCTGCTGCTCCTGAAGATGAGATGCCAGCAGGAAACAACCATGATGAAAGCACCCAAGTCGGAGGAAGACGATCCACCCAACAATGTCGAGAGATGTGATCCAAGGAAGGAGTTTGCAAAGGTTAGATAGATACCTCTTTTCATCTAATCTTGTATAGCATTGCAAGGCTATCTCACTTCCCTTATTGCAATCCGGTCGGTCCATGATCTTGTTTGGCACCACCCTCAGTTTCTAGAAGTGAAGAGAAATGCGCAGAACATGCAACCACGACTGCAAATACACCAACCAGCCCCTCCTGTGACAGTACCACTTCTCGCAAAGGATCGTGGCTGGAGATCATCATGGAAGAATGTTTTCACCTTCTTCTGGTGGAAGAGTCCTTCGAAGACAAGTGCACCTGAAATGTCGCAAGTTCCAGCTCGATATCCCCATCTGAAAAGAAAGGCAGCTTCAGGGCCTATGAGCACTAGAACAAGCTCTGGTTGTCTACCTCGGATCGCAACAACAGGGTCACTGGTGGCGGCCTGCTTCACCCCGAAAAGGGCAGATGAGTTGGAGCTGCGGTATGTGCATCTGAGAAGGGTTGGAGAACCATTCAGACCCTTTGGGCCAATCTATCATGTCACTTGAAGAAAATGAAGAGATGGTGTATTAGAACAATCCCTGTTCTTAGAACCTGTGATCTTCAGCTAGTTCCAACTTCCATAATTATTTAGGGATATTTACATCCATAACCTTGAGTGGTTTCGTAATTATTCCAGGAACCCTCGATAAATTACGAATTACACCGAAGACCCTGAATAATGCTTAACCTTTACATGGCATAACCCTGTGTCAAGTTCCGTCTTAGTTCTCCGTTAACTCTAACGGAAAAAGTTATATGTTGTTTACCATTCAGAACACATCTTATTTATAACATGATGCCATTCTGTAGATCAAAATGTATTTTATATTTTACACCCTTTAAATTTTTGTTATTTACAAATAAGACCCCTCTCTCCTTCCCCGTATGATCCCTCCAGCACCCACCTCCGACCACCTCCCTTACCGACCACCTCCTCCGCCCCTTCCCCGTCCCTCCCCTGCCTGGAAGCTCTCCATCAAAGAACCCCTCCCACCCCCCTCTACAGGCCCTGATCGACACCTCCCCTACCCCCTCCCAGTCGGCAAGGTTCCCCACCTTTGCCTACAACCGCCCCCGCAAGTCCCTGGGAGCCCCCCCCCCGTGTCTCCGCCTGCACCACCCCATCCCAAAGCCCCAAGGTCACTCCCTAGGGGAGGTCGGAGCCCGCAAGCCCCTGCTCGTTGCCTACCCACATCGTGAAAGACTTCACCGCCCGCCTGGATGGAAGCCCCCTCTTCCTCGTCAACCACCTTTTCCTATCTTTCCTTTCTTTTTCTTTTTTTTTAATTTTTGGCTAATCACAACCATTAGATTGCGGATTGGTTAGATTAACTCAGCTATCTAGTTGAGTTAATGAATCAAACTAACAGAAGGTCATGAGTGTAAAACAAAGCACTTATTCAGGGTTTTCGGTGTAATTCGTGATTATCAAGGGCTCCTGGGGTAATTACGAAACTACTCATGATTATGGGTGTAAATATCTCAATTATTTAAAGCATGGGATGGGTTGTGCAAGTTAAATTGTTCCATCCCAACCCTGCTCGTAAGGGCCTGTTCATTTGGAGAATAGGCCCCGGAATAAGGGGCCTATTCTCCTTTCGACACGGATTTCTATGGTACGATTATTCCTCATTCCATCTTATTTCACTCTTATTCTTATCTTTATCCCACCTTACCTACCTTTATTTCACCTTATTCTCCTTATTCTTATCCTCCAGCCGAACGGAGAATAGACCCTTATTCTCCATCCTTATTCCTGCTTATTCTCCTACCGAACGGGTAAGAGTGTACTGCAAATTTTAACAGCATGTCAATGTCCATTACTAGCCTGCACACCAAACACATAGAACAATAATGCAAATCATTTGTACCGATAGTTTGAAAGTATAAGAGAAAATACATGCTAAATGTTCATTAGATCCAAAATTCATCGCATGCATTCAACAAGTTAAACGCATATAGAACGTGGTATTTGGACAAATAAACAAATATAACATCTTCCATAAATTCAAAAGGATCTCAAGGATAATACAGGAAAATCCACAGGTAGAAATGCCTTGCATTCAGCGCTAACAGATATAATTTAATTAACAGAAAATGGGCTATAAATTGATATCCAGATCTATTATATACAATTATATGCTAAAGTACCATGGCTATAAACGCAATCTCCAAAATAAAATGAAACATAAACTCGAGAATTGCGGCAAGTCGTGAATTCAATAGTACCTGGGAAACTTCACTACTCTTTGAATTAAACTGGGGAACTTTCAGGAAACACATTTGTATCCCCCAGCAAGTCTACAATGTATTAGTAGTCTACAATCCATAAGGCGAGTTTTTTTTTCTACTTCATCCCAGTTGTGTACCCGTGTGACCAGTGGGTGGAGATCCGCTGAATCGGATTTGCTCCAAGGGTAGGAGTTATGGTAGTCAAACAGTAGCACTTTTATGCCGACTTCCGCACATTCAAGCATACCGTGGGTTATCATCAATAAGAACTTGCGCACCCAGAGACCTGAAAGAAGCAAGATCACGTGGGTTTCATGTAAAATATATTCAGAACGGAAAAATGAAGGCGTGAATACTTGAATTTGATCATATAAGAGATCCATGGAATGTAGCACGGTTAACCCCATGAAATGTTAGATGAGATTGTTTACGTATGTGTTTCTAACCTGCAAATCACTGATTTTGGCCTTGACTGCCCATCCAAAGCAAAGTGATTACCAAAGTGGATCTCGTTAAACAATCCAGAGAAGTGCTTCTCGATCCACTCCAACGTAAGCTCTTTTATTACATTCTGCCTCGAACTTCAAACACAAAGGGAAATGTTATATAGCTCACACTCTATGAAGTGAAAGGATGCATTCATTTTCAGAAACTAGTACAAGAGGGGAAACCTACGTCACAATTGACAGATCGCAAAATGGAGATAGATTGTCGAGAACCCGCTGGGCTCCAGGAATAGGATGAATCCCTTCCTTGAAATAAGATGTTTTGAAGAATTCATGAACGCGCAAGTCAGCTGACAAATGAAAAGAATAGTTAGCTGGTGAGGAACAACAAATCTGGTTCATCACAACCATAGTAAACTAGTAGTTCTACGAACAAAGTCAGGCTACAAACAAAGCAGCAAAAATCAATATACTCATGAAATATTAAAAATTACCTTCGGTTCTAGAGCAATTCTATATCTGAAAAAATTACCAAAGCACAAAATATTTCAATAGAAATCACTGAAAACCAAATAGAAGTAACTTTATGCAGATCATGGGTGTGAAAATCAAATAAAAAATTCATCATGCAAAAAATAAAAGGTTTACAAGGAAAATCCTGAAACAAAAGCGCACACATGATTTATATACTCTTTAGATGCCGTTACCTTGAAGAATTCATATGCATAATACTCTGATACTGAGTGGTTGGAATTTGAGCAAAAAGTGGGTTGTTTAGGTCTAGTGTTGCAGAAGGTGAACATTATAATTGTTTATGTTGAGATGTTTACTATTTTTAGTATTATCTTTGGTAATTTTTCTTTTTTTCCATTCCTCTTTCTGTAATTTACCCAATGGGTTCTTCTCCTATATAAGGGAATCCTTGGGCATCTCATAATTCATTCCAGTATGTTCCCCTAACATGGTATCGGAGCGACGGTCCTAGACCGGAGTTACCGTATCCATCCTTAATCCCTCCCTAACCCCAACCCCTTACTGACACCTCCCCCCCCCCCCCCCCTCGCGCGTGCCCCTATGCCTCGCACCCCCTGTGCCCCACGTTACCACGTGCCCTAAGCGGCGGCGTCCTGCGCCCCAGGCCGCCCCGGCCGCTCTACGCCCCCAGGCCGCCCTGCGCGCCCAAGTCGCCCTCCAGGTCCCGTGCGTTGCGCGCCCCCAGGTCGTTATCCGCCCTGCGCGCTCAGATCGTCCCCAGGCGCCCAAGTCGCCCTCCGCCCAGGCCTTACCAGGCACCCCCATCCCCGACTTCCAGGCCCCTGAAGCCCTGCGCGTCCCCGATTTCCAGTCCAAGACCCTGTGCACGCGTCAGGAACGTACGTGCATCCAGGACCCTGCCAGTCAGTCCAAGACCTTGAAGCCACGCGCGAGTCCACGGCCCTTTGTGCGTCCAGGATCGTGCGTCCTGGTCTCGTGAAGCCACGACTCACGGTCCTTGCTCCTATCTTGACCTCTTACATTTTCCGGCCATAGCAAGCGACGACGACTACTAAGGATAGTTATATGAGTTTACAAGTACAACCAATCCTTCGTATGATTCTGTAGACTCGTTTATATCGGTCTACTCTCTAGTCGAGTTTCGTTATTTGGCTATCTTACAACATGTCAGACAACAAGGGTGACATCTTCTCGTCCGGAGCCTTCAAGGGCCCGGCTCCCATCGCTAAGATGGATGGGACCAACTATGAGTTGTGGTCCATGCAGTTTCTCATCCTCATGCAGTGCAACAATAAGGAGCACATCCTGACAGATCCAGAGCCAGCGGAGAAGACTGGGGCAAATGCTTCTTGGAAGCAAGATGATGCATACGTACGCGTTTGGCTTTGTGGGACTCTTTCTACAGAGATAGCCAATGATATTCTAATTCAACCCACTACCAAGGTAATGTGGGACACTTTGGCATCCACCTATGCACAGGCGAAGAATGAGGCCAAGATCCTTCAACTAAAGTTTGATATCTACAACACCAAGTAGAATGGCCGCCCCTTGCATGTTTACTACTCTTCGTTGCATGGCATGTTTGAAAAGCTTCATAGCTACATGCCCATTATGACGTCTATTGAGCAACAGAAGATATATAGGAAGTCCACGATGTTGGAGTCTTCATGGTTGGACTTGATACAGAATATGATGCTGCACATACTCATCTTCTTACTGGAGCAACCATTCCCCATATAGAGGAGGCCTATAGACGGCTCATCATGCCTTCGACAACGACGTCTTCACACTCCTCAGCGATGGTCGTGTCTCGTGATCGAGGTGGGGCGATCCAGTCCAGAGGTCGCACACCTCGAGGAAGAGGCGGTGGACGCCAACGTGATCCCTACACCTATTGCCGCAAGCCTGGGCATGCAGAGGATACATGCTATCAGAAGCATGGATATCATGTTTCTGGTCGAGCAGCAGAGCAGATTAGGTCTTCAGAGACTTCAGCTCCCTAGGCAGATCCTCGCTTGGATGATATTGTCTCTCGTATTCGAGAGATCATGACTCCTGGTGCTGCAACCACCACAGATACCGATGCAGCATCCAGAGCCTCTTCGAGCTCCTCATGTATCACTTATGCCTTTACTGGTAGTACGAATACAGACATGAAAGAGTGGATTATGGACTCTGGTGCTTCTCACCACTTGTGTGGAGACAGAACACAACTGAAGTCCTACAGGGCTATACGACCCGACAGATGTGTTGTCATTGCTAATGGCAACCACTTACCCGTTACAGGACAGGGGGAGGTGCAGTTGACATCGTCCATATGCTTCAAGAATGTTTTATACGCTCCTGCTTTTCAGATGAATTTACTTTCTATTAGTCAGGTCACTAAGGATCTGCATTATCGCGCCATCTTTGACTCTCCATCTCTCGTGTTTCAGAACATACTGACAGGCAAGATGATTGGGTATGGCAGTGAGCAGCGGGGACTCTACAGACTGGTCCAACCTCCTCATGCTAGTGTTTCTATTATACCTACTGGACCTGTCTCTCCTTATCTGTGGCACCTTAGGTTTGGACATCTTCCTCTGCAGAAGCTATGTCATGTTCTCCCTCAGATTTCTACGAGATCCTCCTTTCAGTGTGAGGCATGTCAACTTGGGAAGCATCACCGTTCCTCTTTTCCATCCCGTCAGAGTCGGAGCAGTTCTCAGCTATTTGACCTCCTTCATTTAGACATTTGGGGTCCTAGTCGTGTTCATTATCTCTAAGGACACAGTTTTTATCTTGTAGCTGCCGATGATTTTTCTAGATTTTCCCGAGTCTTCTTATTAAAGAATAAGTCTCAGGCTGGATCCGCTATCAAGTATTTTATTAATGAGATAACGAATTTTTTTATACCAATGTCAAGTATCTCCGTTCTGATAATGCCTTGGAGTTTCGCACCTTACATCTTTCTGAGTTCCTTAGATCCCATGGCATTGTTCACCAGACCTCATGTGTCTACACTTCCCATCAGAACGGTGTTGCCGAACGCAGATACCGTCACTTACTTGATGTGACCAGAACATTTTTGATACAAAGTCGTGCTCCTCATGCCTACTGGGGAGATGTTGTCCTTACTGCTTGTTATTAGGTAAACCGTATGCCCTCGTCCGTGTTAGGAGAGAAGATCCCTTACTCAATTGCGTTTCCCGAAAAAGATCTCTTCTCTCGTACACCTCGTGTGTTTGGATCTGTTGCCTTTGTTCATGATGTCTCTCCAGGGCATGACAAGCTCTCTCATAGAGCTGTCAAGTGTGTGTTTGTCGGCTACTCTCGTACTCAAAAGGGGTATCGCTGCTTTGATCCACTAAGCCAGAAATATTTTGTTAGTGCTAACGTTAATTTCTTTGAGTCGGTCATGTATTTTTCTCCTACAGGTGACAGACTTACTCCATTTGACTCTGATGATGAGATATACATGCCACCACCTCCTACAGTTGGTCCTTCACCTTCACCTACTCCTCTTCCACCACCTCCATCACCTCCTCCACCTCCTCCAACTCCTCTGTTGGTTCAGTTCTTGCCTCGTGTTTTTCCTCGCAAATCTCGCTCTGCTCGCAATGCTCACAAGCCTTGCCCATCATCCAGCACGCCTCAGGTATGTAATGAGCATATTGTTTCTATTGATGACACTACTGAATTGACTGTACAACAAGATTCTAGACAGAAGGAGCAGGTACCCTCTCAAGAGGTAAATTTACAGGCCCAGGACTTGGTAGATGATCTTGACGGAGGTTGTCGGAGGATTTCAGGAGATTTACGTTAGCGCTATCAACCGTGCAGATACCACATACGTATCAGGAGGCTCTCAAAGATAGTCAGTGGAGGTTAGCCATGGAGGAGGAGATGGTTGCGCTACAGGCCTACAGTCACGTGGTACGTGGAGTTTTGTTTCTGCTCCTGTTGATACATTTGTTGTGGGATGCAAATGGGTGTTCACTGTGAAACACCTTACGGATGGAAGTGTGGATCGCTATAAGGCGAGACTTGTGGCACGAGGGTTCACCCAGACATATGGGGTGGACTATTAGGATACTTTCTCTCCAGTTGCCAGACATCCTACTCTACGTATTCTCCTTGTTGTTGCTGTGACACAAGATTGACCTCTTTATCAGCTTGATGTGAAGAATGCATTCCTCTATGGTGATCTACAGGAGGAGGTTTACATGCAGCAGCCACCTAGGTTTGCTGCTGAGGGGGAGTGTCAGAAGGTTTGCAGGATACACAAGGCTATCTATGGCCTCAAGCAAAGTCCAAGAGCATGGCTCCAAAATCTCTCGGACTTGATAGAGCAGCAGGGTTTTGTGAGATCAACTGCTGATCACTCCTTATTCATACAGAAGACCCAGAGAGGTACTATAGTCATTCTTGTTTATGTTGATGATATTATTATTACAGGGGATGACGAGCAGGGTATTCAGGGTGCCAAGGACTTCCTAGGTCAGCAGTTTGTGACCAAGGACCTTGGACATTTACGTTACTTCCTTGGAATAGAGTTTGCCAAGAACCAACACGGTCTTGTGATGACCCAGAGAAAGTATGTTATAGATCTTCTTTCAGAGATAGGCATGCCAGATTGCAGACCTGCTACTACTCCGCTTGACCCAGGCATGAAGTTCTATGACGATGATACTAAGGGGGTCGACAAGAGGAGGTACAGAGAGCTTGTTGGCAAGCTACTATATGTAACTATTAACATGCCCAACATATCATTTGCCGTGAGCAAAGTGAGCCAGTTTATGGAGCAACCCAGACAGACACATATGGATCCAGTTCATATGATTCTGAGATAATTGAAGACTTCACCTAGTACTGGACTTCTTTTCAGCAGAGGCGCATCTCTCTCAGTGACAGTATGCAGATGCAGATTATGTTGGATGTCCAAAGGATAGAAAGTCTACATCTGGCTTTGCCGTGTTCATAGGGAATTCTCTTGTTTCATGGAAGAGTAAGAAGCAGATTGTGGTTGCTAGATCAAGTGCTAAATCGGAATACAGGGCCATGGCATAGGCTAGTACAGAGATGATGTGGGTCAGATCCGTTCTTATTGACCTAACTATAGAAGTGTCTCTTCACATGCACCTCCAATGTGATAATCAAGCTGCTCTCTTCATACAAATAACCCAGCCTTTCATGAGAGGATGAAGCACATAGAGGTGGATTGTCACTACACTCGTGACATGATACAGAAGAGTATTATCACTACTACGCACGTCAGCTCTGGAGACCAGACAACAGATATACTTACAAAGGCTTTAGCGAGAGGACCTTATCAGAGATCTTGTTCCAAGCTGCTTATTCATATCTACGCTCCAGCTTGAGGGGGAGTGTTGAGATGTTTACTATTTTTAGCATTATCTTTTGTAATTTTTCTTTTTTCCTTTTCTCTTTCTGTAATTTACCCAATGGGTTCTTCTCCTATATAAGGGAACCCTTAGGTCTCTCATAAATCATAATTCATTCCGGTATGATCCCCTAACAGTTTAAAGAGTAGTAAATAATAAGAGAGTTGTCTAATCAAATATCTAATAGTTGACTAAATTAATCAAACTTGATAAAGTCAACTGCTACTGAAACAAAAACAAGTCGTGTCCCATGTTAAGCTAGCCAACGTTGATTCCTTACCCCCAAATATATTTATTTTCCGTCACAACCATGCTTAGGTCCAAAAAATTAGTTGAGCTAAAATCTAATCTAAGAAAGAACAGCCATATCAACATAAAATAATCGTCAAAGAACACTAAATATTCCCTAAAAGAATAGTAGCATGATTCTTTAACGATAGACCTACAGAGAATAGTTGGTAAAGAAACCAACTTCGTCATCCAGAATAGTATAATCCAACTAATCAAAACAGCAAAACAATCTAAAAATTTATAAAGTTGATGAAAAGAAACATCATCTGAGAGGCATCGGTATAGTACTTAATGATGCGCGAACCAATTTTCGGGATTATACACAAACAGCATGGATCATATACCTTCGTCGACATCCACTGCGACCACCAGTTTCTCTGGTAACGTACGATTCGGGAAACCAACAGGACGCCTATTCCTGGGTGCTGATTGTCCATTAATAGTCTGTATTGGCACATCACGGCCACGGCCACCATCCTCGACATCCCTCACAAATTGACGACTCGTAGCTAGCCTAAAGCACGAGCCTTCGCAAGATTATCATGTGATCGTCTGAAGACACTATCCCGTTCATCCAAACAAACCTTGAGATTCAAAGCTATAACACTATGGACACCACATATACTATGAACAGAATCATCCTTGTGCCGGTTAGCATGACTAGAGTGACCAATTCCACAGTAGCCCACGGAGAGCATCGACCTAGGCAACGCCATTGGAGCGGGATCAAGCAAGCGGCTTTGCCAGATAGGAGATAAAAGTAACCGCCTTCCTCCTTAGCATAACGAATTGAACTTAATGGATCGAAACAGGAGCTACAATCGAATCACGGGCATAAAACTATACTTATAAATGTTGGTGCAAAAAAATGAGGATTGGCCTCCTCTCGACCCTAAAGATGCAATCTTTGGACGATCCACGACCAGATAACATAAAATTATTACGCAAAATGGATTTTTTTTCGAGGAAACTCGTCAAAGAATCGAAAACAAAAGAAACCAACGAATCAAAATAACCAAAAGAATGGGAAAAAGGTGTTGTTAGGGGTATATTCCAAAAGCAGAAGCATTAGGTAAGAGGGGATAAAGCTCCTGCGACGGATTTCATTACAAAGACCGCGCCTTTTCGGCGACGCGGGAGGTGGAAACGGATGGGAGGGGGAAGCGAAACCCTAGAAAGATGGGGGCGGAAGACCCGACGTCGAGAGAGGCCCTCTCTCATACGCAAAGCGGGAGATCTCTATATTTGTAATGGGGGAGAAAAGAGAAGATCAACAAGAACAAATCCCAACCCGCGTTTGATTTCTGGGGAAAATATACTGCGTGCCCTTCTTTTATTGCTTCTCTACAATTTCTTTTAGAATGCTCTCCCCTTTGAAATTAGGGATAATTACACCCATAACCCTGAGTAATTTCGCAATAACATTCATAACCCTGCATAATCGCGAATTACATGAGAAACCTTGAGTATTGCTTAACTCTTACATGGCATGACCCTATGTTATGTTCCGTTTGAAATATCAGTTATATTTAACGGTTTTCGTTGAAAAGACAAAAATATCCCTGATGTTCATTTTTATTTGCAAAACATGTCATGGTACCCCTCCACTGCAATGGAACACCTCCTCTCCCCGATTTGGACGATCGTTGATCTGCTCGTCGTTGCCGAGTCTGCGCTGCCAGTTTCCCTCATCCAAGCCCAAGGAGCGCCTCTGCTGCACCCCTGCGAAGTTGATACCTCCTCGAAGTCGAGCTCAGAGTCTGAGCCCCTCCCCCGCTCCCTGCTCGGCCCTTCTGCGGGCGAAGCTCAACTGGAGTCGGTGCTCCCCTGACCCACAACCGAGGCTGAAAGCCTCCCCCACGCTCCACCCCTGCTCAGCCGTCGCGGGCGAAGGTCAAAGCCCCCTCCCCCCGAGGCTGGAAGCCCCCCGCGCGACCCCCGCAGGTGAAGCTCAAACGCCCGTCGCGAGTTGGTGCTCCCCTGACCCGCTCATGCCCCCCGTGCGCCAGATGCTCAAACCCCCCCCCCTCCAGTCGGTGCTCCCCTGAGTCGAGGCTGGAAGCCCCCCACGCGACCCCCACGGGCGGAGCTCAAACACCCGCCGCGAGTTGGTGCTCCCTTGACCCGCTCATCCCCCCTATGCGATGGACGCTCAAACCAAACCCCCCCTCCCCCTCCCCCCCGAGTCAATGCTGCCCTGAGTCGAGGCTAGAAGCCCCCCGCGCGACCCCCACGGGCGGAGCTCAAACACCCGGCGCGAGTTGGTGCTCCCCTGACCCGCCCCTCCCCTGTTCGCCCCTCCCCCCCCCCCCAGTCGAGCTCAACGCCCCCCCCCCCCCCCCCCGAGTTGCTCCTCTCCTGCTCGACTGCCCCCCGCTGCCGGGCTCAAGGCCCCTCCCCCCAGCCCCGGTTCGAATCCTCACCCCACCCCAGCAGTAGAGCAACCCTTGGTTGACTGCTCCCTTGCTCGAATCCCCATCTCAGCAGCATCGCTCCCCAGTTCGCACAGTCCGTGCGAGCTTCCCACGTCCGCACAGTCCGTGCAAGCTTCCCACGTCCGCACCGTCCTGCAAGCTTCCCCCTCCCTCGGACCTTGCCAGCCCCCCGCACGACCAGTCACCCACACAGCCGCGTCCACGTGAAGGCCCTTAGGTTGCAGGTGCTAGCTCAAAAGAAGATGGGATATTTAATGTAATCTCAGCCGTTAGATTGTTGAGTGGTTAGATTAACTCAATATCTGGTTGAGTTAACGAAATAAAGTAACGGAAGGTTATAGGTTAAGACGGCACGCTTATTGAGGGTCATGAGTGTAATTTGCGATTATGCAGGGTTATGAATGTTATTGCGAAATTACTTAGGGTTATGGGGTAATTATCCCTTGAAATTATATTGGACCTAATGTTAAGGATGAAAGTAATAAAATATTAACTACCTATATTAAGAATATCAGTTAATGACCTTTGTTAGTATGTCCTTTTATGTACTATAACCGTGGCCTTTCCTCGTTCAACATGACCTGCGTGTAGTGTAATCTAATAGTATGAATAAGAAATGCAAACTTCGTTTATCTTTTTATTTTCTGCAATCTAAATGAAATCAATGTGTGTGTATATATTATATATATAGGGGTTGATGGGGCTGCCCCTAATGGCTGCCTCGGCTTTTTTTGGGCAAATTTTTTTTTTATTTTTTTTGAAAAATATCGTTATGTATATTCATCCCTATATCCCTCCTATATGTCATTCGAATTTCGTCAGAAACAGAGACTCCTACGGCCTCTATCCAGATAGGTCGATTTAAAAAATCCTGCGAGCGTTAAAAAAATGACGTCTCGATGGAGGCCGTAGGAGTCTCTGTTTCTGAAAATTTCGAATGGCATATAGGAGGGATATATGGATGAACATATATGATGATAATTTTCCGAAAAATAAAAAAATTCTGCGAAAAATGGGGTGGGGCAGCCATGTTGGCAGCACCTAGGAGGCAGCCCTATTTTTCCCATATATATATATATATTTATATATATAGGAGAAACTTCAAATGAGGTGGGGTCTCACCATATATATGGTGAGCCACCCTCAATTTAGGCATCTTTCTAATATATTTTACAATTTCATGTTTCATACATATAATAATAAATATTAACACAACATGTATAGTGAAATAAAATTATGAAAATATTATTATAATGGATGAAAATATTGATTTGAATTTAGATGCTATATTTTACAAAATTCATTTTTTTACAATGTGCAGTTTATATTTTACAAAACTGTTACAGAGTTTTAGTAAATTCGCAGTGGCTTTTACAATTTCAGAAAAGCCCCCACCTCATTTGAAAGGTCCCCGAAAAATGGGGCTGCCCCCACCCCATTTTTTGTGATTTTTTTATTTTTTTTGGAAAAATATCACCATGTGTATTCATCCCTATATCCCTCCTATATGTCATTTGAATTTCGTCAGAAACAGAGACTCCTACAGCCTCCATCCATATGCCATTTTTTAACGGTCGCAGGATTTTTAAAATCGACCATGTATGGATGGAGGCCGTAGGAGTCTCCGTTTCTGACGAAATTCGAATGGCATATAGGAGGGATATAGGGATTAATATACATGGTGATATTTTTCAAAAAAAAATAAAAAAAATTGCCCAAAAATGGGGCGGGGCAGCCATGTTGGCTGCCCCCAGGGGGAAGCCCCATCAACCGCTGTGTGTGTGGGGGGGGGACTTCAGATAAGACGGTCCTTTCCTGGATGCGTAGAAAGCCAACCATCTTATCTATTCGCAATCAATCAGACGGTTATGATTAATAGATTGTTATCTATATTTTCTAAATATTGAAAAACCCATTATTATCATTTTTGTGTATTTTATATTTAGAATGCAATAAATATCTTCTAAATTATCTCCCATCTATCCCCCCTCTCTCTCTTGACGGCGACACGCAAGGTGAGATTGGGGTCCTCGCACGGGCGGGTGCTCGAGGTGCACGCAGGTCGACGGCAGAAGGGCCTGCGCCAGATGGATCGGGGTCCTCGCCCGGGCGGGTGCTCCTACGGGCGGATCTGGATGGCGTCCGCGGCGTGCGGAGGTCAGCCCGAGGTGCGAGGATGCTGCACGAGGGGTACAGATGTTGCATCGAGCAGATGTCCTTCAGGCGGAGGGCGGCGGTCTCCTCCAGGCGGTGGTCGGGCGGAGGAGGCGAGGAGCTCCTGGCGGTCGGTGGCGGGTGCTGGCAGCGCGAAATGGACAGACGACGTCGACGGCTGAAGGAGCTCGTAGGGATGGGACTCCTGCCGCTCAAGGCAGAGAAGGTGCGGTGAAGGTGGATCAGCGGACATGTGGTTGTTTTCCAGATGGTCGGCGGCAGTGAGGCAAGGATGGAGATGGGATGGCGAAGACTATCACATTTTAACGATCTCAGAATTTTTGAAATTGACCCCGATGGGCATGTTACGAATGTTTGTTTTGTATGATATTTGAAACACATATTCCATTCAATAAATTAAGTAAATCCCCATAAATTTCATTTAAAAAATCAAAAACCAATAATAAAAATAGTCGGATGTAGCTAGTTGGTTGCACCCCCGGTGTAGCTTCCCTTTCCATTTATATATATAGAGAGAGCCCTTCCAATGAGGTGCACCTTTCCTGGGTGCATGGAAAGCCCATCACGAGATCCGTTACATCTCGATCTAGTGGTTCTTCATCCAAAAGGGTATTTTAGTTCATACATTTTCGTTTTAAATTTGAATTTAATTTTGAATTTGAAATTATTTTGTCTTTGTATTTTTCCATTTTAAGTGCGTCTGATTTAGTATTTTTGTTGCCTTTTAGTTAATGAAGTTTCGCCAACGTGGTAGTATTTCCGTGCAATGCAGAATAGCAGATCTCTTTGTAAAATTCTCTTTGATAATGTAGAACTGTATCCTGCATTGTAAAATAAAATCACAATTAGTAATAGTTATATTATTATAATT
Organism: Ottelia alismoides; assembly: GCA_037367405.1. Taxonomy (NCBI): domain Eukaryota; kingdom Viridiplantae; phylum Streptophyta; class Magnoliopsida; order Alismatales; family Hydrocharitaceae; genus Ottelia; species Ottelia alismoides. The sequence goes on from JAZKJV010008750.1 coordinate 401,886, forward strand.
GTAATTTTGATAACATTATTGTAAAAGTTCATGCACGTTTATAAAAATATGTATGAATTTTGTAAATCCACACCTATAATTATGTGCGTTTTTTCACAAATATGTACGGTACTTCTCGTTCGTGAACTGAAATTGTTAGAAATTTATACTATTGATGATAAATGTAAAAAGTAACATGATATTGTAATAATAATCTGAGATTGTAAAGAAACAATCTGAAATTGTAAAGAAACAATATGAGATTTGTAAAAAAATGATTTGATATTGTAAAAAACGATCTGATATTGTAAAAAATGATATGAGGTTGTAAAAAATGATTTCTGATTGTAAAACCCGGGCGTGCCCTCCTCCATATGCACCTCCCTCCATCCTTCTCCTCCACGACCCACCTCCTCCATGCATGTCCTCTACCGTCCACGGCCCAATTCACGTTGGGTTGGAGAAAACGGAGTATAATCATTCTAGACGTGGATTGTGGTTTCGTGGGAAAACGTCCTGAAAGAAATAAATAGATATGTATATGATCATAATCTGAGATGCAGTGATATGTTGAAATAAAATGCTCGAGTACTGACCACCATCGTGCTCCACCTTCGTGCGTCGTCGTTGTGCCCCTCCGCCGTCATGTTCCACCATGTGCGTCGTCGCCGCTTTTTGTGGGTGAGGACTACCCTAGCAAGGGATTCTCAACGAGAGACCAAAATTAGAATGTGAGTTGTCACCTACTATTTTTAGAATGAGTCAAAAAGACTAAAATAGGTTTTCAACATTAAAAAATATGATTAAAAAGGAATTAATCGGATCCATTGGATTAATTATGCACGGATGAGATAGCTGGCTTTCCTTGCACCCAGGAAAGGTGCACCTTATTGAAAGTATTTCTTATATATATATATGTATGTATGTATGTATGTATGTATGTATGTATGTATGTATGTATGTATGTATGTAGGTATGTATGTATGTATGCATGTATGTATGTATGTATGTATGTATGTATGTATGTATGTATGTATGTATGTATGTATGTATGTATGTAAGGACGGGGAGGCTGCTGCATGTAGCAGCCAACCTGGCTGCTGCATGTAGCATTCTCCTCCAATTGTTTTTATTTTTTTACAAAATTTTACCATGTATATACATCTATATATCCCTACTATATGTCATTCGAATTTCATTAGAACAAAAGACTCCTATGCCCTCCCTCCAGAACAGATTGATTACAACAAATTTAAGACCATTAAAATTACATATTCTAGATGGAGGGCATGTGAGTATCTGTTTCTGACGAAATTCGAATGACATATAGGAAGGATATATAGATGAATATACATTGTGAAAGTTCGCAAAAAAATAAAAAATTTTGGGGGAGAATGCCACATGGAGTAGCCAGGTTGGCTGCTACAAGCAGCAGCCTCTCTTTTATGTATGTGTGTGTGTGTTTATACGCACACATACTCAGAGCAGAGAGGTGATCCTGTGAGAGTCAAAATCTGTGAGAGCATGAGAGCAGTGAATCTGACCTCTAGATTCTGCTATTCTCTCTCCTCCTGCAATCAATGAGGAGAGAGATGACGGAATCTAGTGGTCCATAATCAGTCCTCTCATGCTCTCACAGGTTTTGGCTCTCACAGGATCACCCCTCACTCACAGCATATATATATACATAGGGAAAAAGGAGCCTACACCGGTGGGTGCCGGTAATTCCCTACACCGACCTATTTTTTTCTTTATTTTTTGATTTTTTTGATATGAAACCTTGGGGGAACAAATCACTATATATCACCATGGTGTCATTCAAAATTCAACTTAATCGAGACTTCTATCATGTCCATCAAGGCTATCAATTTTAACGGTATCTGGATTGCTGGAAATGACCTCTTATAGATGAACATATTAGGAACGTTTGTTTTGCATGAAACTTGAAAAACATATTCTACTCAACCTATTAAGTAAATCCCCTCCGAGTTTTTACTCATAAAAAAATAAAAAATAATGGAAAATAGGTCGGGTGTAGGGAGTTACCTATACCCCAGGGTGCAGGCTCCCTGTCCCTGTTGGACATGCGAGCCCACGATGAGCCATTATGCAATAAATGTTATTGCGAATATCATTCCATGATCTGAAATAAAGAATAATTAATTTACATAATAGGTCCCTTAGTACAATTAGGGTTATGTACCATGGCCATCTTAATGATCATACAGTTGTTGATTCAATTATTGAATCATAGATGCTGGTGCTTGCATGAATATCTAAAGAGTTAGATTGAGGAATCATCAAGTACCGTCAAATGATTATTAAGAAATGATCTCCATCCTGAGTAGGAGATGGCAATCCTTTCTCACATAGGCTGATATATGACCGACCTCTTGATGCAGGTCCTCTACATAGGAATAGAGATTCGAAGGTGTTGGATTAGTTAGGTCAAAGAGTTGACTTAACGAGATCGAGATAACCAAAGTCCTATATCGTATGCTGTCATGATATAGGCACGCATCCTCTGACCGGAGACAGATGTGTTACTATATGTCAGAGTATGTACATTTGGTAGACCAATAGGTTGATGACCTAACCAAGGTCTATACACCGGCGCGTTGGTGTGCATATAATGGCATATGAGTAATACGATCTCTCAAAGGGATCATACAGATTCATTTACTGAACCGGAAGACATGAGCTCACTCATAAGATATTAGGAAGAATCAAATTCCGTGCGCACAGTCGTCTAGCTTTGGAAGCTTGACTGAATTTGCAGGTTTGATATATACTTTTGGAAAGTATATGATCAAGATCTAGGTATGATATATGCTTTTGGAAAGTATATGATCGATACCAACTCCCAATGATCAAATGAGAAACTTACTGATAAAACCCTGAAGTAGACATTATAAAGTTGATCTAATACCTTGGGTTTATTCTGAGTCTTCAGTATGCAGGATATACAGGTGTTGGGAATACATGAGGGTGATGTGATCATAAACGATTGTATAACCATGATGCTTCCATTCCTAGGGAGTGATGAAACGGGTCTGGATTTTAGTGACTCCTCTCAGTAGAGAAGTAATCTGATCTTGGTCCAAATGTTGGGCATTGATCTGAATGAGATTCAGATGCAATGAGAAGATTAGATCTACGATCTTGATTTAATCAAGCTTCTATGGGAGGTCCGCAAGATCTGGATTTGAGATTTGATCTCAATGTCCAAGTCACTATACGTGGAACAATACAATCGCCTTGTCCTTATCTCCAAGTATCTGCGGAGAAAGCGCATTATCCTTGAAAGAGTTCATGGATAATTTCATTGTTGATATATGTATCCAAGCATCGAGAAAATTGATAATTAAATGTGATTTAATTATCATGGATAATATGAATTTGATTCATATTATAAGGAGAGTTGTCTGAGATAACTAAATGTGATTTAATTATCAAAGATATGAATAATGTGAATGTGATTCATATTATTTTGGCACATGAGAATAGAGATCCAAGATGATTAAATACGATTTAATTATCATGGATATGAATAATGTGGATAGCACTATCCATATTAATCGTATATATTATAAATGTGATTTATAATATATTAAAGAAAGCATATTGTGATTTATATTTATTGATTAATTGTTAATGTAAATTAGATTCAGATTGAATGATTAATTGAAAATATAATTATATTTAATTTTGGGTTGTGAATGAGATTCACATAATTTCAATGGCATGCTTGATATTTTCCATAAGATAATTTCGAATTACTTTTTGGTGAAAATATTGTCGACAAGAGATGATGATATATATCATGAGATAATGAGATCTCATGATAATTTGAAGAGATGGACTAAGTCCACCAAAGAGGAGTGGACGGCTACAACTCTCCATGAGGAGAAGAGTAGCTGTCCCCTCTTATGGGGAGATTGGTCTACTCTCTTCATTATCTTTTCTCTTATCAAAGATGATTTAATTTCAAATTAATTTTGTTGATTTATCAATTAAAATTAATTTAAATTAAATCATTAGTTGTTGTGTTTTTACAACAACATCTTAGCCATTGAAAGAAACACAAATCAATCTCAACCATTGATTGTGTGTTGTCCATGGATTGGGATCCATGGACTTTCAAAACCCTATATAAGAAGAGGCATCCATTGCTCTTCACATTACACACAATAATGAATGCTCTCTCTCTCTCTCTCTTTTCTCTCTACATGCCCACTCTCTCTATCTCTCATGTAGCCGTCCACCATGGATGCCCTAGAGAGATCCTCCATCACCGCAGCATCGTCGTTATGCTGCCCGATCGTTTGCTCGTGGATCTTCATCTACTTCGACATGCGTTGCTCATGAAGAAGACGTCGTATCTCGTTTGTCGAGATCAGGAGATCCATGGCTTGGATCATCAACATGGATTGCGAGAAGCACGCATCTCATCCACGCGCTCGCAAGCTTCTCCTCCGTCGGATCGGACTAGAGACAGGAAGTCTCTTTGTTTAGAGACTCGATCGCAACCACGCTTCAAGAGGTAATCCTATTACTTGTTTGTGGTTTAGACAAAACGATCCAAGAAGTGTTCTTGGATCATGTGGTTTCTTCACATAGAAATTTTTAATTTCTGCTGCATCGAGCAACTAGTACAACTAGTCGCTCCTGATCGCATTCGATGCGATCATCATGCTTCCGTGATGCGCTTGAGGATTTTTCCCATATCCTTCAGTCCCCATATGTATATAGGACTTATCCAATAGACCATGTGCCCATTAGAGATGAGATGAGCCCCTAATCCCAGTCGTTTGATCTTAATCCGACGATCAGTAACTCCAGTAACTTTTGGATTACCATTAGTAATTGAACTCACTAATACTAAATGCACTAGTAACTTTGTATTATCATCAGTAAATTTGAATCAAATGTAAGTAAAAGAAATAATTTAATCAGTAATTTTGGTTCGCACTTACTTGTAACTTTATATAAGTTACTAGAGCTATGATATCACTTACTGAAGCTTCAATATATATTATTGAAGCATGGATATATATGAAGGATATTGAGAATCCTCAAGCGCATCACGGAAGCGTGACGATCGCATCTCATGCGATTGGGGCGACTAGTCACGCTAGTCGCTAGGTGTAGTGGAATTTAAAAAAAATCATATGATGAAACCACATGATCACAAGAACAATTCTTGGATCGTTTCAACAAACCACAAAGTATTAGGAATATCTCTCGAATCGTGGTTGCGATCACGAGATCTCTAAAGCAAGAGATCCTCCTGTCTCAAGTCCATTCCACAGAGACAACACTTGCGAGCGCGGTGATGAGATGCGTGACTCCTGCCATCCTCGACGAAGATCCAAGCCTCGAATCTCCTGATTTCGTCCAACGAAATTCGTCGTCTTCCTCTAGAGCAAGTAGCCCCAAAGAAGAAGGTGGTCCTCGAGTAGTCGATGGCGAAGGCAAGAACTTCTCTCTTTCTCAATAAAGATAGTCAGCCACCTTGTAGAGAAAGAGAGAGAGAGGACGAGAATGAGAGGAAGAGAGAGAAGTAGAGTAGGCATCTACTTGGTGTACCATTCAAGGTCTAGGGTTGCCCTCCTTATATACTACTTTGGGATCCAATGGATCTCAATCCATGGCTCATATGGATCCAACGATTATTATCATCCAAGAGCTATCCAACGGCTATGATTGTTGTTGGTTAAAAACCAACAACATTAAATTATAAAAAATTAAATATATGTTGAATTATTATAAACAAAATTTAATTTACATAAATTAATTATTAAGAGATAATATGATAACAAATAAAGAGAGGCAACAAACCACCCTTGATTATAGGGGGCGTCACCTATGACTAAGTCATATGTGACGCCACCTTGTAATTTGATGGTATTTTGTCTCCTTTTATTTTATCTCAATATTTCTTAACTAATTGCAATAACTATTATTGCAATAATATTCGCCAAATTAATTCCAAATTAATTTGTGAATATTTCAATCATGCCATTGAAAAATATGTGAATCATATTCACATCCCAAACTAATTTGTAAATTACATTTCTAATTAATTAACTAATGTGGATCCAATCCACATTAATAATTAACAAATGCTATTTACAATATTTCTCTCTCTCTGATATTATAAATCCCGTTTATAATATATACATATATTATGGATATCACTATCCACGATCTGCTTATCATTGATAATTAAATCTCATTTAATTATCTTGGACAATCATTCTCACAACATGAATCTCATTCATATTGTACTTGATAATTAAATCTCATTTAATCATCAAGACCTTCTTGCTTGGATACTAAATTCATCATAGGAATTATTCTTGAACTCCTTCAAGAATAATGTGCCTTCTCCGCAGGTACTTGGAGATAAGGACAGGGCGATTGTATTATTCCACATATAGTGACTTGGATGTTGAGATCTCATCTCAAATCCAGATCTAACAGACCTCCCACAGATGCTTGATTAAATCAAGTCCGCATACTTAATCTTCTCATTACATCTGGATCACATTCAGATCATTGTCCAACACTAGGACTAAGATCAAGTTACTTCTCTACTGAGAGGAGTCACTAAAATCCAGACCCGTTTCATCACTCCCTCGGACTGGAAGCGTCATGGTTATACAATCGTTTATGATCACATCACCCTCAGGTATTCCCAATACTTGCACATCCTGCGTACTGGAAGACCAATGATCAACCTGAAGATGAAGATCAATTTTATACTGTCTTCTTCAGGGTTTGATCACCAAGTTTCTCAATCTTGGTCATTGGGATTTGGTATCGATCATATGCTTTCCCAAAGCATATATCATACCTTCAAATTCTTGTCATGCTTTCAAAGCACGACGACCATGCATAGAATTTGATCGGTCCCAATACCTCATGAATGAGCTCATGTCTTCTGGTTCATAAGTGAACCTGCATGATTGAGAGATCGTATTACTCATATGCCCTTATTGCACACCATCTCGCCGGTGTATAGACCTTGATTAGGTCATCAATCTAATGGTCTGCCAAATGTACATACTCAGACATATAGTAACACATATGTCTCTGGTCAGAGGATGTGTGCCTATGCTGTGACAGTTCAACATAGGACTTAAGTTATCTCGATCTCGCTAAGTCATCCCTTCGACTTAACTAATCTGACACCTCTGAATCACTATTCCCGTGCAGAGGTCCTGCATCAAGAGGTCGGTCAGATATCAGCCTATGTGAGAGAGGATTACCATCTCCTACTCAGGCTGGAGATCATCTCTTAATAATCATTTGACGATGCTTGATGAGTCCTCTATCTAACTCATTAGATATTCATCCAAACACCATCCTCTATGATTCATTTAATGAATCAACAGCTATATGATTATCAAGACGGCCATGGTACATAACCCTAATTGTACAAAGGGACCTTATAGTGCATTCATTCACTTAATTTCAGAAAGGGAGTGAACAATCAATAACTTTTATTGATAAAACATATTTATTACAATAACATTTATTGTAAGAATGGTTCGCCTCGGGCTCACATGGCTAACAATCTCCCACTAGCCCTCAGAACCATTTAGGAACAACCTTTAAACCCATACTCATTACATGCTGGTCGAAAACCTTCTGCGTCAGAGGTTTGGTAAGAGGATCAATAATGTTGTCGGCAGAGGCCACATTGGTGATGATGATATCACCACGCTTTTGAATCTCCCGAATGATGTGGTATTTGCTTTCCACGTGTTTGCTCTTTTGATGCCATCTGGGTTCCTTTTCCTGGGCAATGGCTCCCGTGTTATCGCAGAGTAACGGGATGAGAGTATCAGGGAAAACTATGACAAGCTCCAAGATGAACTTGCGCAACCACACTGCCTCTTTTGCAGCATCTGATGCGGCAATGTACTCAGCTTCTGTTGTTGAATCTGCCGTAGTGTCCTGCTTCTTGCTTCTCCAGCTCACAGCACCACCGTTCAACATGAATACAAACCCTGATGTCGACTTTCGATCATCAATATCCGACTGGAAGTCTGAATTTGTATATCCTAATACTTGAAGATCACCATCTCCATAGGCCAAGATGTAATCTTGCGTCCGTCTTAGATATTTGAATATGTTCTTTACGGCATTCCAGTATTGCTCTCCATAACAAGATAGGTAACGACTTACCACTCCCACTGCATGACAGATGTCTGGCCTAGTACACATCATGGCATACATTAAGCTTCCTACAGCTGATGCATAGGGGCATCCAGCCATGGCCTTCTTTTCCTCAACACTTTGAGGAGCCATCCCTTTAGACAGATGGATACCATGTCTTAAGGGGAGGAATCCTTTATTGGAACTATCCATGCGGAATCGTTCAAGAATCTTCTTAATGTATCCATGTTGTGATAATCCCAACATCCGCTTTTCTTGGTTTCTGAACAACTTCAGACCTAAGATGTAAGAGGCTTCTCCAAGATCTTTCATCTCGAAGGTATGAGATAGCCAAATCTTCACACTGATCATCATTCATGTATCATTCCCAATGATAAGGATATCATCTACGTAAAGTATGATGAACACAATGGCGCTCCCGCTAAGCTTCTTGTACACACAAGGTTCATCAGGATTCTGCACAAAATCATAACTCTTTATGATTTTGTCAAACCTGATGTTCCAGCTACGAGAAGCTTGTTTGAGCCCATAGATGGATTTCTTTAGCTTGCATACTTTACCGTCCTCAACTATGAAGCCCTGGGGCTGCTCCATATAGATATCCTCCTTGAGGTATCCATTGAGGAAAGCTGTCTTGATGTCCATCTGCCAGATGTCGCAGTCAAGAGATGCAGCTATAGCAAGCAATGTCCTGATGGACTTAAGCATAGCCACAGGAGAGAACGTCTCATCGTAGTCGATGCCTTTTCTCTGTGTGTAGGCCTTGGCTACGAGCCGTGCCTTGAAAGTCTCTACTTTCCCATCAGGTCCCGTTTTTCTCTTGAAGATCCATTTACACCCAATGTGTTTTATCCCTTTAAGTGGATCCTCTAGGGTTCATACACCATTCTTATGCATGGAGTCAATCTCTGACTTCATTGCTAGCATCCATCTATCCATGTCATGATCCGCGAGTGCTTCATCAAATGAAGTAGGATCATTGTCAGTCTCACTTGACACATGGAATCCATACCTTTCAGGTGGTGCAACCACCCTCGAACTCCTTCGAAGAGGTATGGGTGTTTCATCTTCATTTATCTCTTCGGTTTCTGGTTCAGGAATCTCAGAATCCTCAAGGGATTCGATGAGTTCCTCTACTTCATTTCTATCTTGACCTTTAAGGAAATCATCCTCCAGAAATCTCACATCTCTAAAGACAAAAACCTTTTGGGTCTCAGGGTTATAAAGTTGATATCCAATACCATCTTTAACATACCCAATGAAGTAGCACTCACAAGTACTAGATTCTAGCTTACTTGCATCCACATTCTTCGCATGGACCAAGCAACCCCAAACCTTCAAGTGTATAACACTAGGTTTGGTTCCATACCAGAGCTCATGAGGAGTCTTAGGCACAGATTTGCTAGGAATCTTATTCAGGATGTATATTACATTCTCTACTGCATATCCCAGAAACTAAGAGGTAAACGTGCTTTGCTCATCATTGAACGGATCATGTCCATGATGGTCCTGTTACGTCTTTCAGCAACACCATTAAGTTGGGGATTCCAGGGGGAGTGAGATTGGAGACAATTCCACTCTCTTTAAGGTATCCCTTGAATTCATCTGAGAGGTACTCGCCACCTCGGTCAGATCAAATCCGTTTAATCTTCCTATCGGTTTGGTGCTCAACCAAAGCCTTAAACTCTTTGAACTTTTCAAAGGTTTCAGATTTATGACGTAGTAGGAAGATAAACCTGTATCGCGAATGGTCATCAATAAACATCAAAGAATATCGATATCCCTTCCGAGTCGCGGTACCGAAGGGACCACATACATCAGTATGTATTAGGTCAAGAATACCTTCGCATCTCGTAACCTTGTTACGGAAAGGCATCCTGATCATTTTACGTCGAATGCAATGTTCACATGTAGGTAAAGATTGGACCTGTAGAAAATCTAAGGGTCCATCCTTTATCAATCTATTGATCCTATCAACAAATAAATGACCAAGTCTTTGATGCCAAATCATATTCGAATGATTTCCATTCTCCCTGGATCTTTTAGGATTTTTATTAGTGGTAGTAACATTCATGACACATTCATCAATGCACAATTCATAGAGTCCACCAGAAGTCAAAACAACATCCGTAATAAATTTATCATATTGATTAATGACTAATTTATTACAGAAAAGGAAGGAATATCCATGTCTAACAAGCTTAGATACGGATATCAATTTCCTCCTGACTTCAGGTACATAAAGATACTCTTTAAGTACTAAGACTCGACCACTAGATAACGATAGTCGGCAGGTCCCAATGGCGACTGCTGCAACACTTGCATCAGATCCCATCTGGATGACTATCTCCCCTTGCTCCAGATTCTTAGTTTCCTAAAACAAATGCAATGAATTGCATACGTGAACAGAAGCACTAGAATCTACAACCCAACTTCCTTCTCGTCCAACGAGAAAGCTAGTTTCAATGATGAAAGTAGATTTCATACCTGCTGGGACTTTACCTTTGTCGACCGACTTCAGGTACTCTGGGCAGTTATGCCGCCAGTGCCCCGGCTTCTTGCAGTGGTGACAGACATCGGTCTTCTTCGATGTCATTAACGTGAAAGTACTGGAAGATGAACCAACTCCCTGATTCTTCTTCTTTCTCTTCTGGGGCGGGCCCTTCTGAGAACCTTGCTTCCGACCGCGCTTTCCTTTCACTTGTGCAACCATTGCACTAGCAGAGGGGTCATCCTTCTTCATTCTGCAGACTTTAATGCAGCTAACAACCCAACATTACTGAAATCAACTTTGCTCATGTGGTATGTCACGATAAAGTTGTTGAAATACTTAGGAAGCGACGGGAGAATAAAATCATCCTGCATATCAGCATCCATGTCAGCTCCAAGGGTTTCCAGTTCAGAGAGGTACCAAAACACTTTGAGAACGCGCTCTCTAACAGAGGTCCCTTCCTGCATCTTGCAGCGAATAAGCTCTTTCATCACATTGTAACGCTGTGTGCAGTTGACGTCACCGAACATTTCCTTCATATTCAGCATGATTTCTTGGCAGTGGTTCATTTCCACATGCTGCTTCTGAAGCACATTGGATAATGAGCCAAGGATATAACATTTTGCCAAGTTATGATCTTCATCATATTTCTCATTAAAAGATTTATCTTCCGCAGTTAGAGGGTCTGTTATCTTGTCCTTGCTCAGCGCATAAGAGATGCGCTCAGTAGATAGGACACGATCCAAATTTCGGATCCAATCCGAATAATTTGGTCCAGTCAACTGATTGACCTCCAGAAGCTTGTTCAGTAGGTTCATGGACTTCATTTTCTGAAATTAAGAATGCACTATATTAGAATATATAAATAATTATATATCTAGTTTTAAACATTTGATTAAGGCATTTTAAATCAAATTTGTCTTGCTATGTCCATTATGAAAGATTATTCCCTAATCATCTTTCAAAGTAAGAGATATACTTACCGCTATATCTCAAGCAAGAACTGGGATCTCCTCTCTATCTTTATCACATCCCAATAATATGAGAACCTATGACTCGAATAAAGAGAACCGGGAACACATTCCGCCTTGAAAGTCCAACTTGCATTTCCCAATTCGTTCTTTAACACCGGGCCCACCACCCCTAAGATGATGTTGACACGTTGCTAATTGAACCAACAGTCAATAGGCTTAATACTCGCTATACGCAATCCAATATCGTCCCAATAATATGAGGACCCGATATTGGGGTCACTACGTATACGGCCCTACTCTTTCGAGAAGCAAAGAACCCGATCCAAATAATTGTATATAGGATCTGTCACTTCGGACAGGCATCTCCTATATACAACTTTTGGCGACGAAATTCTTTGCCTTGACGGAAGATCATGGATGCCACTTATGTGATCCTCCACCTCTTATTCAAATTTAAATAATTAATTATCGTGAATCATATTCACATAATTAATTCTTCCAAGGGAAATACGCATCTATTCATAATAGAGTGTTTTAATAGTATATAATTAATTTAATCATATTAAATTAATTATCAATCCAATCAACAAACTTTGAGTTTTACTTGAATAGTAGGTATAATCTCAAAGTACGTATTATTTCGAATTTTAGTAATTAGAAAAATACACTTTGATTTCTCTGGCATTATCCAGCCCCTACCCGATGTCATGGCCAGTACTGGTGAGAGTGGGACGGACCACATACGTTGCAACCCGCTACCCCAGCGATCTCCGACTAGACACCATATCCACCTCAGGAAAGGATAATGCCAGATAGATCATCATGTACTTTGAGATGCTCATCAGTCTTTCAACCGAAATTATACCATATAATATACATCAAAACAATTTTGATTATATTATAAGGAGATTTGCTAAATAAATCCCCAATCCTATTCAAGCAAGAGGGTTTTGCATGTAAAAGTTGTCCTATAACTATTGTAGGATGACCTAGGGCTTTGTATGCAAACAATGTTTGTTAATGATTTCAAATTAACAAATGATCAAGATCAACTATCTTATCATTATAGTTAGTGGGATATCATTCATGGAATCGATTATCATCTTTAAACATTTCACAAATATTTATCAATAAACAATTTCAGAAAATTAACAATTAATTTTCATCAACATGTTTGAATGACTATCACAAGGTTTATGATCGAGTTTTGTCAATTTCTAGCAGTGACCCCTAATCACTAAAATTAACTTATCTTGATCAATTTAAATCCAAAAATCACAAAATCAGTTTTCTAATATTACTAACTTTATTTAGAACAGAACTCAAGTAATATTTCACGCATTTTGAGGCATGTCAAAATCATAATTAACTAATTAATCACGTTCAGTTTTGTTGTTCCCGCAACAGTGAATACATGCTTATTGAAAAGACCATATCTTGAGCAAATTAAATCCAAATTTAGTAAACTCAGATCCTATGGTTTCCATGTTTAATGGGAACAAAATCCAATTGAATAATTCATATTTAAACAATTTAAACAATGCTGAAAAATCAATTAGACAGAGGTGCGGAAATTCAAATGCGCTAAAACTTTCGCGACCCTTTCAAACCCAAGTCGTCCTTGGTTCATGGATCATATCCAAAACCTTTTTCGACCTAAGGCTCTGATACCACTTGAAGGATATTGAGAATCCTCAAATGCATCACGGAAGCATGACGATCGTATCTCATGCGATCGGAGCAACTAGTCGCACTAGTCGCTAGGTGCAGCAGAATTTTAAAAAAAATTAAATCATATGATGAAGTCACATGATCACAAGAACAATTCTTGGATCGTTTCATCAAACCACAAAGTATTAGGAATACTTCTCGAAGCGTGGTTGCGATCATGAGGTCTCTAAAGCAAGAGATCCTCCTGTCTCAAGTCCGTTCCACAGAGACAACACTTGCGGGCGCGATGATGAGACACGTGACTCCCGCAATCCTCAACGAAGATCCAAGCCTCGAATCTCCTGATTTCGTCCAACGAAATCCGTCGTCTTCCTCTAGAGCAAGCAATCCCAAAGAAGAAGGAGATCCTCGAGTAGTCGATGACGAAGGCGATAACTTCTCTCTTTCTCAACAAAGATGGTCGGCCACCTTGTAGAGAGGGGGAGAGAGAGGACGAGAACGAGAGGGAGAGAGAGAAGTAGAGTAGGCGTCTACTTGGTGTATCCTTCAAGGGCTAGGGTTGCCCTCCTTATATACTAGTTTGAGATCCAATGGATCTCAATCCATGGCTCATAAGGATCCAACGGCTATTGTCATCCAAGAGCCATCCAACGGCTATAATTGTGTTGGTTAAAAACCAACAACATTAATTTATATTAAATTAAATATATGTTGAATTATTATCAACAAAATTTAATTAACATAAATTAATTATTAAGAGATAATACGATAACAAATAAAGAGAGGCAACAAACCACCCTTGATTATAGGGGGCGTCACCTATGACTAAGTCATAGGTGATGCCACCTTGTAATTTGGTGGTATTTTGTCTCCTTTTATTTTATCTCATTATTTCTTAATTAATTGCAATAACTATTATTGAAATAATATCCACCAAATTAATTACAAATTAATTTGTGAATAATTCAATCATGCCATTGAAAAATATGTGAATCATATTCACATCCCAAACTAATTTGTAAATTACATTTCCAATTAATTAACTAATGTGGATCCAATCCACATTAATAATTAACAAATGCTATTTAAAATATTTCTCTCTCTATGATATATTATAAATCCCATTTATAATATACACAGATATTCTGGATATCACTATCCACGATCTGCTTATCCTTGATAATTAAATCTCATTTAATTATCTTGGGCAATCATTCTTACAACACGAATCTCATTCATATTGTACTTGACAATTAAATCTCTTTTAATCATCAAGATCTTCTTACTTGGATACTAAATTCATCACAGGAATTATTCTTGAACTCCTTCAGGAATAATGTGCCTTCTCCGCAGATACTTGGAGATAAGGACATGGCGATTGTATTGTTCCACATACAGTGACTTGGATGTTGAGATCTCATCTTAAATACAGATCTAACGGACCTCCCACAGATGCTTGATTAAATCAAGTCCGCGTACTTAATCTTCTCATTGCATCTGAATCACATTCAGATCAATGTCCAACACTTGGACTAAGATCAAGTCACTTCTCTACTAGAGGAGTCACTAAAATCTAGACCTGTTTCATCACTCCCTCGAATTGGAAGCGTCATGGTTATACAATCGTTTATGATCACATCACCCTCAGGTATTCCCAATACCTTCACATCCTGCATACTGGAAGACCAATGATCAACCTGAAGATGCAGATCAATTTTATACTGTCTTCTTCAGGGTTTGATCACCAAGTTTCTCAATCTTGGTCATTGGGATTTGGTATCAATCATATGCTTTCCCAAAGCATATATGATACCTTCAAATTCTTGGCAAGCTTCCAAAGCACGACGACCATGCATGGAATTTGATCGGTCCCAATACCCCATGAGTGAGCTCATGTCTTCCGGTTCATAAGTGAACCTGTATGATCCCTTTGAGAGATCGTATTACTCATATGCCCTTATATGAACACCAGCTCGCCAGTGTATAGACCTTCATTAGGTCATCAACCTAATGGTCTGCCAAATGTACATAATTAGACATATAGTAACACATCTGCCTCTGGTCAGAGGATGTGTGCCTATGCTGTGACAGTATTCAACATAGGACTTAAGTTATCTCGATCTCGCTAAGCCAACCCTTTGACTTAACTAATCTGACACCTCCGAATCACTATTCCCATGCAGAGGACCTGCATCAAGAGGTCGGTCAGATATCAACCTATGTGAGAAAGGATTACCATCTCCTACTCAGGCTGGAGATCATCTCTTAATAATCATTTGACGGTGCTTGATGAGTCCTCTATCTAACTCAATAGATATTCATCCAAACACCAGCCTCTATGATTCATTTAATGAATCAACAGCTATATGATTATCAAGACGGCCATGGTACATAACCCTAATTGTACAAAGGGACCTTATAGTGTATTCATTCACTTAATTTCAGAAGGGAGTGAACAATCAATAACTTTTATTGATAAAACATATTTATTACAATAACATTTATTGTAAGAATGGTTTGCCTCGGGCTCACATGGCTAACAATATATTGGGGTACTGGAGCTTGTATTTCTATCACTGGAGATAGAGTAAGCTCTTACTGGAGCTTGTATTTTTATAACTGGAGTTGTTGGAAATGAAGCGGGCTCATTTTATCTCTAATGGGTACATGGCTCATTGGATAAAAATCACACACACACACACACAACACACACACACACACACATAGGGGGACCTTCCAATAGGATGCATTCTTTCTGAATTTAGGAATCCACCCTCTTTTTGTAGAAAATACGAGCAGTTTAGTAGAATACATATACATTTTGCATTTTAAGTGAACATTATAGATACAATACACACACACACACACAAAACTGTATATTATAATACCAACATTAAAACTGCATATATAATACAAACTATATAGGTATTCTACTAATGTCATCGTGTTTTTTTACAAAAAAGAGCCAGCCTTCTTGAACTCATGATGGATCCTGTCTATATCTATATCTATATGTGTGTGTATGAGGGTTGATCTTGTCAGAGCTAAAATATGTGAGAGAATTATAGCAGTGAATCTGGAAAACTAGATTTTGCTCTTCTCTCTCCTCCTCCGATCAATGAGGAGAGAGATGACGAAATTTAGTAGTCTACAATCATTGCTCTCATCCTCTTACAGATTTGGCTCGCACATGATCAACCCTCATATATATATATATAGGATTTCTTTCAAATATGACTTGGTCCTTCCTGAGTTCAGGAAGGCCAACCCCTTTTTTGTAGAAAATATGACAACTTCAGTAGAATACATATATAGATTGTATTACAATGCACAGTTTTAATGTTTGTATTATAATATGCAGTTTTGTATGCGGTTTTGTATCTATTATGTGTAGTTATAATACAAATTGTATACACATTCTAATAAAGTGCTCGTATTTTTTACAAAAAGATGGTAACCTTCCTTAAGTTAGGAAGGATGCATCCTATTTGAAAGGTCCCTTATATATATATATATATATATATATATATGGGGTAGCCCCCTAGGGGAGCTAATTTAGCTCTCTTACCCTATTTTCCCCCATTTTTTATTTTTTATTTTAAATTACTTCCGTGTATTTTTATTATTATATCCCTATATTATGTCATTAAAATTTCATGCGAAAGAGAGACTCATATTTGGCTTTCATCCAGACGGGGTCGATTTCAACAGTTCCGCAACGGTTAAAAACGACTATCGAGATGGAGATGGTAGGAGTCTCTACTTCTCACGAACTTTGAATGATATAATATAGAGATATATTGATGAATTTTCATGGATTCATTTTTCAAAAAATAAAAAGTATGGGGAAAATTGGGTGGTGGAGCCAAGTTAGCTCCCCATTGGAGACAACCCTATTTTTCCCTTATATATCGTTGATCCTGTGAGAGCCAAAATTTGTGAGAGCATGAGAGCAGTAAATATGAACCATTAGATTTTGCTCTTCTCTCTCCTCCTACAATCAATGAGGAAAGAGATGACAGAATCTAATGGTTAGAATCATTATTCTCATGCTCTCACAGATCTTGGTTAAAGTTAGTTTTTTTATTCATTCATCTATATTATTATTTAGAGGTGGGAAAGAATCATCTCAACTGCATATAGAATTTGAAATTGCACATGCTTCAAGGTACAACCAACTTGCGTTAGCTCATCGTGAGACAGAATCACGAATGGATGGGATGTTACCCTACGGTTTAGCAACATATCTCCTTCTTACATATATCCTATTATTTAATATATTCAATGTACCTCTGGCAATGTTTTTGAAACCGAACCGTACATCGAACCGGAATTTTTACAGAAATGGTCGGATCGGGATGAATCATGTAATCAAATCGGATCAGCCAGATGATGATATCATCATTATTTTAAACTGGATTAAACCGGACCGGTGAGAAAAAAGTGGTTGAACGGGATAATGAAATGAAAATGAAATGATATATATAATATACTTTAAATATACTTGAAATATAAATAAAATACATAGACAATGTATACATTTCACATTATATATAAAATATTTTTTTGTATGCACCATCAAATGTAATAAATACCATATATATATTAATTGGACTAGTTGCTTTATAAAATAGTAGTGGTTTAATTATATTAAAAACCTAAGTGAAAGTTAGTCGGTTAAGAGTTTGAAATTGGTAATCAAAGGTCATGCGTTCAACTCCCACTACCAATATTATTTAAATAAATTAAAAATTAAATGCGATTCAACTTTGGTTGAACCTGATTAAACCGGATTAGAAATAATAGGTTGAATCAGACGGATTTTATAAAATTTGAAATTTGAACCAAATCGGCACAAACCAGTTAATCGGACTGGTGGAACCGTTCGATCCGATCCGATTTCAAAAACCACTAGTTTCCGATGAGCTAGATTTTTATATGCATGTGTATATTATTATTTATTTTACCTCGTGGTCTGACAGAATCTCTACCTTTTGGTTGAATGTAGAGGAAGAGGATCCTCTGTTGTATAGTATTACAACAGAGGTGATGTAATTACCAATTTATTTTTGCGATTTCAATTTTCAAAATCCAACCTTTTAGATTATATCTTCGACTAATGCTCTACGTATCCTCCAAACTTCGCTCAAATTCGAGGGCATATTTTATCTTAATGAGCAAAAGTTCAATTCTTTTCTAAATGGGATTGAAGTTGCTTAAATATCGATCGGATGTTTGAGCATTGATAAATATCAAATGCCTTCCAATTTGAACGAAATTTGAAGGAGATGTGGAGCATTCGCCGAAGATGTAATCCATAAATTAGATTTTGGAAATCGAAATCGAAAAAAAAATAAAATTAGCAATTACAATATTT
Organism: Ottelia alismoides; assembly: GCA_037367405.1. Lineage (NCBI taxonomy): Eukaryota > Viridiplantae > Streptophyta > Magnoliopsida > Alismatales > Hydrocharitaceae > Ottelia > Ottelia alismoides. The sequence continues at coordinate 420,565 of JAZKJV010008750.1, forward strand.
CTACTATAATATACGGTTAGATTTTGAAAATCCAAATCGAACAAAATAATTTTAACAATTACACTGATGTAATATCCATTATAATAGCGGATCCTCTTCCTTACGTGGGTGGCAATTCTCAGGCAGCTATTCAATTTCTACCAAATTTGTGACATATAGAAGTTGGTGATATCACATCATATAGATTGGGAGTTGTGATGGAACACTCAAACTAGTATTATCCATGCAACAGATCCCACAGAATTTTTTGTTTTTTCTTCCCTAAAATTAAAGTAATTTGCTTGGATGGCCTTCATATTCTCGATATTGAAAGCAACCATTCACTCTTCAGCTATGCACGTAGCAAAGTTAAATTACATTTGTTCGTATCTTCTTGCAAACACAACAACAATAACAACAAAACCCTATCAATTCATACAGATTGAATTTTGTACCGTTTCATTTAGAAAAATATGATGTAGTTGTGAATTTCGGTTTTAAAGTGTTGATTTCGATATGTGAAGTTTATGATTTGTCACATGTTATATCCTTAAGCAACTCATTTTGACAATATATCACTTGTTATGTGCCAATAATGTGATATGCAGAGATCAAGATCCGACATAGAGTTAACTTGCACATTGCGATGCGATAAGAACACGCAGGATACACAACACAAATCTCTTCAAGTGAACAGATGGAGAACACGATCCAAGCAATGTCGTGATCTCAACTCTCCCACCTATACACGGAAGGAGAGGGGCTTTTGCAAGGGAGGAGAGGAGTTCACAGAACAAGCCGTCCTCCTTGATGTGACCCCATTCTCGCTTGTTCGTCCTCTCCTCTTATTCTATCGTGGAGGAGAATAGAATATACATCAACACATCTGCAACATATAGTGGAGTGGCTCAAGGTAATGGGTCTCTAACCGGTCTCAACTTGTAGATGTCAAGTTCTCTATAAGAGAGATTGATCATCCATTAGTGTTCAAACGATCATATGGTATACCAACAGGCGTGCAATTTTTTTTTTTTATGAAAATGAAGAGGTGGGAATGCGATCTATCCCTCTCGTACTTCATATTACTCTGGTATGACAAAATAATTATTCACACTAGATGACTTTATCGATCATCTGCATTAAAGTGTTAACAACAATATAATCAATTGATCAATCAACTTGTTCAAGTTTGATCGACCACCTAGACCTAATTGCCAGAAATGGGAATGAAAACAAGATCTTTAGTACAAACTGTAAAGTTTGAAAACATAGGGTATTTTAGAAAACCTCCATTGACTATTATTATGAAGTTCATTTTTTTAAAAAACGACAATTCCTTCTTAAGGTAAAATGATTGATCAATGGTCCCCCCCTAAAGAAATAGAGAAATAGATGATGCACCAAATGTGAGGATACCCGATGCATTGAGATGTTAATGTGATGTCGTCAAGCTATAAAACCAGATAGGATTAAATCAAGAGGTTTATAAATAAGGTTTGAAAAATACTTTAATAAGGTGATATGAGCTATCATACCCAACTAGGATTTGAATAATAACCTTATAACTAAGTGGGAGATGACTGATATAACTACTTTTGCATTAAAACTAAAAGGATGATACACTTATAAATCAAATCACCCAACATGATTAACCTATAATATGATATCTGACTAACTCTCATGATAAGAATCGCAGTGATTTTGTAAGATATACAAGGTGGTTGGCTAGTTATTAAGATGAGATTTTTATACCCATAACCTAGTATACTTTCATATTTACATGATTTTCCCTACATAATAACGAACTACACACAAAACCCTGAAAAATGACCTCCATCTATACTCGCAACCCTCTCTTATGTTAGCCAACCACTCCTGTAAGTTAGTATAACCACACTATGTCGTAAGGTTGATATTTTCGTATTTTATTTTATTTTTTAAATATTAGGCACCCATCCCCATCTTCATCATCAACCGTCCGCCAAACACCTCCATTGTCGTGCTCGCCATCCAACAACATGGATGAGGCCCTCCGTCTCCTCGACAATGCCCTCCTCCTTAGCCACCATCCCAACTCCCTCAACCTCAGCAACATCCTCCATTCCCTCTATCGCTCATCCCGCTTCCTTGAGGCCTACTGCGGTGCCCTCCTCACCTTTCTCCTCCAGATGACTCCCCGATAATCGTACCTCCAACATACTTCTCTCCCTCCAATCTCGCACCCCACTTCGGATGGCTTCTGGATGACCACAACTCCGACATCCTTCTCTCTCTCCTCCTATGATCTTGCACCCCCACTTCACCCTCTACGTCCTCGGTCGTCTCTCCTCATCCAAGCCTTCCTTCGTCCTCTCCCCATCTATTCACTGCCTCCTCATCTCCTAATTTTATGTTTCCTATGACCCTTTCATGGGTTACTACCGCTTTAGGGGCAATGTACAACCACCTAGCACCGTCTCTTAAATTGCGGTAATTGACGACTTCGCTTGTGGTGGCCACTTGATGCTCAAGTTGCAGCTGCTGATGAAATGTTTAAGAGAGGTGTCCCGCCCCGTGTGATCATCTAGAACACATTGCAAAAAAGATTCTTGAGAAAAAAGATGGTTGATGAGGCCAAGGCTCTTACACAACACCTTTGGGTAAGGATGGCTAATGAGGAGGACACCACCTCCATTGACGAGCGTACCCAATCCTCAAAACTATCCATTGATGTCATACCTGCCCCAACCTCTCACGCTATAATGGTTAACAAGTGTCCACAGTTATGGGTGTAATTCATGACTACGGAGGGAAAAGTGAGTAAATATGAAAGGATACATGTTTATGAGTGTAAAAATCCCTATTAAGATTTACCAATGAATTCTCGTGAGCATCGTCCTTACAATAAAGTATTGGTACCAAATGATAAGCATAAATAATGGATGTGAATCATGATGGCATCAGGTGTTATAACAATTTAAGGGATGAATCCATTGTCTTAGTTATATATTTTGAGATCTTATCTAGATCCATTGAGATTTTTATACATGATGCAACAACAAAAACAACAACAAAGTCTTTCCCATATTAAGTATGGTCGGCTACATAGATTTTTTTACCTCCATTCAGATCTATCTTGGTTCATTCTCGAACTTAGATCCAAATAACTAATTAAGATCCCTTTAGATAGTCTCCTTTCAACACTTCTTGGATATTCCTCACCCTCTATTAGCCGTCTCAACATCCTAAATCTTGCATCTACTAATTTGATGCATCAACTAGCCTCCTTTGCTAATGGTCAAATCATCTTAAGTGATTATCTCTCATCTTATTCTTTATCAAAGCTACATCAACATTCCTTCTGATCGCATCATTCTGAATCCAATCATTCTGTGTATGGTCACACATCATTTATAGCATTTTCATTTCACTACCGCCATTCTCTGCACATGTTTAAGGTTCACAGGTCAGATCCATAGAGCATAACAGGTCTCACGATTGCTTTATAATACTTCCTTTTGATTATTAAAAGGAATTCCTTCTCACATAGAATACTAGAGACTCCTCTCTACTTAGAAATCTGCATTGATTATATGAGCAACATTTCCGTCAATTTCCCCATCATGTTGCAATATATATCCCAAGTATGTAAAAGAGTCTTTCTTCTGAGTGTTATTTTCTCTAATCTTTACCTTGATTTGTTCACCATTGCTTCTATCAAATGTACACCCCATGTATTCAGTCTTAGCCCTACTTATACGAAATTCTTTAATCTCTAAGGCTTGTCTCCAAACCTCAAGTTTCTCTTTTACCCCATCTATAGTTTCATCAATCAACACAATATCATCAGAAAACAACATATACAAAGGCATCATATTTATGCATGATGCAACTAAAATAAATAAAGTTGAAGGAAAACGTCTTGTAGGTGTGTTAAATAATATAACGGAGGGTGACCCCATATTTTAGTAGAGAAGATCATGTAGTGATAAGTTTTCCTTGTATTTTTTATACGATTTAGATTTATTTTCCTCTTCTTATTGGTAAATCCCATGTATGCATCATGGAGATAGATGATATATTCTTAGCACGCTACTTTTTACAAAGGAAACACATGAGTTGGCATTCTCTTCAGTTTTTGTCGGCTCTAGCATATGCTCGAGAGGGTCCATCTTCACATGGTAAGAACCTTGGTACAATTGAGAGTATTATTTTTTTATGGTGACAACTAGAGCTATTACATTGTTCATGATTAGTATTGAATTTTGGGCTTGGACCGGGGCCTTCTTGGCTTAAATGTTGCATTCTAAATTCCCTCTACATAGTGTAGGCGAGTTCAAAATCAAACAATTAAGTGCTTATTTGAAATTAAATAAATGTAATAATTTTTGAAGGATATTTTGACTATGTTTTATAAGAATTATTATGTGATTCATCTACACAATACTAAAATTTTGGTATTTATCCTGAGCAAACACAAAACAATCACATAAAATAACAAAAATAAACCAATCTATAAAATGAGTTAAATGTAAATTATTAACTTGAAAAAAGCCCAAGGAATAAAAAATAATAAGGACTTTATTCTTGTATAGTCACATGTATATGATGCACAATCTTTCATGATTTTTAATAAATCCATGTTAAATCCATGATATGAAACCAACTCCATCGTATACATGTCAGTAATCTAACTCAATAAAAAATCCTAAGAAAATACTAACATGTATGTATTGCAAATAGACCCAAACCTAAAAAACCAAAGACAATCCAAAAAAATAACAAGGACTTAATTCTTGCATATAGTCACATGTATATGTTGCAAAATTTTGCATGATTTTTAATAAATTCATCTTAAATCTATGACATTAATTAACTCCTTTATATATGTATATCACTATTCTAATTCAGTAAAAATCCTAAGAAAATAGTAACATGTATATATTGCAAATAGATCCAAGCCCAAGTTTAAGCAGATTGTGAATCAAAAACTGATTATTTACCTCATACAGTCTGAACCTCTAGCCTTTAATTAATATGTGTTATATTATATATAAAGTAATATCTAGTTCAAAGGAGCCAGGTTTCATATGTGAAAACTGTAGCTTGGGACAATATTGTATGTGTGTGCGCTTCTTCATACATATCTTTTGCAAGTAAGTTGCAAAGGGAACCCAACATATGGGAGTGGTGGTCCGAGACCAACATGTGCAAGAAGGGCGACGAGGAAGCTTGGTCTAATCATGAGGTAGGAGAAGTTTCGGTAAGTTCTTTGTAAATATCATATCACAATACTTGCATATGAACCACATATTATTTGAAATGATCTTCTACCATTTACATTTCATGATCAATATATGGACTCTTTGCACAAAGATAGAATTGTACACTTTTTGCGGATCATCTTAGTTTTGACAGTGTTGTGTGGAAGCAATTACGTTATTGGCTAATACAATTAATTATTTTATTTAATATATTTTATGTTATACTTACAAATATGTGTTGAATATAAGGTATCATATGAGAGGGATGTCAGATCCTATCTTGAGGAATCATGCACTTGGTGGTCTTCTGCCATATTGCATAAAGGCTACTCAACTATCTTATTTTGGTGGATATTCCGGACACGTCTCGTATTCACCTCCTACTCTTGTATATCGTGGTGTATGTAATATACAGACCTAGATAATCGAAATGCGAGAGGTGATGGCGGAGATGCAAATCGACATCAATGATCTCAAGTAGAGTGTAATATAAATCTAAACTTCATATCATAGTTGGTTTTTGTCCTTACCAATCTATTTTTTTTACTTATATCACATAAGGCTCCAATCCAGCAGTAAGATGAAGATGAGGATGAAGAGGACCCAAAAGAGAAAACACATTCATAACAATGCTTCAAAAAGAGCTTCGCAAGAAGTTCAAGCAAAGCTTGACTTCCAAGCCCATTCGTTCAAAGAAGTGAAATATACGTCATTTCATGGATAGTTAAAATATCTTAATTTTAAATTTTAAGAACATTTAATTTTTTTGTATATTATATGTACAATATATATTTCCTTGTCATTGTAACTTTTAACAATTAGTTAGTTACTTAGTTTGTTTCTGTCTTTACTATTTGTAGTTAATTTTGCATATGCAATCAATATTTCAATTATGACTTGCGTTTTTATTTTATGTCTAAAACATGTTAAGTGGTCGAATTGTTTCTATACTGTATATTGAAGCTATGCAGTAAACATTTCAATTACAGTAGTGGTCTTGTGGCAGGTCGTAAAGGTCCAATGGGGCTTCCAAACCCAGACGAATCTGTACATTTTTACCAAATATCTAGATATGGCAAGCACATTGTCTTCGCCTACTCCTCGCCCAATCCTTGCAAGGAGGAGATGTTTGTGGGCTCGTTGGCAGACGCAGACGAGGATAGTGTGCTCACCTACAAAGGCTAGCGAGGACTTAGCCAACACAAGCCCGTGCCCCCCCATCGCTAGCGACCTGGCATTTAATGGCTATACTGGTCATTCACTACCTTGGTGAGCACATGACAAGGAGCAAGCGAGGACATATGTGCTCACCAAAGGTGTCTATTCTTGTAGTGGAGAGAGAAAGAGAGAGGAAAGAAGGTTCGTTGCTACCTAGCAAAATTTCGAGGGACCAGTGACCAGTCTTTTGATTCCTACTCACCTACATTTCCTTATAGTACACTATGAGAACAACCAAAAACACAAAAGAAGATTAATCATATTGATGATATTTCTCCTCTATATTTTTACCAATTCTTCAGTGATTTGAAGCAATATATAGAGGTCGACTTTTATCAAAGGTAATGGTTGCCATGGACTTAACATACCGCCCATGATCCATTTGGGGACTCTATTACCATCGCTTATCGCTCGTGTTCTTCACTATTTCAAACCTTCTCTCTCTCTTTGCAATTTTATTAATTTTTTAAAAGAAAAAATTATAGAAGAAAGAGTCAAATGTTAATTTTATAGATAGTGAAAGATAAGCTAAAATTTAAATCACATAATTTAAAATCCTATGACAAGAACTTGCGAGATGGCCATACGAGTGCTAAACGAGCAAGCTTAAAGCAAACGAGCAAGCAATAATTATACGCTAAACAGACGTTGACGTGGCTTTTATCCTTAAAATTCTAATCTTAATCCCACTTCTCACCAAGACATCGATATTGACCGGTCTCCTTGTTTTCATTATCGTTCGTCTCCCCGGTTTTTTTGTTTAAAACTAAAAAATATGGGTTTATTGCTTATCAAAATTAAAAGTTTATTTGTTTAAAATATAAGATATGGTTTTAATAACATCAGAGCCCTATACGTCTCCACTTTGGTCCCTTTTGTATGAAATAGAGGATCAATTTGTAAGTGTGATCATATTGATTGTGAAAAAAATATATATCGATTGTTAATTAGTGTATGATCTAGTATGGTATGTTACTGCAACACAAAAGACTAGTCACTATGGTTTTAGAAACTTTTAAAATATTTTGTACTTTATGTATCAAATTCACAATGATGCTGCCCTCGACATCCTTACATCTTCATGGAACAAGATGAGGACTACCTTAAAAACCTAGCTAGAGTACTAAATGAATCGTACATATAGATGTATACATGTCTGCTACGTATTGCCTCAACTTATCAAATGAGGAAGATTCGTGTACCACAAGCCTACGTGGGTGTTAGGTCAGTAGATATTGCTAAAACTCGATGAAACTCAAGGACTGAAAGGCAAAAGTATTTTCCCTTCTATATAGAATAACCATGTTGAATTCATTGCTCATATATTAGTAAACATCTTCGGAATACACTAAAAGTACCACTTACAATCCTTAGTGTTAAAATGATAGATATATTAAGATTGGGAGTCCTATGGAATTGAACAGATAATCTTAATAGAAATTGAGTTGTATTCTATGTGTAGTCCTAGTGAGAATAGAAGTATGGATTTGCAATTGTGTTATATATAGAGGGAGATGGGAGCATTATCTTCATGCCACAACAAGAGGGAATACCTCAAGAGGGAGGGGGGGGGATTTTTGCCTCATTCTACTTTTTAGTGATTTCTTTCTCCCGTGGTCGTGAGGGGTGATTGTAACATCTCGGAACATAGGCATAGTTTGTTATCAGGGATACTGACCCAGATAACTTATTGGGTTTGTGTCCAATTAGAGTCATTGACATTAACCCAAAATGCTTAAGCCTAGGTTGTCTAGTAGTAGCCCCCATTACTTATAAACTACTACCACAATTTGTGATCATTAGATGTGGTAATATGTTTAGAATGCTACAATGACCTTTGCTTATATTTGCAACTATTCTCAATAATAATGGCGACTTCACCTCTTGGATAGCATTTTCCTCCTAACTCTATGGTAGAAGTGACCCCTCCTCTTATGTAGCTCTTTCCACTATCAAAGGGGATCTGGCATCCCAAGCCCTAGACATGATCCATTTTCGGGCACTACTGGCTCATACAACTTTTGGGCCCAATCGGGGCCCTTACTCACAACCCAAAATGCCCAAGCCCAAGTTGTCTAATAGTAGCCCCACTGCTTATAAGATACTATCACACTTGATGATTACTAAATGTGGTACTATGTGTGGGTTGCTACACTGACCGACCACCGTCATATTGTGCTCTTATTCTTTTTCTTCATGTGCTTCTGTCGTAATAGTCAATTGCGCATCATCATGTGTATCTGGTGGTTCATTCCCACCACTATTATCCTAGAGGCGGTGATATTGAGGTGTGTCCCCAAGTTCAACATCATCATAGGGGTATGACTCAGAACGAGGCTCGATGCTGACGTGAGAAAGCAACACAACGGATATGCATTCATCAGAAGTTGTAAAGAATCGATAATTACAATGAACCGTTGAGCTCAGGAACATTAGCATCTGACTGAGGTGATCCAAAAGCTCTAGAATAGTTGGACATCCATATAGGGAGGATTTTGAACCAAATTTTCAGATCGTGCAAGGAGGTACGATAAAAAAATCGATGGAAAATTTACATCAAGGAGTGCATCATTTTCTGTAGAACCCGTAAATGATAAGAACAATTTCAACTTATGGCAAGAAATATTGAAATTTATACCCACACAAGAGGGACTTGTGAAAGATCTCGAGGACAAAGAAAAGAAGCTAGAGAAGATGAAAGAGGAAGAGTGGAAGGATATGAGGGATCTCACGAGCATTACAATACGATCATTCTTGGCAGATAACAATCTTCACGAAGTCATTAGATTAGAGGAATTATCAGAAACCTGTATGAAGCTAAATTTATGAAGAAAAAGCTCTATGGCATAAAGATTATTGATGGGACAAAGCTCGAATCACACGTGGATGAATTCAACAACATTCCGACAGATGTAGCCACAGTTGAGGAGAAGAACACACAAAGAGGTTATCTCTTCAAGGAGGAGTATAAGACACAAATATTGTTGAGTTCCCTTCCACATTCCTACGATCATTTTGTGATTACATTACTCCATGGCAAGGAGACCATCACATTGGATGGGATAGTTGCTTCATTGCTTATGTATGAATCTCGGTGGAGGTAGACGGATGAGGCAACGAATACATTAGACGAGACAGTTGCTTCACTGCTTATGAACGAGTCTCAGTGGAGGTAGACAAATGAAGCAATGGATGATGAAGGGCATGTGCTGGTAACCAAGGGTATGCATTCAAGTCAAAGGTGACAAGGTTCAAAGGTCGATCCAAGTCAGAAAGTCCAATCAGTTACTTCTATTATGACAAGGAGGGATATAAAATAGTCAATTATCCGAGACGCGTGAAGAAGAAATGAAAGAAGAATCCTGGTGATTCTGAATCTGATTGGTGAATCGATAAATGGCTTAATTAAGATGTATTTATTGTAACACAACCAAATATCAAGCCAACAAAATCAAGCTGAGTATCTTTGTGAAGAGAGTTTGGTTTAATTTATCTTGGATAAGTTCAAGGTCAAACTCAAAGATGAGCAATTAGGTTATCTAATTAGATCTTAAACACCTAGGTTAAGTGTAATCTAATGTGTATCTAGGTCAAGGATGTACAACAAAATGAGTGCATGATTTCTTTTTATAATGTTTTTATAATGCAATTCTAGTTAATTATAAATGCCACTCAATGTAATACAATGTAATAAATTAAACACCGTGTTAATCACAACAAAATATCCTGATTTTTATGTTGAATTAATTAGATTTTGGTCAACGAAATAGATTAACATGATGATGCAAAATCTAGATAAGGAATGAACTAATTGATCAATCAAACTATGATACATTGTACCTATTTAAATTGAGCTAAATTCATTTTAGATTTGATTAATAATCACTTAAACATGGAATGAAACAACAAGAATTATCTAAGTTAAATATTCAATTTGATGTGTAATATGGACTTAACATAAATTAATTATCACTAATCAATCATCGATATTATTCTGTAATTAATTATTGTTCAATGCATTAATTCAGAAAACATGTTGCATCTTACGAAAGAGAATTTAATAAGCATTCTAATGAGATCAAAATCATATTAATTGGATTCGAATTGAGCAAAATGTTCTAGTTTGATTCCAAGGAATTATTTGCAATAAAACCATACACAATAACTACTTCATAGATAGGCCTACAATGGACTAGAATACAATAAACAAAGGTTGTCGGCCTTATCTCATAAGTTATCCCATGCGTAGGGTCATGTTTGTAATTTTTGGAAGCCAATGGGACGCGGATGTAAATAGCCCAGGCAAATCACGCGAGGGACGCATGAGGTCTAGGCTCAGGCGACTAGGAACCTTTGGGCCATGGGGGTGGCAAAGACACCTCGTGGCTGGCTTGGATCTTCCCGAGGATGCAAGTCTGTAGTGAAGAGTCGGGTCGAGCACGGTCATTCAATTACAATGATCGAACATTGCATGTAGGCTACATGCATTCCCTCTCCTCCTCAAGCATAGGAGCTCGTGTGGATATCCGACGACTCCTCTCCTCTCCACCCACTTCGCAACGACTCGGTGATAGTCGAGGAACCAAGCTGAGGTCCTGGTGAAGAAGCAAGAGGGTATGTTTGCGAAGAATGTCGGAGCAACACGTCGATGCCACCTTGTCGAAGGGGAAGCACAAGACCAGTGTACCCTCTAATACTATGATCAATGCTAAATCAAAGTCTCAACATGGATTAAGAAGTATAACTTAAGTACATGGTATCGTTTTGAGGTGAAATGGAATTGGAAGAAGGGCTTAATTGAGGTGAAGAACATGAGCCTTAGTGGGTTTCTCCTCCTTGCAAAAGGAGGAAGATGACCGACATGGAGGGAGTTCTAGAGAAAAGGAATGATGATCATGAAGGTGTACGTGAGTATGATCGATGTGCAGTGAAGGTCAAAGTGTGATCATATGAACAAGATGATGTGTATACTGTTGTGAATAAATATGAGAAATAAAGGGAACAAGAACACTGAGATTCACCTGGAGTGAGAAAACAAACAAATGACGGAGGAATCAGATCAGCCTAAGATTTGAAGCTTCAGGATTTACAGTTTCTTAACAAGTCAGCTGAACTTAAAGCCCAAGTAGCAACAATGTAATGGTGATGTGATATAGTGATAACACTCTGGATCTCTCCGAAAAAGCTCTCACCGCTAGGGCTTCGCACAACATTTGTGTTGTCACCGGAAGAAGGTTGAAACTCGGGAAGTTTCTCTTGCAAAGGGCATATCGTCAGAAATGGAGATCGTTGATGGGTTTTGACCGCACTGTAGTAGTTAAAACCACCATTTCAACTGCTCGTGGTTAAAGAAGTTGAGGTGGACGATCACGATGAAGGATCGGGCATGGAAGATGGATGAAGGGACATCAGAGTAGTACCCATCTCGTGGTATGAGGACATGCAATACGTCAGGAAGAAATCGATGAATATGAGTCGACGAAAGGTTATGACCTTTGGTTGTGCCAACTGTCCAAGAGAGAAAATAATGGTACACCGTTGGATCAAGTGATCCAACATCCCACAATGGGGCACGTAGGGTTGAACTGGAGCTGCCTAATCATCAGATCAAGCAGTCCTAATTAAGGCAGGCTTGGAAGAACAAGGACCGATTGATCTAATGATCAGAAGACCCAAAATGCGGGCAGAAGCTTAAGAAAGTTCGGCCACTTGGTGACCTCTAATTGGGTCACGTGACCCAATGAAGACACGAAATTTGATTAGTCGAGATGGGAAAAATAATATGCAAAAGTGATGTGTCGTTGTTCTCAACCACTCGAATCGATCAACGAGAAAAATATTTTAAACCACTCAAAATAAGATAAATCAATCAAAACAATGTAAGCGGTCTTCGCTATTCTTTTTACCTGGTATAACGACCAGGGTCGAACATAAGGAGCACGATTTAAAAACTCGGTAGTCAAATTTCAGAAATGATTTTCAGTGGTTTTTGAATTTTTTATTTATTTATTTTTTTTAAAACAAGGCACAAAGGAATAAAGAAAACACACGACACCACACTCTTTTTGTATTTTTCAAAATAGTAAAAAATGCTCAGAAAATTAAAAAGAAAATGTTTTTGTGCTTTATATATTTTAAAATATTTTTAATAATTTTTCGCACTTTTCTGATGTTTATGTGATTTTATTAAAATCAAACAGTGCAAAATAGAGCAAACTATTCACAATCAGGAGTATTTTGCAATTTAAAAATCTTTAAAACGCTCAAAAATCCTGAAAATTATTTTTAAGAAAAACTAAAAAGCTATATTTACAATCAAAAACTGAAATCAATATTTTGAATTTTTTTACAATTTTTTAAAGATTTTTCATTTTTCACATTTTTTGGTTTTTATAAATGGAAAATACACAAAAATATGTCAGAAATTAAATAATACTAAAACAAACCTATATATTTTTTTGGGGAATTTTTAGGCTAATTTTTGCATTTTTATGGATTTTCCACTTTCGAGTAGACAAAAATACACTATTTTTTATTTTTTAATATATCAAAAGTCAACTAAAATGCTATGAAAATTTTAAACAATGATAAAGACTACAACAGGAACATACACCAATTTTCTCAGAATTTTTCGAAAAATAAAAATCTTTGTTTCAACGATAAAATGTGTGTAGTGCAAGTATGGAAATATAGGACATAAATGCAACTAAGTTCAAGTTCTGACATCAAAACACAATAACAAATAATCTGCAGATAAGATTCGCAATTTACCCACTAGCATGTGCCACACACATGATCTTCTGGAGCTTTAGTGCCTTTTTGCAATTTTTGAGTAACTTCAGGGGATTCATCGTAATGTTTCAGATTTTTTTATTTCAAAAAGCAACTCCCTTAGGATTTACTGTGCCTCCTTCGTATCTTCATGTCCAAGCAAAAGGGAGGTTCTTGGGAGAACATCCGCCGCCCACCAATGAAGGGAGGGCGTGGGGCACGATCGTGGAAGGGCGGTACGCCATGCGGTTGGGCGGCTGCCGCGTGGGCGATCTGGAATGCAGCAGGGGGGTGCGGTCGATCTGGGGGATTACGGCCCGCGCGCGCGGTTGGAGCGGCGAGGGCGCACGGCGCAGGGGCTCGGCGGGGGTTTAAGGTGGAGGAGGCGTGCGTACTGACGGGGAGGTGCGAGCCGTGGGGCGACGCACCGCCTTGCGTGCTGGAGAATGGTGCGCCGCGCATCGGCACGGACGACGCGCTGCTGCGCGGGGCTACTGGTGGGTGGCGCGCTGCGGAGGCCGCCGGGGCTGCCGCGCAGGCGGCTTGGTGGCCGCGTGGAGAGGCGACCGGCGTCAGGGGGAAGCGGGACCGGGGTGGCCGCAGAAGGCAGCGCAGGGCGGAGGGAGCGCCGACCGCTCCGAGTTGGGTAGCGCTGGCCGCTGGGCTCCCCTTTTTTATTAATTTTTTTTATTTTTTTTGTTTTTATTTTAAACTGCAACAAATGTTAGTAAGAAAAAAATTTATATTTTTTTGAAGCAAGAAATAAAGATAAAAAATGTAAACAATTTTTTTTTGATTTTTTATTTTCTTTATGTAAAGAGAGATGATAAAAGAATTTTTTATTATTTTTTATTTTCCTGCAACACAAGGGTTAGAAACAACAAATATATGTTTTTATTATATCCTGTAAAAATAAAGGTTAGGCAATAGGATACAATTTTTTTTAAATTTATTTATAAACAAAGGGAGTCGGTGAATGGGTCGGATCTTGGCGAAGTGGGAGGGAGATCTGTACCTCCGCCCACAGTGCGTGGTCGGAGGTGATAGATTGTGCGAGGTAGAATGTGAAAATGGTGGGATACGAAAAATGAGATGGAAATCGATGGTGGATCGGACGTAAATTATGTGGTGAAATTTTGGTTTTAAGATCTAAAATTTAATCACTATACCTACGCAAAAATTTAAAGTATGATTTATCTAGGAAAACACAGGAAATAAATTGGATCTCACCTCGGGGTTCGGAAATACCATGATGGCCTCAACGAGGATCGAAACGCTATCACCGGATGGCTCGGAGACTAGGCACCCTTCTTCAACAAGACGACACTCGGAGATCGGGCTTCTCTCCACCTAAGATCGATCGAGATAAAATGAAGGAGGAGGAGCCCATTAAAAAGAAGACAAAAACTAAAAATGGCAAGTATATACAAATAAGAAGTTTTTATTGGTTAATTAAAATTAATTAATTAATTAATTAATTAAAAATGAAATTCGGAATTAAATTAATTAAATAAATTAAATAATTAATGAAAATCAATTAACCACCTTAATGGTGGTCATATAAGGTGTGGATCAAATCTAAAATACATGGTAACTTATTAAGTCTATTAATTCACATATATCCAATAAATTAAATAATTGAATATAAATTTTGGAATTAAATTAAATTATTAAATAATATTAGATAATTAATTTTTTGATGATTTTTATTTAAGGAAGTTAGTTGTATACTCATATTATACACATATAATACAATATATATAGGTGCAAATAAGGAAATAGTTTTTCATAAAAGAATTTTTTTAAGTTTTATTTTTTTAATTTTTAAATTTAATGAAAAAAATATTTACAATTATATACATTATGTAAAGATAGATATTAATAAATATGTACAATAATAATTGGTTAAACTGCACAAAACATCCTAGAAAACCGACTTTTTAACCGTAACTCTAAAAATTATGAAACCACAGCTATTTGAAAGATAATTTAATTTAGAGTATGGTGGAAGTGAGTTTGGTTCAGTTTGAGCTCGTATGGAGCCGAAATTGGTGTTTCAATTGTCACTTTGCAGCTTTTTCTGGGTGCGATTATTTGCAATATATACATTATTTTATTTTACACTTATTTTTATTATTTACAACACATTTTTATTTATAACTTTTATTTATAAAAATAATTAATTTGAGGTCAAATTATGTACAAATAAAATAATGTAAGTTTTGTACAGATATACATGAAAAATATGTACAAGATATTTTTAGCTTTTTTGACAGAAGACCCCATCTCCCCCTACTTTATTCCTGGTCGATCAGGTCATATCTTGACCTTCTCTTGGAGTTCGGGTCAGTCTGTATTTATTGCATAAACACATCCTTTTCTTCTTCTTTTCTTCTTTGTTCTTTTATTTATGTACAAAAAGTGTTAAAAATGTAATTTTAGCAAATGCATGCAAAATGGTAATTTTATGCAATTAGTAGGTATTTATAGGTATTTGACTAAGAAAATGAGGCTAAAATAAAAGAATAAAGACGATGAATCGTGGATTCATCACCCAATCAAAATAAGAAGAAATAAATTAAATCTTAAGAAATAAAAATAAAATATCAAATGGAGTCAAATGAGAAAATGTTCAAAATGAAAGTGATTTATATTTTCAAGATCTACAACTTTCATGTAGAATTGAAAGTTAAAGTGTATAATATATATACTCAGTATTTTTGTAAGTATTTCAAATGAATAAAAATACTTATTTATTATTATTCGGTATTTTTGTTTAATAAATAATGTACAATATAATAAACATAATATTAAGCTAATTTATATGATTTTTAATAATGAAAACTCATAAAAATAAATGGAACCTTAAATATGGATAATGTGTACTTATTTACATACATTAATTGGCCTTATTTATTTACAAGATGTTAAATGTTAAATCAAGTGAATTAATTGTTAAGTTGATTAATTAATTTAAGATAGAGGGAGAATTAATAGAAATAAAGGTTATGATTCTGAATATGAGATTCATCACTGATGAATATCCATTTCATCACCTTTATTTTTTCATTTTGGCCTTCAAACCCTAGCTAAATGCAAGTGAAGAGTCTTAATTTCTATAAAATAACATTCATTATTTACATTGTAATTATTGTATAAAATGATGTATTAAATGACAAAATAAAAGAATAAAGAAAAGAAAGAAAAATAAATAAAATACCAAAGGTAGTGAATGACCCTAAACCCCAGGATCTAGGCATCATGATGACTGGATCGACAAGGAATAAAGTAGGGAGAGATAAGAGCCAATAAAAGAAATAAAATCCTAATTTTTATTCTCTAATAAATAGGGTTTTCTACCCATTTTATTTTCTTCTTTTTATACATAGAATCAATAAACTTTGAACGTGAAATTGTAAATAAAATACAACGAAAATACAAAAGTTATTCATTTTAAAATAATACGCAATTCAATAAACTAGCATATTTTGTTCTTTAAAATAAATTATATATTTAATGAAGATAGTTTCATTCAATTTGGAGTTAAGATGTAAAAGTTAGATTTTGGACCCTCATTATGCAATATAACTGAAGAAAATAATCATTATATTTATTTATTTATTTATATTTCCATTTTATTATATTTTTATAAATTTGGAAATATTATTTAGAATACATGTACATAACTAAAATAAACTAAAATAATAAAAAAATATATTGAAATAAATAAGTATACCATAATACATAGATGAATTGTATATGTATATATATAGTAAATATACATATTTATTTAAATATACAAATAACTTCAAAAAATACAATAAAAATATAGTTATGAGTATTCAAATAAGTTATAAATATATAAAATAAGTGTATAAAATAATAAGATCTAAAATACATTATAAAAATAAAATACTCATTATATAGGTAAATATACCTATATTTGTACATATAAAAATTAACACCTAATAAATTAATTAGAATAAATTAATAAAAATCATATAAAAATATTAAATAAATAATAAATACTTTTCATGTTCTGAGTTTTATTTAATTAAATCATTTATTATTTTATTTTTAATTTATATTCTTTTATACACGTTTTGTCTCCTAATGGCTTACGTGGCCTAATGAGGGGCCAGCCTTGGCTGGCCCATTGGTCAACTGGCCCCTTTGGCATTCTAGGCCTGTCAGCCTCGCTGACCACCTTTGTTCCTTATCTTTCCCTGTCAAACCTTGCACTCTCTGGGAATGATTCCTTTTTGACTTCTACTCCTCGATGGAAGCCCCGCCACACCAGCATCCATCCTCGATATGAGGATCACTGTGTCGAGCGATCTTCCTAATCTAACTAGCCCTTGTACATATACCTCGCCGGACCTTTGATTTACACTTGATCCCATTTTACTCTTGAAATAACCAAATTTCTCGATGCCCAAGGTCGTTAGTGACAACAACAATCTTTCCCTAGCATTCGGCGTGGAGGAAGAGAGTTGGAGTTGGTGATCCGAGCTCGCCAGCCATCTTCACTAGAGCTCCACCACAACTCCTTCTCCTTTGAGGTTGAGCCATAGTTTCTTATTTATTTGCAGTCCTAGCATTAATGTTAGCGTAGTTTAGCATTTATTTTATGTCATGATCATCTTTTATTTATTAAATTAGTCAAACCGTACTTCGTTAGTGCTAGAGCTTTGACCATTGTTTCTCGTGTACCCGACCATTATCTGTCGTACCTATTGCCTCCATCGCCTTGTCTTCACCCCAGCCACCCTCGCCCCCCTCAATCACCTCTAGATTGAGAGATCTGCTTTCCACCTTCATTGCTCACCAGAGAGCACCACTCCGACTTCACCTCACTTCATTTCCCCTCGAATAGACCCCCTGGACATCTCGTTTTGTATGCTTGAGCTAACCATGCAGGTCCTGAGGGTCAATAGCCTCATTTGAGGCATTTTTTGATTCCAAAGAGAGCTCTAGGAGACCATCTGCTCCTCTGACCTCCAGGGCCCCATAGTTGGGCTCTGGAACCTCCTCGACACCTACAGCAGCTTCGATAGCCTTACATGAATCTTCTCCAACCATCAGCCAGTCGGAAGCAGGTAGTAGTCACCCAGGAGCTCGTATCTAAAGTCAGCTGCATCGTGTTCTTCCCCAGTGCTTCCAAGAGGCTTCATCACCATATGATCGTACGCCTGCTTCAGACGCTTCAACCACCATTGGGATTATGTTCCATAAACCGTCCAATCTCCGCTATCCAACGTGAATCTTCATTGCGCGTCCTGATGCCACCACATGGATAATGAAGAGCCACAACTGTCCGATCGTGCATAAAAGGGGCATTTTGCTCAGCATCCCTTTAGTTTTGTATTTACTTTTTAGTCCTAAACCTTTGGTTTGTAGCGTAAAATGTTTCGTAATATTTGTAGAAACAACTCTGCTATTTTATTTGCTTCTAGGTTTAGTCCACGCCACCTCACATGCTCATACACATGAAGGGCTTAGCCATTTTGTACATGACCCCCTGCTAGTTAGATTATTATTTAGTCCATAAAATAATTAATTCTGCATTATATTTTTAGGAAAAATTGCACGTAGGCCCCGTACCTTTATGAATATTGCATTTATACCCCTATAAGATGTATTACATAGAACATATTTAGGATTTTTGTGTAGAGTCCCTTGTATTTACGATTTATGTTCTAGAATGCATTTAATATTTATTTCAATTACATTTAGCTCCATGCTCATCAATTTTAATTTCTTGTATTTTGATCATTAAAAATATCATTTAGCATCCAAAAATTGTAGGAAAATTATTTTAAGTTCCTGGACTCACATTAAATCACAAATATTTTTCTAAGGTAACTAAAATTAATTTTCTATTTTTAAAAACACAAAACATTGCATTTATTCCATGTTTGCATCTAAAAGTATAAATCTTTATTTAAAAATTCCAAAAAAATTAGGTATTTTTTATTACCGTATTTTATGTCTTCAAACCAAATATCACTAAAAATTACAAAAGAAAAATCCTAAAAATTTAAAAACCATAAAAACTTTATAAAAATTATTCAAAAATCCATAATCTTAGTTTCTACTTCTAAAATTTGTTTATTATATATATTATTTATTAAAAATTGTTGGAAAGCTTTGACATATTTCTATGTCTTTAAATTCCTAAACAATCATGTCTATTATTATTACTCACTGTTTTGACATTTTTTCTCAATTAAAATATAAAACATCTAGCAAAAATTATAAGAAAATTACAAAAATAGAGAAAAATATAAAAATGACAAAGATATTTTCTTTTGCCTATTTTAAGTATTTATAGCTATATTTATAAATACAAAATCCTATATTCTATATATATAGCTATATATACTTATATTATTATTATTATTAAAAGTATCAAAAATATTCTAAAAACTCTTAAAATAAAAAGGATTGTATCTTAGGGTATTTTTCTGAGTTTTATACATATTATATATATTCATATCCTATATATTTCTAATATAAAATACATATTATATGTATATACTTATATATACCTATCACATATATTAAAAAGATAATTAAAAATCTTAAAATATAAAAAAGATACAAAAAAATATAAAATTTAAACAAACAAAATCTGAATTAAAAATAAAAATGTACAATATTAAAAACCAAAAAAAATAAAAATCCCTATTAAAACACATCATTTTTTTATTGATTTTTTTGTCAATTTTATTGGCTATCTTTGTTTCTCCTTAGTGGTTTGACCCTAACACTTGCATACTATGCATATCATTTCGTAGAGTATAATAAATTTTAATTCACTGTACTTATTGATTGAGCATCATTGTGGTTAATTATTGATTGACACGCTTGAGTTGAGTATTGAGTGCTGTGAGAGCGACCAACACAACGATTAACGGATTCGACTTATCAGACACCACATTCCCTCCAAGACCAGACATTAGACACTTCAATTTTTGCATCCATCAAATGGCACCATTGTCGGGAGCAATGCGTATGATAGATTTTATGTGATTATATTTTTCATTATTTTATGTGCTTTATTTTCATTTTATTTGATGCAATTATTTATCTATACTAATCCATTTTCTCTCTTGACTTTCTTGCGAGGGACCGCATGGTGAAGGCGATTGACTGCCTAGGAGGTTGGTTCACCCGAGCTACGAGGAGAGTGGTTCTTCTTTTTGTATGCCACTTGGAGAGAGCAAGAGAGAGACCCATAGTATAATTTTAGCATAACCTTTATCTTTATTTTTGAGTGAGAGAGAGATATTTTTTATTTTCCATTATTAATTTGTAATAATATAGGTGGATAATTGAACATTCATGCCTATTTATAAAGTGATTGTTCACTTGGGGACTCACCAGATTTTTTGCAGATCTCATCGCCTTTATTTGATTTGTTTTTCATGATTTGTGCTTTTCGCCTTTGTTTTTATTTGTTTTCTGTGATTGAGCCTTTAGCATTTTAGGATTGTGTGATCGAGTAAGCTAGGTCCACACACCTAATATCTACATGTGCCTATAGTCTACATTTGGATCTAATCAAATATAATTTTGTGCTTCACGCTAATAGTTATTCCTTCTTAGGGTGATTTTACCATTTGCATTTCATATAGATTAGGTTTATAAATTTCTGTCTTGCATCTCGCATGGAAAGTGGGGAAGCACTATAAGTACTCTCCCTGAGCATTCAACATTTAGGCACAAGGATGAGATTTCCATCCTGTGTCACCTTGCATCGCTTTACCATCCTCTCCCTATGATTTTGAAAACTTAGGATAAAAATAAAATACAAAAAAATCGTTAGGGGCTTGATATTTAAAAATACTCAAAAATTTGAAAATCAAAAATCAAAACAAGGGGATTGTTAAATAAACTCTGACCCTAATTAAAAATCTTAACGGACTTCATTGTTTGGGGTTCACAAAGCCTTCATTGTATTCAGGTATGCTCTAGATAAAGTAAGACACGACTGTTTAGCCGAGCTCGATTGGGTGACGAGGGTCTTGCACTCCACACAGGGCAGTAGCGCAATCAATGTAGCAACCGCTCATAGAGACCAAGCGACTAAGCAACAATTAACCCACGCAATAGTATCATGCATAAAATAAGCAGGTGTGAATCAAAATTTATTATAAACCCTATAAATAAATATATATGTGACAAGCAGAGTAGGGTATTGAACATAGGGAGACATAGATATATTTTTTACATTAATTAATTAATTATTTATTAGGTTTTTGAATTAAATAAAATAATCTTTTTCCTTAAATATATTAATTTTATATTTTTTACTTAATTTTTATGATTTTATGATTTTTAATTGTGTTTTTAATATAATATACATATATATACCTACATATAAGCAACATATATAATATAAGTAATACATATATATATTATACAAGAAATGTAGAAAAATCATAAAATAACTACAAGAACAATCCTACGATATTCTTTATTTTTCTAAAGGTTTTAAAATATTTATAAGGTTTTTATAATAAATATAATATTTATAGCAGATATATAATATTATATTTATATATAGGATAAATAAGATATAATAGATTTAAATATAAGTAAAAATAGTCGAAAATCAAAAAAGAAAATATTTTAGAGTTTTTGATATCTTTCAAATATTTTTGTGATTTTTCCAGAATTTTACTAATTTTATGTATTTTTAAAGTCCCAAAAATAAAAAATCAAGACTTTTTAAATAGGCCAAATTATTTTGGAATTTAAAGAAATTAAATACAATCAAAGTTTTCTAAAACTATATATATAATATATAATATAGAGAAATTTCAAAAGCAGAAATAAATATTTTTTTGATAATTAAAAGATTTTTATAATTTTTATAAGGATTTTGGAGCTTTTTAATTTTTAGTGATTTTCTTTTTCTATTTATAGAGATTTTCGGTCTAGTGGTGCAAAATATAATAGTAAGCAAATACTACTTTTTTGGTATTTTTAGATATGATTTTTATATTTTTTTGGGATTTTTTAAAGCAAACAGAAAATAAAACATGTTATTTTTATTTTTAAATAATAGGGAGAATGCCTAAAATGCAAACCTAAAATTATGGTTTGAGAGATCAAGGTAGCATGCACATTAATCTATTTTCTCATGATTTTCTGGAGCACGGAAGATAGTCATAAAAGTTAGACAAATATGCACAAAAATGTTTAAACTGTAGAGGTCGTATTTACAATTAAAATAAAAGGCAGGGGTCTACATGCAAATTTCTAAAAAGTTTACAACTTATATTTAAATTTTATTGACTAATTTAAAATTACAAAACCAAGGTGTACCCCTGCAAATTGCCCACCTCACGTGGCCGCCCACATGAGGTGATATGGCATAGACCCCTAAGCAAATATAAATAAGAACTTGGATTAAAAATAAATAAAAATAAAGCGAGAGGGGGGTATCTGTACAATTTACCCATTTATTTTACACAATCCAACAGTCAGGAGCACCACGTGGGCGTACTTGAACAGATCGGGCGACTGGACGAAGGCAAGGGTCTAGAGGTTTGAGGAAGAACCGAGAATAAAACTTGCCTATCCTCCCTTCGATTGTGAGTAGCTCCTCGTCTATGAAGGATATGGTTAGATCCTCAAGCGCATCACGGAAGCGTGAGCGTTGTATCGAATACGACGAGGAGCGACTAGTCGCACTAGTTGCTCGATGCAGCGGAATTTAAAAAATTTTATTACGACGAAACCACATGATCCAAAAATACTTCTCGGATCATCTTGTCTAAACCACAAACAAGTAATAGGATACCTATTGAAGCGTGGTTGCGATCAAGTCTCTAAACGAAGAGACCTCCTGTTTCAAGTCCGATCCGATGGAGGAGACGCTTGCGAGCGCGGGGATGAACCGCATGCTTCTCGCAATCCATGTTGATGATCCAAGCGGCGGATCTCCTGATCTCGACACACGAGATCCGACATCTTCTTCACGAGCGAGGTGCACCGAAGGAGACGGAGATCCACGAGCAGAAGAACGGGCAGCATAACAGCTATGCCGCGACGATGGAGAACCTCTCTTAGGTCATCCATGGTGGACGACCACATGAGAGGGAGAAAGAGGGCTGTCGAGTAGAGAAAAGAGAGAGAGAGATGCTTCTCAAGCATTGTGTGTAAAAATAGAGAGCATGGTATGCCTCTCAATTTATAGGGTTTTGGGATCCATGGATCTCAATCCATGTGACATATAAAATCAATGGATGGGATTGATTTATGTCAATCCAATGGTCAAGATTATTGTTGGTAAAAACCAACAACATGTGATTTAATTTTGATAAAATATATTTGATAAATCAAATAAATATTAATACCAAATTAAATCAATCAAATAAGGAGAGAAAATACAAAGGAGATCAACCTTCCCCTTTAGAGGGAGGTGACGGCCACCAATCCCATAAGGGATTTGGTGCCGCCCCCTCCTTTCCTAATGGGAGGGCAATCTCATGAATTCCCATGAGATTGCACATCTCCTTGATTTTCTCTCTACTTATTTTCCAACAACTATTTGTTGGGATTTTTATTCACCAAAATAATTCTCAATTAAATTTGGGAACATTGCAATCTTGACATTGGAATATTGTGAATCATATTCACAACCCAAAACAAAATGTAATTTACATTTTCAATTAATTAGACAATGTGTATTCAATACACATTAATAATTAATCTACTAATATAAATTATATTTAACTCTCTTTAATACATTATAAATCACATTTATAATATATTATGAATAATTGGATATTACTATCCACATTATTCTTATCCATAATAATTAAATCACATTTAATTATATTGGATAACTTATTCTTTTGTGCTCAAATAATATTAATCACATTCACATTATTTACATCTTTGATAATTAAATCATATTTAATTATCTAAGATAACTCTCCTTATAATATGAATCAAGTTCATATTATTCATGATAATTAAATCATATTTAATTATCCATTTTCTCATTGCTCGGATACATATATCAACAATAGAATTATCCATGAACTCTTTCAAGGATAATGCGCTTTATCCGCGAATACTTAGAGATAAGGACAGGGCGATTGTATTGTTCCACATATAGTGACTTGGATATTGAGATCATATCTCAAATCCAGATCGCGGGCCTCCCATAGATGCCTGATTAAATCAAGTCCGCAATCTAATCTTCTCATTGCATCTGAATCACATTCAGATCAATGTCCTACATTTGGACAAAGATCAGATTACTTCTCTATTGAGAGGAGTCACTAAAATCCAGACCCGTTTCATAACTCCCTAGGAATGGAAGCGTCATGGTTATACAATCGTTTATGATCACATCACCCTCAGGTATTCCTAATACCTATACATCCTGCATACTGGAAGACTCAGAATAAACCCGAAGTATTTGATCAACTTTACACTGTCTACTTCAGGGTTCTATCAGTAAGTTTCTCATTCGACCATTGGAAGTCGGTATCGATCATATACTTTCCAAAAGCATATATCATACCTAGGTCTTGATCATATACTTTCCAAAAGTATATATCAAACCTACAAATTCAGTCAAGCTTCCAAAGCGAGACGACCATGCGCATGGAATTTGATTCTTCCCAATATCTCATGAGTGAGCTCATGTCTTCCGGTTCAGTAACTGAACCTGTATGATCCCTTTGAGAGATCGTATTACTCATATGCCCTTATATGCACACCAGCGCACCGGTGTATAGACCTTGATTAGATCATGAACCTATTGGTCTGCCAAATGTACATACTTAAACATATAGTAACACATCTGTCTCCGGTCGGAGGATGCGTGCCTGTATCGTGACAGCATACGATATAGGACTTTGGTTATCTCGATCTCGTTAATTCAACTCTTTGACCTAACTAATCTGACACCTCTGAATCTCTATTCCTATGTAGAGGACCTGCATCAAGAGGTCGGTCAGATATCAGCCTAACTGAGATAGGATTGCCATCTCCTACTCTGGCTGGAGATCATCTCTTAACAATCATTTGATGGTGCTTGACGAGTCCTCAATCTAACTCATTAGATATTCATCTAAGCACCATCCTCTATTGATTCAATAATTGAATCAACAGCTGTATGATCATTAAGATGGCCATGGTACATAACCCTAATTGTACTAAGGGACCTATTATGCAAATTATGTATTCTTCATTTCAGATCAGGGAATGATATTCGCAATAATATTTATTGCATAATGGCTCGTCGTGGGCTCGCATGTCCAACAATCTCCCACTAGACCAAAGAGCCATTAATGGGCTAATCATTTAAACCCACACTCATGTGACAATCATAGGCTATTTAGAAAATAGCTAGGTAAGTTGATCAGTCACTCTGTTCCCGCGAGACTACGCCAAGTCCTTTTACGGCACTTGCATATCCCCAGTAACAGTGTTCGCATCTAATGCGAATGTTGCATCTCATGCAACCAATACTCAATTTTATTTAAAGCTATTATAGGGTCCGTGACACTATAGCTTAATAATTGTTATAACCAGTATTTCCATAATCCTTATCAGAATACCTTCATCCCTGGAGATCACTATCTCCAAAGTTAAGACCTTTTAGATCACTATCTATAAAGTCTTAAGTACTTGAAGATAAGACTTTGAGATCACTATCTCAAAAGTCTTATCATCTATGAAGATTTGTGTTATTATCGCAATCAAGTATTTTATCTCCATAGTAGGATTAGTAACAGTTTACTACTCCCACTGCATGTCAGACATCTGGTATTCGTATACATCCAGCATACACTCAGCTTCTCGTAACTGATGCACAAGTGCAAGCAGTTCTAGCATTCACTTTCTCAGCTTTTTGAGGTGCTATCCCTTTAAATAGGTCAGTACCATATCTTAAGGGATGGAAGCCTTTCTTGGAATTTCTAAGAATAGAATATGTCCAAGGTGTACTACAAAATGTGACAGTCCCAATATCCTTTTTCTCTTTGCTTCTGAACAACTTCAGAACTAAGATCTAAGAGGTATCCTTGAGATCATATCTCGAGGTATGGGATTACCAGATTATACAACACTTATTATTATCATCCTTAGAGCATTCCAAATGATCAGGATAATATCTACATTTAGCACGATGAACACAATGGCACTCCCACTAAGCTTCACATGGTTCATCAAGATTCTATCTGAAATCATAACATTTATAATTTCATCAAATCTTATGATCCAACTACAAGAAGCTTATTTGAGTCCAAAGATGGAGTTCTTTAGCTTGCACACCTTGCTTTCCTCAACCATGAAGCCCTGGGGCTACTTCATATGAATATCCTTAGAGAGGTATTCATAGAGGAATGCAATCTTGACTCACATCATGAAGATATCATAGTCAAGTTGTGTAGCTATAGTTAGCAGTATTCTGATGGGTTAAAGAAAAGTGACCGGAGAGCAAGTTTCATCGCTAGCGATGTCTTCTCTTTGGTGTGTAGCTCATGGCTACGAACCGTGCTTTGAAGGTCTCTACCTTCTCATCAGGTTCCCTCTTTCTCTTGAAGATTCATTTACACCTTGATGGGTCTTACCCATATAGGTGGATCTTCGAGGGTCCATATACAACACTTGTATATGAAATCTACATTAGACTTTTATTGCTAACATCCATCTTTCCATGTCATGATCCTCAGGAACTTCATCACATGAAGTCCGATCATTTTCACATGGAATACATCCTCAAACTTATTCGAAGAAGTATTAATGTTTCATCTTCAATTATTCTTTTAGTTTCTGATTTCAGGAGCCTCATTATCTTCTCAAGATTAAATGAGTTCCTTTACTTCATTTTATCTTGATTCTTAAGAGAGTCATCCTCTAAGAATCACATTCTCAGATATGAGATCTTTTAAGAATCTGAAGGTCATAAAGTAGGTATACAATACCATCCTTTATTTTCCTAATGAAGTAGCACTTTCTAGTGCTAGATTCCATCTTACATGCATGAAACCTTATTAAGTATATAATGTAGTCTCTACTACATATATACCTTTGGAAACTAAGAGATAATTATGCTAGGATTAATCATTGATTAAATCATGTCACACATGATCAATTGTATCTCCCTACAACTCCATTGAGTTCAGGTTCATTAGGAGGATTGAGATAGGAATGATATTCATATCTCCATAAGGTATTTCTTGAATTCATCTAATAGGTACATGCTACCTCGGTTAGATCAAATTCATTTCATCTTCCTTCAAACTTTGGTTCTATACCAAAATTGTGAAATCTTTGAACATTTCAAAGTTTTCTAAGTGAAGAGAAGAAATCTCATATCATACATAATCATTAACAGATATCACATATCCATAATGTCTACTATGATATAGATGATCTGCACACATCAATATGTATGAGATCATGAATACTTTGACATCTTACACCTTTCCAAGGAAGGGTGTATTGGACATTTTTCTTTGAATA
Source organism: Ottelia alismoides (assembly GCA_037367405.1). NCBI lineage: Eukaryota > Viridiplantae > Streptophyta > Magnoliopsida > Alismatales > Hydrocharitaceae > Ottelia > Ottelia alismoides. The sequence continues at coordinate 448,275 of JAZKJV010008750.1, forward strand.
TAATATTCACAAGTATGTGAGATTTGAATCTTTAGACAATCTAAAGTTTCATGTCTTACTAGTCCATTGATCTCATCAACAGACATATGTCCAAAACTTGATGCCAGATCATTGTCAAATGATCTTCATCCTCCTATTGATCTTTAAAGGTTTAATTTTCAGTATTAGAAATCTTAATGAACCATTCATTAATTTTCTAATTTAATAGAGTCCACTAGATTTTAGATTACTATCTGAAATATCTCCATCATAAATCTTTATGACAGATTTATTACAGAATTCATGTTTATATCCAACAATTAGAAATAAACAATGAGTGTATTCTAATATCTAGGTCATACAGATATTCTCTAAGACTAAGGGCTCAGACTGAAAATATGAAGTCTATTGATCCAATGGAAATTGTTGCAACACTTGCATTACTTTCAACATGGATGACCAATAAACCATAAGATCAAATTTTTTTTAATATTCTAATACATATGCAACCAATTGCAAGTGTTATTAGAAGAATGAGATACAACTATTAGACTTTACCTTATCAAATAAGTAAGTCAATTTCAATGATTAAATGTAGGCTATTCTGATGTATTATCTGATTCCTTCTCTAAGGATTCTAGATAGATTTGATAGTCATACTATCAATACATCAACATATTGCAGTATTGGCATTCATCCAACTCTTTGGATGTCATGTGGAAGTCACAGAAGTACAGTCAACTCTTTGACTATACTTCTTGCTTGGGTCCAACCCATGCTTCCACTGCGCTCCCTTTATCTATAAACAACCATTGCTTAAGACTAAGGACCTCTTATGTTAAATTCAAAAGAATTTAATGTAAGAGCATTTCGACATTTATACATGCTTCACCCAATTCATACAATATGAATATTATGAAGCTTCATGAATGACTAGAGTATAGACAGTAGAATGATGACACTCATCATCTACATCCATCTAAACTCTTAAAACATAGGTTCAGGTAGGTATTCAAATAATTTGAATACATCATCTCTTATAGAGATACCATTCTACATGATGCAGAGAACCATGTCATTCATGATTAAATGTTAAGAGCACATATGTATGCCAGAAAATCTTTATTGATTTTATAAGGATTATTTGATAATTACGATCATCATCGACATGTCACTTCCAAAGTTCATTCGATGATATCAAGACTTATAGAGACATACAAACCCTAGGGTTTTAGTCCTATTATCTTATTTAATTATCACTTCTCATTATTATGAGGAAACTTTCACATTGCAACCACATACATTATGTGTCCAATTGCAAGTACAATATCTGGATCAAGGGTCCAATCCAAGATATTTTACTGGTTATTATTGAGTATATCATTGAGTAGGATTAATGAAGGATTATCTGAAATAAGAAATTTGCATAAACTTATATAAATATATAATTTACTTTGATTTAGGAATTTTTATATCAAAATTGTCTTGCCTTGTTGATATCCATCCCGCACCCTTAGTTAATTCGAGCAAATTAATGTCTAAATTAATTAGATGTCGTTCGTTGCAGTCGGATACGAGAGGGCTAATCAAAAACCACTTCAATTAAATTCAAGTCAATTTCAAGCGGTGATTTTTTTTACTTGGTAGTGTCCAAGGTCGAACTCAGGGAGGCATCTGTCTCCTTAGGTAAATTTTAGCAAAGTTCAAAGTGTTAGATTTTCGGGGAATTAATTTTTTTTGTTCTTTTTCAATTTCTATGCAGGACACATGCAGTCAGCAGGCCAATATGAAGTTAATTCAATTAAGATATCAAATGGAGTCCGAAAATTCTAAAAATTGTCCAGATGATTAATTATGATAAAAATGAACTATCCTAATTGTTTTGGAATTTTTAGACACTAAATGAATTTACTGTGAATTAAACATGCAGACATGGTGATTTTCACTAATTAATTTTTAATAAATAACAAATCACATTTTTTTGGAGATAAAATTATCCTAGATAGCTCTAATGATAAGGAATCCAGGAAAATTGACAAATCTTAATTTCAATGTGAAATGAATTTATTAAAACTAAAGTAAGAAAATCACTCAACAATTTATTCAGGCCTCGATATGTGTGCAAATGACTTGAAAATTTTATGCAATGTTAAGTTCACTGTCCTAGAGCTACTGTGAATTTTTGAGGATTTTTGGAATCACAGAAAATTAATTAGAAATTAAAAGGTGTCACTGGGCAAATTAATACACAATTCAACCAATTAATTCATTTAAAAATCTACTGTAATTACAAAAATATGACACGTGGCACAATAGATAGAGGACAAGTTTCTCAACAAAATGCAACTTTTGGAATTTAAAAAGGATGTAAAATGCAACCTAGGGATGCGTGCAAACATAGGGGTGTAAATGCAATACAAGAAAATAAAATTACATAAAGCAAATATGCTGACAGGGACTTAAATGCAATTACCTATAATGCTGGGGACTGGTGTGCAAATTCTCCACAAGGCACGTGCTCCTCACGTGGGGTCTGCTTCACAGGGACCTCTTTGCAAATATGAAAAGTCCCGAGGGCCACTGTGTAAAATTCCCAGGCCGCACGTGCTCCTCACGTGGGCGGCCTAGGCTCGGATAGCTGCGGAGGCTCGGGGCTCGGCTCGGGCGCTTCTGGAGGTCTGGAGTGAGGCTTGGGCGATCCGAGCCTAGGTTCGGGGAAGAGGCTCGGACCAGTGCTGCGTGGTGCGTTGTGGACCCTTGGATCAAGCTCGATCCAACGGATGGCGGTGAAGAATCGTGGCGAGATCTCATGCCGTTAGATCTAAGTCGATCCAACGGCTCCTGGCTCGCGATGGAGAGGGCGACGTGGCTGACGGACCGCCGCTGGATCAGATGATATATCCAACGGTCCTCGGCTGCTGCGGCGGGGGAACACGTGGCTCACTAAGTGCCTTTAGATCTGAAGGGATCCAACGACTCCTGTGAAGCTCGGCTGAGAGGCGACGTGGCAAGACGACACCCGTTCGATCAAGGTGATCGAACGGCAGCTGGGGCTCCTCCTCCGATGGTCCTCCACCGCCTGCGGAGGAGATGGCGGGGCTCCGGCGACAAGGCCTTTGCTCCGCCAGTCCTTCCTCGTGTCGATGAAGCTCTCCGACTTGTCGGAGCTATCCCAGTAGAAGCGTGGCGATGCAGCGAAGGCGACGGTGATCTCAGGAGTTGGAGAAGGTCGTCGGATGCTGCTGGCGACGAAGCTCGAAGATGACTCCGGCGAAGCTCCGTTCAGTGAACAGATGGGCACCTGCAAGCGTTAGAGAAGGAGCTGTAGCTCGTGCGTGCAATCGTGGAGGTGGGTGGATGGCTGGCGAGGCCTATGGCGGGGGGAGATGATCTGGCGACGTTGCTCCGGCCAAGTGGCGGAGCTGGAGATCGATGTACGGTGCGATGCGTCGTCGTCAAGCGTAAAGGTGACCGCGAAGATGGGAGCTCCGACGCGGAGCTCGGCGGAATGAAATAGAAGCGAGAAGGTGACCGTATGCGTCGAATAAAATGCGAGAAATCGAAGAAAAGATGAAATGAAGATCGATCGGGGATGGAGGCGTTCACCTGGGGATTGGAGCTCGACTTTGAGTTCCAGGTCATCGCTCGAAGGGGCAGTGGGTCCCTGAGCTCAAGCAGCGGCTCGACGGAGGAGGGATGCGACTCGGCGGTGGCGGAGGATCTCGCCGGAGAAGACGCTCGTCTTCGCTTCGAGGAACTTGCAATTCCTGTCACCAACTGGAAGCTCCGAGCTCGGAGTATCTCTCACGAGGGGTGGATGGGTGCGATGATGGCTGGTGGTGGAGTATTTAAAGGTCGAAGGTCTCGGCCATGCTGACGATGGAGCGATGTTTAAGGAGTTCGTGGGAGAGAGCTGGAGGTCGACGTGGGTGATGGAGTAGCTGGCGAGGATAAGGGATGAGTGGGGGCCATCGTGGAGTTTGTGGTGGTCGTCTACGGTGGTAGAGGCGCTGCCAAGAATAGGAAGGGGTGCCCCTCCCGCAAGGCGGAGAACGTGGGAGAGAGGGGCTCCCGAGGTAGGAGACGAAGTTTCCACCGTTGGATCTTGTGATCCAACGGTGGGGATCGAAGCGGGGTGGAGCGGCTGGATGAAGATCTGGTCGTGGCGATCCGAGCGTCGTGAAGCGGCCACGTGGTGCAACGGAGATGGGGCGTGAGCGGACGGCTGTGATGAACAATGGGTGTTTAATTGGGCGGTCCAGATGCCTGCGGGGCTAACGGCTCAGATGAAGAGACTGGAGCGTGATCTGATTGCGGAGGATGCACCACGTGGCATGATGAGGGAGAGGCGCGAACGGGCGATGGAGATGAGGCGGGGGTTTGATCTGACGGTTAAAGTAAAGGGCGCACATGGTAGTGGCTAGGCCGTTGGATCTGGACGATCATCCAACGGCTGAAGGCTGCGGCGGCCTGGGCAAGGGATGCGGGCCGCGTGGCGCAACCAGAGGGCGCCACGTGGCCTGCTGTGGTTGGCTGGACCAAAAAATAAAGGTAGAAAGAAGAGGCAGCCGAATTTGGAAAAACTCAAAACATAAAAGTTGTAGATCTCGATGAGATCTACAAGTTTTATGTTGACCAAAGACGGAGATGAGGTCAAATATGATACATAAATATAAAGATACCAATATACATACATGTAGTATACAAAGTGGCCCAAAAATCCAACTTCTTCATACGAGCTCCAAACTTGATGAAATCGGTCTCATTTTAAAGGTCTTTTAATGTGTATTATTCTAAGAGTGAGTAGACCTATTTTGGAGTTTGTATGAGGGAATTATGTGTATTTTCTGATCCAGGGATTCTAAGGCTTTGTTGGCTATTTTACAAGGGGGATTTTTGGCTTTCTTCCCTATATTATTAACTAAGGAGCACATATAATAAGGAAGAGGTTATTTTAGTAAGTGGATATTTTACAAGGGATTTTGGCTTCTTATTTAAATGCAAATGGACTGCTAAAATGCATGTATTATGTATGCATGCATGAATGCTATTTATGCATTATAAAGGGAAATATGCCTCTATTTACTCGTGAACAAGGCTCTATTTTTGACTTTCCCTATACTTAAACCTTGCTCGTCTCCGAGCAACTAAATGAAATGCAAGAGTGAAATGATTTTTGGTTCCATACCAAGGTCATGAACAAAAGTTAAAAATGGAGCTTGTCTCGATCTTTAGATTAGTTGTGTGGCGGAACCTTATTTGGACCTGAACTTAAGACCTAACAGACTTCAAGTTCCACAAGTCTTCTATTCAAGACTCCTAAATAGTCAGGTCAGAACAAATACTCAAACGCAAATTTCTGATGACTATGATTCTTACTTGTACTGTGTAAGTGAGGTATAGCTCTCCACATCAGAAATGGCTAGGAAGCAGCCTCCTCTAACAAGGTAACTCAATAACCCGGTCCAGTAACTCTTTCCTCAAGGAGCGGGGTATTCTCTTCTAAGTTCAAGTGCAACCAACTCAAGAGGAGGGGGTAGAGAAAAGAATGGACGGTGGCCAGTGTAGCCACCTATCCCGGGATGCTTGACCAGTGTAGCCAAGTCATCCAGCTGCATTTTCTTTGCTAATATACATACTCCGACAGGTATTTTTTTTACTTGGACCTGTCTGATTTTTTTGGAGTTTTTGCTTTTTCTTTTTTTCTTTTTTTTAACAAACTCATACAAGGTGCAGCATGTACATCAGGAGTTGTTCCTCTTGAGTCAGTAGAATATCCCTCTTTTGAAGCATTATTGCAACCCACAGCATCCTGTCCTTAGATGTCAACACCACCAGACTAGGTTGAGATGCACTACCCTCCTTAGAGGAGGACGGATGTTTCCACCCGTGTGCTACTCCAAGCTAAAGGATTCTACCTCCTCACCACCTCATCAATGAAGAGCTACGTGCATAGTGCTTGTCCAAGTTAGGTCATTATCTAAAAGAATCCTGCGTATGCACGAGATATTCTACTTAGACTAATCAAGATGACATGTGAACATAGACTTGCGGACTCAAATAATTAAGTCATTTGACCTGAGAAATCTTAACTCCATATCCTATAAGGTTCCTCTGAAATTAGGTGGATTAAAGTCAAATCAAGTCCATCCTCAACATCTACTCATAACTTGGTTCAGAACCCACTAGCTTTCCACCTTGCATATGCAAGATATGCAGATGAGATGCAGATGACATGCTATGAAATGCAAGACTCTTTTTTTCAAGAGTAAATAAGAAGCCATTTTTTTTGTGTGTATGTGTTTTTTTTGTGTTTTTTTTCAAAACTTTGTTATACCTCCTATGTTACAACAATTTACAAGAGTTTATAAGTATTATACAGATTTTACAAGTGTACATTTTTTTTCAATTTTTACAAAAGTTACAAGTATAAATTTTTTTTTCAATTTTTACCCACCCGTAATTATTGCAAAAAAATATACAAAAATACGCGAAAATACGAGCTATGGGTAAAGTATATATGTAATATATACACGCCCCCCTATACTTAGCGTGTGTTATGTCCTCAGAGCACGAAAGCGACTAAAAAGACATAGCTCGGGCTAAGCGTAGGAGAGCTAAAAAAATATAGAAGTCGTCCCGCCCCCTATACTTAGGTTCTGGCAGCCTAAGTGTAGAAGAAGATCAGAAAGTGGGGCGGACGAGGTCAAGGAGAGAAGTGGATGAATATACAATGCGGGCATCGGTTCCCCCTATACTTAGGCTCAGGTCAGCCTAAGTATAGGACGGAAGTGAGTATGAGGACCAATGTGATCTGGAGAATGTACAAAGAACCGACTCAAGTGACTCCTCCCCCCTATACTTAGGATCTGGTCATCCTAAGTATAGTCCAAAATAGTGATGTAATGAGACGGGGATGAGTTACTAGAGTCGCGGGGGGGGGGGGGGGGAAGGAAAGGATATGATATATACAGATGAGTCGATCTGAATCTTTCGAGATGCTGCGGATGGCTGGAGTTCACTGCTGCAAGGTCTCATACGCGGCTCGAGGTGTATTTGTTGTATCTGTCTCGCGCATGAATACAATCTCCTCAACATGGACTAACTGCTCATTGGATTCGACGAAATGCTTCAACAACTGTCCATTCACTAGGAATGTCGGTGCGTCATCTGCGAGATCTGAGATTTCGACACATCCACTATCATGCACCGTACGGACGACAAATGGTCCTGTCCACTTAGACTTCAACTTGCCTTGGAAAATCTTCAGCCTAGCATTGAACAACCATACCTTCTGTCTAGGAACAAAGGTCTTTCGTCTGATATATCTATCATGCCAACGCTTCACCTTATCCTTGTACACCAAACTGTTGTCGTATGCTCGGTTTCTGACTTCCACAAGCTCATTCAGATCCATGTCTCTCTGCTTCTGTCCCAGGTGTGTGTTCCAGTTGACCTTCTTGATTGCCTATTCTGATTTGTGCACTAACTCTGCGGGCAAATGGCACGGCTTTCCGAATACCATTCGGAATGGGGAGGTGCCTAGCGGTGTCTTGTAAGCTGTCCTATACGCCCAGAGGACTTGATCCAAGATCTGAGACTAGTCCTTCCTGTCTGGGCGGACAAGCTTTTGCAATATGATTTTCACCTCCCGATTCGACACCTCAGCCATACCATTGGTTTGTGGGTGGTAAGGACTCGCGACACGGTGTTCGATTCCGTAGTCCTTCAGGAGTTTCTTCACCTCCCGATTCACAAAGTGGCTACCCCCGTCAAATATCATCATTTTGGGGATCCCGAACCTAGAGATTATGTGTTCTCTAATGAATTTACAGACAGTTCTGTTGTCTGCGACTCGGGTCGGGATAGCTTCCACCCATCTGGATAGGTAATCTACCGCAAGAAGGATATATTCGAACCCATGGCTAACAGGGAATGGGCCCATGAAATCGATGCCCCAGGCATTAAAGACATCACAAATGATGACCGGCTGCATTGGCATCTCATCCTTGGAACCGACGGTTCCTCCCATTCTCTGGCATACTGGGCACGTCTTCGCGAAGGCGGTGGCATCGCGAAACAGAGTCGGCCAGTAGAAGCCACACTGAAGTACCTTCCATGCGGTCCTCTTCCCAGAGTGGTGTCCTCCTGCCTCTAAGATGTGGCATAAAGAAAGGACACTCTGGTATTCCTCCTGAGGAATACACCGTCTCCAGACACAATCCGATCCTTCGAAGAAAAGGATCGGATCCTCCCAATGGTAGTGTCTAGCATCCGACTTCAGTCGGTCGATTTGGCTCTTGGGCCAATCTTCGGGAACTTTCTTGGAGACAAGATAATTCACGATATTGGCGTACCATGGGAGTGAGTCGATAACAAAAATCGACTCGACAGGGAAGGAGTCTCGAACTGGTGAATCCTCGGAAGTATTAAGATCTTCGAGACGAGAGAGATGATCGGCCACTACGTTTTTCTTTCCAGGTTTATCACGGATGTCCAAGTCAAACTCCTGGATAAGTAAAATCCATCGAAGAAGACACGCCTTCGCATCCTTCTTCTCCATCAAGTACCGTAGGGCCGTATGGTTAGTGAACACAGTTACCTTGGATCCGATTAGGTGAGATCTGAATTTGTCCAAGGCAAACACTACCACAAGCATTTCCTTTTATGTAACTATATAGTTACGCTGAGCAGTATCAAGCACTTTGCTTGCGTAATGAATTGCAAACGGGATGCCATCTCTTCTTTGTCCCAACACAGCCCCAACAGCATAGTCTGAGGCGTCCGTCATGATCTCAAAAGGTAGAGACCAATCTGGGGCTTGTAGGATGGGTGCATCCATAATCATTCCTTGCAAAAGCTTAAAGGCCTCAAGACATTTGTGATCAACAACAAACTCCACGTCTTTGCCTAAAAGCTCAGTTAGCGGTCGGGCAATCTTAGAAAAATCCTTAATGAATCTTCGATAAAATCCAACATGCCCGAGGAACGACCGCAACTGCTTTACATTGGTTGGTGGCTGGAGTCGTCTGATCACATCCACCTTGGAAGGGTCCACCTCCATTCCTCTCTTGGAGATGACGTGCCCCAACACTATGCCCTCCGTCACCATGAAGTGACTTTTCTCCCAGGAGAGCACCAGATTAACCTCACAACATCTTTTGAGGACTCAGTTCAGATTTCTAAGACAGGAATCGAAGGAATCGCCATGGATCGACAAGTCATCCATAAAGACTTACAGGAATTCGCCGACCATTTCGGTGAATACAACAATCATGCACCTTTGGAAAGTACCTGGAGCATTGCGTAGCCCAAAAGGTATGCGCCTGAAAGCATAGGTACCAAAGGGGCATGTAAACGTGGTCCTTTCCTGGTCCTCCGGAGCTATGGCTACTTGATTGTAGCCCGAGAACTCATCTAAGAAGCAGAAGAACTCTTTCCCCGCTAGTCTCTCTAAGATCTGATCAATGAACGGTAGGGGGAAATGATCCTTCTTCGTCGCGGCATTCAAGCGCCTGTAATCCACACATACACGCCACGACGTGGGCACTCTCGTCACGATCTCTTCTCCGTCCTCGTTGGTGGTCGTCTGAATTCCCGACTTTTTCAGGACAACATGAATTGGAGCCACCCACTTAGAGTCGGAGATTGGGTAAATGAAACCCGTGTTGCACCATTTTTCTATCTCCTTCTTCACGACCTCTCGTAAATTTGGATTCAACTGGCGTTGGAATTCACGAGAGGGTTTGACTTCATTCTCCAAGTAAATATGGTGCGGACATAGAGCGGGATTTATCCCGTGGAGATCGGAAATACTCCAGCCTATCGCCTTGCGGTTTTTCTCCAGGATCTCTAGCAAGCGAGATTCCTACTCCTCGGTCAATCGCGAACTGATGATGACCGGAAATTTCTTGTCTTGTCCCGCAAGGAAGGCGTATTTTAAGGTTGTGGGTAAGGGTTTGAGCTCAGGAATAGTGTGATCGTCTAAGAAATCTGGCTCAATCCGATCTGGTTCAGTGTTGGAAGTGGCTGGATCGTTCTCTGTGATAGCTGCCACGAAGTTCAGCTCTGCAGTCGGATCGTCAAAGGTCTCCATACAATCGGCAAACGCCTCGTCCAACTCGTCATCCTCATCTTTCGATTATCCTAGAGATGTAAGGACTGACAGGCCCAACTGGGCCTCTACGTCATCGAAGATGTAGGGCGATGCAGGCTCAGAGCTGTACTCGTTCCTGAGGATCTCGCAGACTGATTCATGCACTGGATCATCTTCGGAGGAGATGGACACATCGGTGCTGGCTGGGTTCTGTCTCCATGGCCCAACTAAGTCTACATGCTCGCAGTCTGTTCTGGTAGAAGAGTACTCGATGCTGGATTCTGAATCCGGTCTCTGCCATCTTGTCTGCTTCATTTCAAGTTCCTCATCTCCGCCTGGAGTTTGGAACTGAATCTTCCCGTTCTTATAGTCAAATAAGGCCCCTGCTGTTCTGAGGAAGGGCCTACCTAGAATGATCTGGGAATCTCTCCAATTACGAGGGGTTTCCATATCCAGGTTAGTAAAGTCCACCATGTATTCTTGCCCCTCGACTTTGATCACAATGTTCCTTAACTCTCCTTGGGACCTCTTGGTTGATTTATCAGCAAACTGAAGAAGAGCTCTAGATTTCCTAAGAGGTCCGAGATTAAGCCGCTCATAGAGGGCTGTAGGCATTAGATTGATTGAGGAACCATTGTCCAGGAGAGTGCGTGCAAACGCGATGTCATCAACATGACTCACTACATAATGTGCACCCATGTCTCTTCGTTTCCTTGGAAACGAGTTCTTTATTGCACAAGTCGTGGCTACTGATAAAACGTGTTTCTCAACACGGCTTTTGGTCTTCCTGCTAACCCTAGTAGGTGTGCATCTCACCTTAAGGTATTTTTGAAATGCAGGGGTCATTTCCACAAACTTGTCAAAGGGGATTGTGACCTTGATGTGTTTATTGCAGAACTATGCCATCTCAAGGTCATCTTTTTGGATTTTTTTGGTTTTCTTCTTTCCACCCTTGAGAGTTCGGGGGAAAGAAATTATTGACTCCAACTCATGTTCGGAAACTGAAAGATTTTCATTAACTTCGGGAACTGAGTTCTTTACATGACTCTGACTCTGAAACAAACTAGGACTCTAACTCTGACTGAAAAGAAAATGCTGAGGCAAAACCGGGGTGATGCTTCTTCCGCGACTACTGGACGATCCTCCTCAGATGGAGGTGCGGGCTCTTTATCGGTTTCGTCGGACTCCATGCGGATGCGAGAATGCTGCTTCGAGGACTCAGATGTCCTCTTCTTCTGCCGGCGGTGGTGGTGGTGATGCTCCTCCTCTTCTTCCTCCAAGTTCTCCTCAGGTAGAGTCTCGTAGGCTCCTTCCTTCTGTGCCCGTGCCCGATCAGGTATGGTCACGGTCCTTCCGCTCCTGAGGGACATGTGATTTACATTATCGTACGAAAGGATCTCATGTTCAGATAAATAATTATCTGAATGATATACCTGGTCTCGAGGTCGGTTCTGGCCATGATGTAAGCTGTTCGGGTTGGCCTGAACCTGTGCGGGAATTGGGGTCTTTGGCGCCATTTGTTGGTCCTGGGTACGAGAGACTCGATTGATATCAGTTCTCATGTCCCGATAGTCATTCTGCATATGTTGGACCCTATCAGACAGGGTCTGGATCGCCAAGGTGAGAGACTCCAATTCGGTGGGCTGGGCTTGCTGCTGTGCGGACGAGGTTCGGTAGTGGCCCTGCTGGCCATGCCTATACTGCTGCTGCTGGTGGGACGGTGCTGGGCCCTGCTGATATGGGTGCTGCTGCTGGTGCTGCTGAGGCTGGTACACTTGCTCTAGCCTGGACTGAAAGCGTGGTGCGGGAACGGAGCTGGTTGCTTGGTAAGCTGGGGAAGGTCGGTGAGGCTGCCCATTCCCCATCCCCGACTGTCTACTGACGGGGTCGCGGCTGTACCACAGCTCGTTAATCTCGAACACCTGCGGAGGGTCCTCGTATCCGGTCTCTGCCTGTGGGGGTGCATGGTGGTCCTGCTGGGTGTAAGTCTGGTCCTCCACCCAGCCACTGTGAGGCCCCGGTGCCTGCTCCTGCACAAGATGGACTCGATGCACAGGTGCAGGTGGTACAGAAGGGGCATGTAGCTTCATCTTGGCTACCTTCTCAATGAGTTCCTCCACTTGCTTCGGTATACGCGAGAGAGACTCAAGGTCAGTGATCCTCTTGTGGATCTGCTCGACCATGGTAAGCTTGTCAGCAATCATCCCCATGCTGGGGATGAGGTCCTCAGTCAGATCCGCTACATTCCTTCGGGTTGTCTCATTGGATAGGATTGAGGGAGACAACTGATAGGCCCTGGTGGCCTGCGACCTGCCGGTTTCCGCCATCTGCTCCAAGATCTTCCATACAACGTGCTCATTTTTGTTCAGATAGCTTCCTCCACATGCGGCACTGACTAACCCCTGCATCTCTGGGGTTAGACCACAGAACAAGGTCTGGACTAAGATCGCCTTCGAAATGCCGTGGTAGGGGCAATTTTGCACTAAATCATTGAACATATCCCAAGCGTCATGGAAAGGTTCACTGGGTCCTTGAGCGAAGCTGGCGATCTTCGTTCTCATCTGGTTAGTCCTACTGAGAGGGTAGAACTTTTTCAAGAATAGGTCCTTGAACTGCATCCAGGTAGTACATACCACCCCTAAGTTCTTCAGCCAATGAGCAGCCTTATCTCCTAAGGCAAAAGGGGTGGCCTTCAGTCGAATATAATCTTGGCCAACATTGGGATGGCTAAGATTGTTGCATACCAGTTCGAAGTCACGGAGGAAAGTGTATGGTTCTTCATTTATGTTTCCGTTGAACTTCAGAAGCAGACTAAGGAAGTGGGGCTTTAGCTCAAATGCCTGGGCAGGAACTGCCGGTGCTAACCAATTCTGAATCTCGTTCTCCGTCGGGTTGTAGGTATCGACCATTGGTCGGTCGATTCCTCCAGCTACTATAATCTGTCCCATCTGCACCGTGAGATTTGCATTCTTCTGTTCGGCTTCGGCAAGGCGAGCAAGAATCTGTCGTATTTGTTCCTCATCCGGTGGCATCTTTGGCGGCATCTTATCCTCTAGTCCTGGGTGGGAAATAAGATTGGTGTCAGAGGACAAATCAAGGAAGGGATCATCGAGGCGATGGTCTTCCTCGGTAATCTCGGAGGAGATGAAAGGGTTGGTTTGAGAGTAACCACCCTGAGTATGAGGGAACCAAGACTCAAGAGGGTCATGAGTCCTGGGTGGTCCAAGGTGCGCTTGGGCTGATGAAGACGAGTTACTTGGGGGACTCATAGAGAGATCGGTAAGTAGCGCGTCGAGATCTCCCCAGTTACTCATCTTGATGTGGCGAGAAGAAGATAGGATTTTACTCCTACCTAAAGCAAGCAAATCAATCCAAAACCCTGGTTTCACACTCAACACAGTGAAGGACTCGAAATCGAGTCCAATTAATCTTGTAGTTTTTAAGTGTGATTTTCAAGCAAAAATAGCAAGGATTACACGGCCTATAGGGAAGTCGGCTCAGAGCCGGATGCGTCTTCCTTGTTTAACCTGTCGCCTAAGATACCATCGGTCCTTCCTTTCTTCGCTCCTATCCCAAGTCGATGGATTCAATGACCACACCCCTATCTACCTGCAAGCAGGCGGAGGCTGACAAGGCCGGAACTTCACCCCGGGGGGTTACTGGCAACTTGTCGCAAAGTACCGCAATTTCGCCCCTATCTACCTGAGACAGGCGGAGGCTACTTAGTACTAGTCAATGAATATGAAATTATTCGACTTGTGATATTTGCTAGGATCAGTCAGAACGTGATATGGAAGGCGGGGATTTGGGCTCTGCCTTAAGGTGTTCACACACACTCAAGTACCCTCACTCAGCCTGAAAACAAGGTCGGGGATTAATCTCCCGCAAACAATTTTCAAATTTTATTCCTTTTTTGGTCAATAATGTTAAGCAATCCCGATTTTAAGTTAAGTTCTCACTGATTAAGTCGACCACACAGCACGCCTATCGGACAGTCCCAATTTCCGTTTAATTAAATGTGAAAATCAGAGGGGGAAATCGAGAAAAGCCAATGCAAGATAAAACAATGATGCTATGCTGAGTTTAGGAGACTTACAGTGATCCCTTCGTTTTTTTATGCAGGATGCAGAACAGAATTGAAAACTTCATCTAAATGCAAATGCAGGCGATGAAAGCCGCTCCTAGACAGGCAGTTCTATTAGCGTGAAGAACAGGTTAATTTGGCTAAGTACTGCGGTAAGTGCGTCTTTTAAGTGAGTTGTGTGGTCCTAATGATTACGAGCACAAGCAATTCCTAGATTGGCTCGGGGAGCCGCTAGTGCAAGCTAAGTTACATTCATCCACACAGCACACGGGACACAGTTCCACTATACTTACACACGCGAGATCCCAAACGGGAACCGCTGGAAATGATGCGAAAAAGAAATAAAATAAATAAAATTACAACGCCTCTCTATTCACTCGATTAAAATGTTCGATCGTCGAAGCGTCTTCGACTCCTCGCATTCCTCGCACAGAAAAAGATTGAGGTCAGAGAGTGACTTAAAAAATAAAATGAATGCAAAGAAATAAAAGAGAGAGAGTAATTACAAGAAAACCGGGGGTCAGACTACCCGGGGAAAGAAAATCAAACACAGAGAATATCACTAAAATTTAACCTAAGCCGTGCCTCCCCGGCAACGGCGCCATTTTGATATCCGTCCCGCACCCTTAGTTAATTCGAGCAAATTAATGTCCAAATTAATTAGATGTCGTTCGTTGCAGTCGGATACGAGAGGGCTAATCAAAAACCACTTCAATTAAATTCAAGTCAATTTCAAGCGGTGATTTTTTTACTTGGTAGTGTCCAAGGTCGAACTCAGGGAGGCATCTGTCTCCTTAGGTAAATTTTAGCAAACTTCAAAGTGTTAGATTTTCGGGGAATTAATTTTTTTGTTCTTTTTCAATTTCTATGCAGGACACATGCAGTCAGCAGGCCAATATGAAGTTAATTCAATTAAGATATCAAATGGAGTCCAAAAATTCTAAAAATTGGCCAGATGATTAATTATGATAAAAATGAACTACCCTATTTTTTTTGGAATTTTTAGACACTAAATGATTTTACTGTGAATTAAACATGCAGACAGGGTGATTTTCACTAATTAATTTTTAATAAATAACAAATCAAATTTTTTTAGGAGATAAAATTATCCTAGATAGCTCTAATGATAAGGAATCCAGGAAAATTGACAAATCTTAATTTCAATGTGAAATGAATTTATTAAAACTAAAGTAAGAAAATCACTCAACAATTTATTCAGGCCTCGATATGTGTGCAGATGACTTTAAAATTTTATGCAATGTTAAGTTCACTGTCGTAGAGCTACTGTGAATTTTTGAGGATTTTTGGAATCACAGAAAATTAATTAGAAATTAAAAGGTGTCACTGGGCAAATTACTACACAATTCAACCAATTAAATCATTTAAAAATCTACTGTAATTACAAAAATATGACACGTGACACAATAGATAGAGGACAAGTTTCTCAACAAAATGCAACTTTTGGAATTTAAAAATGATGTAAAATGCAACCTAGGGATGCGTGCAAACACAGGGGTGTAAATGCAATACAAGAAAATAAAATTACATAAAGCAAATATGCTGATAGGGACTTAAATACAATTACCTATAATGCTGGGGACTGGTGTGCAAATTCTCCACAAGGCACGTGCTCCTCACGTGGGGTCTGCTTCACAGGGACCTCTTTGCAAATATGAAAAGTCCCAAGGGCTTCTATGTAAAATTCCTAGGCCGCACGTTGACGAACCGCAAAATCGGCCCTTTAATAATGTGTTTTTAGTACATGGAATTCATCATCGTAGTCGGGCCGGTTTTGGTCGTCAAAGCGATCACCTCATTTAGATATATGCCATAATGAATCGAAATGAGGTGATCGTGAATTTATTTTACTTGGCAAGATACCAAGGTCGATCTCAGGGACACGAGCCTCTCTCATATTAATCGGATTAAAGTGTGTTTAATTAGGTGTTGAGTTAAAGGCCTATATAGGTCAAAGCAACAACATGACAACACAAGACATGACAAGACAATGCATTAAAACATAAAACATGCATTTTTTATTAAATTTTATAATGCAAATAAGTGATCATGCAAAGCGAATATTATGCCCCAAAAATCATAGTCACTTGAGCCATAGAAAAAAATGCAAGTTAAACTGAGTTAGCATTAAGAAGCATTCCACCTTTAATAAGTAAATGAGCATGTCAAATAAAGAGGTCAGGACACTTAGATAATATAATAATTCATCACAGTTCATAGTGTCAAATCTGAAATTTAAGCATGCCATAATGAAGCATCACCGTTCATTCCATTTTCCATTTATCCTAGGTGATCAATCTAGAAAAATGAAAGCCGAGAAAAACATGTATACGATGAAGAAAAACGCGATCTAGGCTAAGCGAGAAATCATGCAGTGATTTGACGTTAAAAGCCGCGAAAAATCTGGGCCGTTTTGAAAACCAAATCCAACATGTATGCAAGTCGAAAAAGCCGCACCTAATCATGCATCTATTAGAGGTGATTGATCTTCATTAATTTTAGCTAAGTGATACGAGATTAAGTGCGTCTATATTTAAAGTATGTCCTACCTACGATCAAGCACATAAGATAAAAAATGAAATGAGCTCGGAGAGCCACGTGCCTAATCCTAGGTCGACACTCAAGTGGGGACGATCCCCACACAACCACAATCGTTCGATTACAATCGTGAGTCTTCGATCGAAGACCGCTGTAAAAGACGAATTATTAAAAGAAAATAAAATGCAACAAAAAATGCGACACATTTTTTTTCTTTTCTTCCTCCTTTGCTCCAAGCATGCTCCTGCGGCTCCTCGCAGCGAGGAACGCCCTGCTCCTCGCCTCCTTGATCCATCAAGGGCCCTGCCACAAAAGCAATCGTTAGATATCATAAAGGAAAGAAAAATTTTATATGCAAAATTTGCGGTTAATTGACCTATAAAAAAGAACAATTTGACGAACCGCAAAATCGACCCTTTAATAATGTGTTTTTAGCACATGGAATTCATCATCGTAGTCGGGCCGGTTTTGGTCGTCAAAGCGATCACCTCATTTAGATATATGCCATAATGAATCGAAATGAGGTGATCGTGAATTTATTTTACTTGGCAAGATACCAAGGTCGATCTCAGGGACACGAGCCTCTCTCATATTAATCGGATTAAAGTGTGTTTAATTAGGTGTTGAGTTAAAGGCCTATATAGGTCAAAGCAACAACATGACAACACAAGACATGACAAGACAATGCATTAAAACATAAAACATGCATTTTTTATTAAATTTTATAATGCAAATAAGTGATCATGCAAAGCGAATATTATGCCCCAAAAATCATAGTCACTTGAGCCATAGAAAAAAATGCAAGTTAAACTGAGTTAGCATTAAGAAGCATTCCACCTTTAATAAGTAAATGAGCATGTCAAATAAAGAGGTCAGGACACTTAGATAATATAATAATTCATCACAGTTCATAGTGTCAAATCTGAAATTTAAGCATGCCATAATGAAGAGGATGAGAAGAGCTTCAAAATGAAACTGAAATCAACTCGATTGGAGCTATGTAGCTCAAGATATGCATAAAAGAAGACAGGGGTATAAATGCAATAAAAACATGAAAAGATAACTACAAACAGGTCCAGGGAGGGACTAAAATGTAAATACGTATAGTAGATGGACCTTCCCTGTAAAATACCCACTGTGCACGCCCGCTGCACGTGATCGGGACCTGTTTGCAAATTGAAGAAGTCGGCTGGGCTTCCTTGCAAGTTACCCAAGAAGCACGTGCCAGGCACGCGCTTCCCCAGGTTCGGGTAGATCGGAGGTTCGGAGGAGGCCCGGGTTGCTTCGGCGTGGCTCGGGCGTAGGCTTTGGCTCGATGCAGGCTCGGACAAGGCTCGGCGGATCCAAGCCTGTAGGTTCGGAGACGGAGGCTCAGGCGTGCTCTGGTGACGACGCGTGGCTGAATATGAGCCATCAGATCAAAAGAATCCGATGGCTTGGATGGGCTCCGCTGTAGGCGACGTGGCTGCCCCTCAGCCGTTGGATGAAAGCCTGGAGGGATCATCCAACGGTGCCTGTACGTTCTCCTTCTTCGACTGCTGGCGGCGGAGTTCGAGCTCCGGCGAGAAGCTCCAAGCTCCGCCACTCCTTCTTGATCACGACAGGCCTCCCCCAAGCCCAAGTAATGGTCGTCGATGAAGCGGGGAACTCGGGGAAGGCCCAGGAGGCTCTGGCGTCGGTCATCGAAGCTCGGGCGTCGAGAGTGGAGTTGACGAAGAAGGCTCCGGCGTGCGCTCCGTCCATTGAAAGCTCGTGAGCACCTGCATGTTAAAAGCATAGCCGAGGCGTAGAAGTGCGTGCGTGAGCGTAGTGGGAGCTCATGCGGGCGATGAGAGTGAGGAGCTCAAAGCTCCTCCGCCGTGAGGGCGGAGGAGGTGGGTCGAAGGTGACGGGAGGTATGGAAGAAGGAGACGGCGAGCGGAGGGTGTCGCGATGACGGGGGATCGGAGGCGGAGCTATTGGGAGGATCAGTGGAGTGGAGTCGATCGTATAAAGGCTAAGAAAATTAGGCAAAAAGAAGAAGAAAAACAAAATAAGATCAGAGACCTTACCTGGGTAATGGCGGTCGAAGGGCCTGGGCTTGAGCTCCGAGAGGAGCTCGGGGGTCTTCGCAACGTACTGGGCGGCCTCCCCAGCGAGCTCGGGCGGCTGTAGGTCGCCGCAACTCCGCCGTCGAAGGCGGAGGGTCTCACCAGGAGCCTCGTCGTCTTCGCTCTATCCGGCCACCTCCCCCTGTCACTGGGAGGTGGCGGAGGGCTGGGCGAGGCCCCATGTAAAGGCGGACCGGTTGCAATGTCGGGAGGAGCGGCGTATTTGAAGGGCGAAGTGGCGGAGCCGATGACGGGGATGTGGGTTTCGAGGAGGAAATGGGGAGCGTGGAGAGAGGTTGGTGGTCAATGGAAGAGTGCGCGAGGGTCGTGGTTGACTGGGGAGGACCGGGGAACGGTTGGCGAGTGGAGATGGTGGAAGGTGAGGACGGAAAAAAATGGAAGGGGGCGAGGTCTTCGTGCGGTGGAAATCATGTGAGAGAGGGGTGTCGTGAGGTTGACGATAACGCCTGGCCGTTGGATCTGGGGATCCAACGGCGGGCATTTAGGCGCGGAGTGACGGTCAGGATCAGATCCGGGGCGATGCGAATGGAGGGCGTCCGTTGTGCCACGTGGCGCGCTATGGATCAGGCGGCTACGAACGGCTGTGATGGAAAGAGGGGGCCGATCGAGCGGATGAGGATCGAGGCGGAAGCATCGGCTGAGATGAAAGATCTGGGATGCGATCGAAGGGCGCTCAAGATGCCACGTGGCGTCATGTGGTCGCGGCGCTAACGGAGGGTGATGATGAAGAGCGGGAGATGATCAAACGGTCGAGGATAAGGAGCGGCGTGGAAGGCTTTGGACCGTTGGATCTCAGGAAGAGATCTGACGGTCCAAATCATAGGCGGATAAGACAAGAAGCGCCGGGCCACATGGCGCCCCCAGAATGGGCCACGTGGCCCAATCAGGTTATTCAGAGGGTTCTTCTTATTTTTGAGGGCCCTATTGGCCGAATTTGAGAAAACTCAAAACATGAAAGTTGTAGATCTTGATGAGATCTACAAGTTTCATGTTGACCAAAACTGGAAATGAAATCAAACAAGGGCCCGAAATATTTTTGAGGGTATTTTTGAGTCTAAAAATACCACAAATTTTTGTTTTGTCATTTTTTTGTGGTTTTTAATTTATTTAGGACTCTGTTAATTATAGGACATTAACAGGGTTTTATTGGCAAACTTTTAAGCAAGGGGGTTAATTATGGGAAATAAAGATGATGAAACTGAGGTTCATCACCCCCCTATACTTAAACTATGCTCGTCCTCGAGCATCAAAAAGAATGACTAAGTTGGATTAACCCCCTTGTGCATGTGAATACAGGATCCAAGCTGATCAAGTCGACTCGGCTTCAGAGATCCAAAATTCTAGAGTTCAACCCAACCTTAATCAAGAGGCTTCCAATTCCTCTATTTCTCTAGACTCTCTCTGATGTACATATAAACTAAAGGATATGAGTTTAGTGTTGACTGCACTTTCGAGTGTAGAGTCAAGTCTTCGCCCAAAATCTTGGTCCGAGAAAATCTCCTAAGGACCTAATCCTCAGCACTAGGGAATAAATCAAATCTTGCATTCAGTCCACCTTCTCTTTAGTTTGTCAGACTTAGAAAATGTAGATGGCAGGCCAGAAATGGAGGGCATGGGATTGTGTCAATTCTTCTCTCCCTCTCATTGGAACAGGGATTCTCTCTAGTGCCTTTTTACGCAACACATTTTTTTGGTGTTGATCAGTGCGTCCGTCAAGAGAAGTTGGAGCCGTCTGCACTTGTTTTCCTGGGAGTACACCGGGGTGTGTCTCTTTTGAGTACCTATCGTACCTTCGACACCCAGACTTGTAGCATTTACGATGCAGAGCCCTTTTTTGGTGCAAGCCCGACTCCTGGTCCTAATAGCGGTGGTCCAAGTGGACACTTTGAAAAGTTTGGGAGCGCTCGCCTTTGGTGGAAGCTCTTTGATATGTAACTTTGTGGAATGAGAGCTTTTCTTTGAAATTCATTGACTTGTAGTATTTGTGGCTAGCCCCACTGCTTTTACCAAGAGTTGGCGCACACTGATCAACATTTTTTTTATTTTTCACACCCAGACACTTAGGTTAATGTCAAGAGAGTAGTATAAGAATCAAGTTCTCATACTGGCTAATATTGCTGACACTCAGGTTTCTTGAAGCCTCCAAAGATTTTATCCCATCCTCGAGCATCATTAGATCAAATCCAAATTCGACTTCCTCATCCCAATCCTTCAGGTGAAAAATCAACTCATCTCATCAAAAACCGCAGTCGTGTATGTGATGTGCTGATCATATTCTTTATGTCTGAGACTAAGCATGGAATATAGCATGCAAATCTAGAAACCTAGGGGAATGTGGATGATTAAGTCTAAGACCCTGATGGCTAAGGCTGGTTAACCTAAAAATCTCAAAGACTTCTAAAAGCTAAGTCTTTTTGACCAAATCAGATCCTGGGTGAAAGTGAAAGTGTAGAGGACTAATCCAACTTCTTCATTAAAAAACAAGACACTTTTTTTTTGAACTTCAAGAGATATAACAACTGCCTAAACTCAATTAAGTAGCTACAATTCAGCCAGTATGGATGTAAGTACAGGCCGAAGCCCGTTGCTTGAGGACGGGGCCTTACGCGATGTCCTCTAAACCATCCAATCTGCTAAGGGCGAACCCTCACTGAACGCGGCTTTCTTAATTGGGCTTAGTAGTCACTAATAGCTCCTAAAGGTTTTTAGGGGTTTTCTGATTTTTATGGATTTTAATAAGAGAGTTAAAACACAAGTTAGACTCAACTTTCCTTGAAAAGAGATGGCGATTTTTCAAAACCCATGTCACACAAAATGAAAATTTTCAAAACATTTTCAAAAATCATTTCTATAAAATAGTGTAACATAATATCGAAAAAACGCGAAAATCCTTTGAGTTTTCTTAGTCCAATGAATTTTTACCTTAGCCAAAAAGTTTTTAATTTTTCAAAATTTTCAGATTATAGCTAAAGTAAATATACAGTATATACGGTATACCCCCCTATACTTAAACTTTGCTATGTCCTCATAGCACTAGATGTTACAAGTACATAGGTCCATTTAAATATAGAAGAATATACGGGAGCTAAGAGGGGCTCCCCCTATACTTAGGTTAGAAATAACCTAAGTACAAAGGCAAGAAAAGATGAGTAGAGAAAATCACGGGGACTTGGGTCCCCCCTATACTTAGGCTGAGATTAGCCTAAGTATAAAGATGGAGATTGATGTTGGAAGAGACCCAAGGTGAACGAAGAAGAGGGAGGAATATACAAGTGAGCGGTTGAATCTTCGGAGATGAAATGGAGTGTCTTTGGATTTGGGGTGTGCGTCACATCAAACAAGGCTCAATCAAGCAAGCAAACCCTTATTTTCACCAACTCACACATGAAACCAACCAAAGTTGGTTTATTATCTTGTCTATTTTATTGGTGATAAAACATTTGATTTTTACGCAAAGTAAAGATGTGAAGTGAAAATCATTGCGTAAGCGAGGGTATTGCTCTCCCAAAACCGAATTTTACTCCATTTTTGGTTGACTTGCAATTACAGTCCCAATTTTATTTTAGGTTATCACTGAATTATGGTTAGCACATCAATCAGAAAATCATCGTCTACCGTTCATTCCATTTTCCATTTATCCTAGGTGATCAATCTAGAAAAATGAAAGCCGAGAAAAACATGTATACGATGAAGAAAAACGCGATCTAGGCTAAGCGAGAAATCATGCAGTGATTTGACGTTAAAAGCCGCGAAAAATCTGGGCCGTTTTGAAAACCAAATCCAACATGTATGCAAGTCGAAAAAGCCGCACCTAATCATGCATCTATTAGCGGTGATTGATCTTCATTAATTTTAGCTAAGTGATACGAGATTAAGTGCGTCTATATTTAAAGTATGTCCTACCTACGATCAAGCACATAAGATAAAAAATGAAATGAGCTCGGAGAGCCGCATGCCTAATCCTAGGTCGACACTCAAGTGGGGACGATCCCCACACAACCACAATCGTTCGATTACAATCGTGAGTCTTCGATCGAAGACCGCTGTAAAAGACGAATTATTAAAAGAAAATAAAATGCAACAAAAAATGCGACACATTTTTTTTTCTTTTCTTCCTCCTTTGCTCCAAGCATGCTCCTGCGGCTCCTCGCAGCGAGGAACTCCCTGCTCCTCGCCTCCTTGATCCATCAAGGGCCCTGCCACAAAAGCAATCGTTAGATATCATAAAGGAAAGAAAAAATTTATATGCAAAATTTGCGGTTAATTGACCTATAAAAAAGAACAATTTGACGAATCGCAAAATCAGCCCTTTAATAATGTGTTTTTAGCACATGGAATTCATCATCGTAGTCGGGCCGGTTTTGGTCGTCAAAGCGATCACCTCATTTAGATATATGCCATAATGAATCGAAATGAGGTGATCGTGAATTTATTTTACTTGGCAAGATACCAAGGTCGATCTCAGGGACACGAGCCTCTCTCATATTAATCGGATTAAAGTGTGTTTAATTAGGTGTTGAGTTAAAGGCCTATATAGGTCAAAGCAACAACATGACAACACAAGACATGACAAGACAATGCATTAAAACATAAAACATGCATTTTTTATTAAATTTTATAATGCAAATAAGTGATCATGCAAAGCGAATATTATGCCCCAAAAATCATAGTCACTTGAGCCATAGAAAAAAATGCAAGTTAAACTGAGTTAGCATTAAGAAGCATTCCACCTTTAATAAGTAAATGAGCATGTCAAATAAAGAGGTCAGGACACTTAGATAATATAATAATTCATCACAGTTCATAGTGTCAAATCTGAAATTTAAGCATGCCATAATGAAGAGGATGAGAAGAGCTTCAAAATGAAACTGAAATCAACTCGATTGGAGCTATGTAGCTCAAGATATGCATAAAAGAAGACAGGGGTATAAATGCAATAAAAACATGAAAAGATAACTACAAACAGGTCCAGGGAGGGACTAAAATGTAAATACGTATAGTAGATGGACCTTCCCTGTAAAATACCCATTGTGCACGCCCGCTGCACGTGATCGGGACCTGTTTGCAAATTGAAGAAGTCGGCTGGGCTTCCTTGCAAATTACCCAAGAAGCACGTGCCAGGCACGCGCTTCCCCAGGTTCGGGTAGATCGGAGGTTCGGAGGAGGCCCGGGTTGCTTCGGCGTGGCTCGGGCGTAGGCTTTGGCTCGATGCAGGCTCGGACAAGGCTCGGCGGATCCAAGCCTGTAGGTTCGGAGACGGAGGCTCGGGCGTGCTCTGGTGACGACGCGTGGCTGAATATGAGCCATCAGATCAAAAGAATCCGATGGCTTGGATGGGCTCCGCTATAGGCGACGTGGCTGCCCCTCAGCCGTTGGATGAAAGCCTGGAGGGATCATCCAACGGTGCCTGTACGTTCTCCTTCTTCGACTGCTGGCGGCGGAGTTCGAGCTCCGGCGAGAAGCTCCAAGCTCCGCCACTCCTTCTTGATCACGACAGGCCTCCCCCAAGCCCAAGTAATGGTCGTCGATGAAGCGGGGAACTCGGGGAAGGCCCAGGAGGCTCTGGCATCGGTCATCGAAGCTCGGGCGTCGAGAGTGGAGTTGACGAAGAAGGCTCCGGCGTGCGCTCCGTCCATTGAAAGCTCGTGAGCACCTGCATGTTAGAAGCATAGCCGAGGCGTAGAAGTGCGTGCGTGAGTGTAGTGGGAGCTCATGCGGGCGATGAGAGTGAGGAGCTCGAAGCTCCTCCGCCGTGAGGGCGGAGGAGGTGGGTCGAAGGTGACGGGAGGTATGGAAGAAGGAGACGGCGAGCGGAGGGTGTCGCGATGACGGGGGATCGGAGGCGGAGCTATTGGGAGGATCAGTGGAGTGGAGTCGATCGTATAAAGGCTAAGAAAATTAGGCAAAAAGAAGAAGAAAAACAAAATAAGATCAGAGACCTTACCTGGGTAATGGCGGTCGAAGGGCCTGGGCTTGAGCTCCGAGAGGAGCTCGGGGGTCTTCGCAACGTACTGGGCGGCCTCCCCAGCGAGCTCGGGCGGCTGTAGGTCGCCGCAACTCCGCCGTCGAAGGCGGAGGGTCTCACCAGGAGCCTCGTCATCTTCGCTCTATCCGGCCACCTCCCCCTGTCACTGGGAGGTGGCGGAGGGCTGGGCGAGGCCCCATGTAAAGGCGGACCGGTTGCAATGTCGGGAGGAGCGGCGTATTTGAAGGGCGAAGTGGCGGAGCCGATGACGGGGACGTGGGTTTCGAGGAGGAAATGGGGAGCGTGGAGAGAGGTTGGTGGTCAATGGAAGAGTGCGCGAGGGTCGTGGTTGACTGGGGAGGACCGGGGAACGGTTGGCGAGTGGAGATGGTGGAAGGTGAGGACGGAAAAAAATGGAAGGGGGCGAGGTCTTCGTGCGGTGGAAATCGTGTGAGAGAGGGGTGTCGTGAGGTTGACGATAACGCCTGGCCGTTGGATCTGGGGATCCAACGGCGGGCATTTAGGCGCGGAGTGACGGTCAGGATCAGATCCGGGGCGATGCGAACGGAGGGTGTCCGTTGTGCCACGTGGCGCGCTGTGGATCAGGCGGCTACGAACGGCTGTGATGGAAAGAGGGGGTCGATCGAGCGGATGAGGATCGAGGCGGAAGCATCGGCTGAGATGAAAGATCTGGGATGCGATCGAAGGGCGCTCAAGATGCCACGTGGCGTCATGTGGTCGCGGCGCTAACGGAGGGTGATGATGAAGAGCGGGAGATGATCAAACGGTCGAGGATAAGGAGCGGCATGGAAGGCTTTGGACCGTTGGATCTCAGGAAGAGATCTGACGGTCCAAATCACAGGCGGATAAGACAAGAAGCGCCGGGCCACGTGGTGCCCCCAGAATGGGCCACGTGGCCCAATCAGGTTATTCAAAGGGTTTTTCTTATTTTTGAGGGCCCTATTGGCCGAATTTGAGAAAACTCAAAACATGAAAGTTGTAGATCTTGATGAGATCTACAAGTTTCATGTTGACCAAAACTGGAAATGAAATCAAATAAGGGCCCGAAATATTTTTGAGGGTATTTTTGAGTCTAAAAATACCACGAATTTTTGTTTTGTCATTTTTTTGTGGTTTTTAATTTATTTAGGACTCTGTTAATTATAGGACATTAACAGGGTTTTATTGGCAAACTTTTAAGCAAGGGGGTTAATTATGGGAAATAAAGATGATGAAACTGAGGTTCATCACACGTGCTCCTCACGTGGGCGGCCTAGGCTCGGATAGCTGCGAAGGCTCGGGGCTCGGCTCAGACGCTTCTGGAGGTCTGGAGTGAGGCTCGGGCGATCCGAGCCTAGGTTCGGGGAAGAGGCTCGGACCAGTGCTGCATGGCGCGCTGTGGACCCTTGGATCAAGCTCGATCCAACGGATGGCGGTGAAAAATCGTGGCGAGATCTCAGGCCGTTAGATCTAAGTCGATCCAACGGCTCCTGGCTCGTGATGGAGAGGGCGATGTGGCTGACGGACCACCGCTGGATCAGATGATATATCCAACGGTCCTCGGCTGCTGCGGAGGGGGAACACGTGGCTCACTAAGCGCCTTTAGATCTGAAGGGATCTAACGGCTCCTGTGAAGCTCGGCTGAGAGGCGACGTGGCAAGATGACACCCGTTCGATCAAGGTGATCGAACGGTAGCTGGGGCTCCTCCTCCGATGGTCCTCCGCCGCCTACGGAGGAGATGGCGGGGCTCCGACGACAAGGCCTTTGCTCCGCCAGTCCTTCCTCGTGTCGACGAAGCTCTCCGACTTGTCGGAGCTATCCCAGTAGAAGCGTGGCGATGCGGCGAAGGCGACGGTGATCTCAGGAGTTGGAGAAGGTCGTCGGATGCTGCTGGCGACGAAGCTCGAAGACGACTCCGACGAAGCTCCGATCAGTGAACAGATGGGCACCTGCAAGCGTTGGAGAAGGAGCCGTAGCTCGTGCGTGCAATCGTGGAGGTGGGTGGATGGCTGGCGAGGCCTAAGGCGGGGGGAGATGATCTGGCGACGTTGCTCCGGCCAAGTGGCGGAGCTGGAGATCGATGTACGGTGCGATGCATCGTCGTCGAGCATAAAGGTGACCGCGAAGATGGGAGCTCCGACGCGGAGCTCGGCGGAATGAAATAGAAGCGAGAAGGTGACCGTAGGCGACGAATAAAATGCGAGAAATCGAAGAAAAGATAAAATGAAGATCGATCGGGGATGGAGGCGTTCACCTGGGGATAGGAGCTCGACTTTGAGTTCCAGGTCGTCGCTCGAAGGGGCGGTGGGTCCCTGAGATCAAGCAGCGGCTCGGCAGAGGAGGGATGCGACTCGGCGGTGGCGGAGGATCTCACCGGAGAAGACGCTCGTCTTCGCTTCGAGGAACTTGCAATTCCTTTCACCAACTGGAAGCTCCGAGCTCGGAGTATCTCTCACGAGGGGCGGATGGGTGCGACGATGGCTGGTGGTGGAGTATTTAAAGGTCGAAGGTCTCGGCCATGCTGACGATGGAGCGATGTTTAAGGAGTTCGTGGGAGAGAGCTGGAGGTCGACGTGGGTGATGGAGTAGCTGGCGAGGATAAGGGATGAGTGGGGGCCATCGTGGAGTTTGTGGTGGTCGTCTACGGTGGTAGAGGCGCTGCCAAGAATAGGAAGGGGGTGCCCCTCCCGCAAGGCGGAGAACGCGGGAGAGAGGGGTTCCCGAGGTAGGAGACGGAGTCTCCACCGTTGGATCTTGTTATCCAACGGTGGGGATCGAAGCGGGGTGGAGCGGCTGGATGAAGATCTGGTCGTGGCGATCCGAGCGTCGTGAAGCGGCCACGTGGTGCAACGGAGATGGGGCGTGAGCGGACGGCTGTGATGAACAGCGAGTGTTTAATTGGGCGGTCCAGATGCCTGCGGGGCTAACGGCTCAGATGAAGAGACTGGAGCATGATCTGATGGCGGAGGATGCGCCACGTGGCATGATGAGGGAGAGGCGCGAACGGGCGATGGAGATGAGGTGGGGGTTTGATCTAACGGTTAAAGTGAAGGGCGCACGTGGTAGTGGCTAGGCCGTTGGATCTGGACGATCATCCAACGACTGAAGGTATGCGGGCCGCGTGGCGCAACCAGAAAGGCGCCACGTGGCCTGCTGTGGTTGGCTGGACCAAAAAATAAAGGTAGAAAGAAGAGGGGGCCGAATTTGGAAAAACTCAAAACATGAAAGTTGTAGATCTCGATGAGATCTACAAGTTTTATGTTGACCAAAGACGGAGATGAGGTCAAATATGATACATAAATATAAAGATACCAATATACATACATGTAGTATACAAAGTGGCCCAAAAACCCAACTTCTTCATACGAGCTCTAAACTTGATGAAATTGGTTTCATTTTAAAGGTCTTTTAATGTGTATTATTCTAAGAGTGAGTAGACCTATTTTGGAGTTTGTATGAGGGACTTATGTGTATTTTCTGATCCAGGGATTCTAGGGCTTTGTTGGCTATTTTACAAGGGGGATTTTTGGCTTTCTTCCCTATATTATTAACTAAGGAGCACATATAATAAGGAAGAGGTTATTTTAGCAAGTGGATATTTTACAAGGGATTTTGGCTTTTTATTTTAATGCTAATGGACTGCTAAAATGCATGTATTATGTATGCATGCATGAATGCTATTTATGCATTATAAAGGGAAATATGCCTCTATTTACTCGGGAACAAGGCTCTATTTTTGACTTTTGGAGTGATGAATCACAGATTCATCACTTGTCAATACTGAAAGTTCATTCCCTTAATCACTTTCAATGTAAGAGATATACTTACCATCATATCTCAGCAAGATCTGGGATCTCCTTCCTTATCTTTGTTACATCCCAATAATATGAGAAACTGCAACTCTGATAAAAAGAAGCGGGAACACATTCCACCTTGCAAGTCCAACTTGCATCTCCCAATTCGGTCTTTAATACCCGGGCCCACCACCCCTAAGGTGATGTTGACCCGTCATTAATTGAACCAACCATCAATAGGAATAGAACTCGCTATGCGCAATCCAATATCGCCCCAATAATATGAGGATCCGATATTGGGGTCACTACGCATACGGCCTTACTCTTTCGAGAAGCAAAGAGTCCGATCTAGATGCACTTGTATATAGGAGCTGTCACTTTATACAGGCGTCTCCTATATACAATCCCTGGCGACGGAAACCCTTCGCCTTGACAGGAGACCATGGATGTCACTTATGTGATCTTCCACCTCTTATTCAAATTTAATTAGTTACTATGAATCGCATTCATATAATTAATTCTTACAAGAGAATTATTAACTCTAATCATAATAGAGTATAATTGGACATAATCAATTCAATCATATTAAATTAATTATCAATCCAATTTAATCAATCAAACTTGATTGTTATGCTTGAATATATATGGTATTATTTTCAAAGTACGTATTAATTCGTATTTTAATAATTAGAAAAATACAACTTAATCCCTCGACATTATCCTGGCCCTACCCGCTGTCATGGCCAGTACCTGCGGGAGTGGGACGGACTGCATACGTTGCAACCCGCTACCCCAGCGATCCCCGACTAGACACCATATCCGCCTCGGGAAAGGATAATGCCAAATTGATTAATTTGAATTTGAGATGATCATCGGTTCTTCAACCGAAACTATACCATATAGTAATCAAAACAATTTTGATTATAAGGAAATTTGCTAGACAAATTCCCAATCCTATTCAAACAAGGAGTTTGATGATTGTGTTTCCAATTATGATCTAGATCAAATCTAATCAATCAATTGGTTGGGGCCAAGTCAATTAAGGAAATAATCATCTTCCAATATTTCTCAAATATTTTCCATAATTATTTCTCAAAATTAACAATTAATTTCATTAATTGACAATCACATGGTTCTTGATTTAGACTGTAATTTCAGCAGTGACCCCCTCTTACTAAAATTAGCATATCTCAATCATATTAAATCCAAATTAGACAAAATCAATTTTCATGGATTGGTAATTTGATTTAGGACAAAACCCAAGTGATGTTTCATGCATTCCAAGGCAAGTCTAAACAGTAATTAACATTTTAATCACATTCAGATCTACAGTTCCCGCAACAATGCATACATGTTCATTAAAACAACCATATCTCGAGCATACGAAATCCGATTTACGCAAACTTAGATCCTATGGTTTCCTTATTTAATGGGGAACAAAATCCAAGTATTAAATTCGTGTTTAAACAATTTAAACAGTGCCGAAGTTATTTACTAAGCAGATCTGCGAAATCAAATGCGATAAAAACTTTCGCGACCTTAACGAACCCAAGTCGTCCTCGGTTTGCGAATAATATTCGAAACCGTCGACCTAAGGCTCTGATACCACTTCAAGGATATGGTTAGATCCTCAAGCGCATCACGGAAGCGTGAGCGTTGTATCGAATACGACGAGGAGCGACTAGTCGCACTAGTTGCTCAATGCAGCGGAATTTAAAAATTTTTATTACGACGAAACCACATGATCCAAAAACACTTCTCGGATCATCTCGTCTAAACCACAAAAAAGTAATAGGATTACCTCTTGAAGCGTGGTTGCGATCAAGTCTCTAAATGAAGAGACCTCCTGTCTCAAGTCCGATCCGACGGAGGAGACGCTTGCGAGCCCGGGGATGAACCGCGTGCTTCTCGTAATCCATGTTGATGATCCAAGCGGCGGATCTCCTGATCTTGACACACGAGATCCGACGTCTTCTTCACAAGCGAGGCGCACCGAAGGAGATGGAGATCCACGAGTAGAAGAACGGGCAACATAACGACGATGCCGCGACGATGGAGAACCTCTCTTAGGTCATCCATGGTGGACGGCCACATGAGAGGGAGAGAGAGGGTTGTCGAGTAGAGAAAAGAGACAGAGAGAGATGCTTCTCAAGCATTGTGTGTAAAAATAGAGAGCACGGTATGCCTCTCTATTTATAGGGTTTTGGGATCCATGGATCTCAATCCATGTGATATATAAAATCAATGGATGAGATTGATTTATGTCAATCCAATGGTCAAGATTATTGTTGGTAAAAACCAACAACATGTGATTTAATTTTGATAAAATATATTTGATAAATCAAATAAATATTAATACCAAATTAAATCAATCAAATAAGGAGAGAAAATACAAAGGAGATCAACCTTCCCCTTTAGAGGGAGGTGACGGCCACCAATCCCATAAGGGATTTGGTGCCGCCCCCTCCTTTCCTAATGGGAGGGCAATCTCATGGATTTTCATGAGATTGCACATCTCCTTGATTTTCTCTCTACTTATTTTCCAACAACTATTTGTTGGGATTTTTATTCACCAAAATAATTCTCAATTAATTTTGGGAATATTGCAATCTTGACATTGGAATATTGTGAATCATATTCACAACCCAAAACAAAATGTAATTTACATTTTCAAATAATTAGACAATGTGTATTCAATACACATTAATAATTAATCTACTAATATAAATTATATTTAACTCTCTCTAGTACATTATAAATCACATTTATAATATATTATGAATAATTGGATATTACTATCCACATTATTCTTATCCATAATAATTAAATCACATTTGA
Source organism: Ottelia alismoides (assembly GCA_037367405.1). Classification (NCBI taxonomy): domain Eukaryota; kingdom Viridiplantae; phylum Streptophyta; class Magnoliopsida; order Alismatales; family Hydrocharitaceae; genus Ottelia; species Ottelia alismoides. The sequence continues at coordinate 479,699 of JAZKJV010008750.1, forward strand.
TTATATTGGATAACTTATTCTCTTGTGCTCAAATAATATGAATCACATTCACATTATTTACATCTTTGATAATCAAATCACATTATCTAAGAAACTCTCCTTATAATATGAATCAAGTTCATATTATTCATGATAATTAAATCATATTTAATTATCCACTTTCTTATTGCTCGGATACATATATCAACAATAGAATTATCCATGAACTCTTTCAAGGATAATGCGCTTTATCCGCGAATACGGGAGATAAGGATAGGGCAATTGTATTGTTCCACGTATAGTGACATGGATATTGAGATCATATCTCAAATCCAGATCGCGGGCTTCCCATAGATGCTTGATTAAATCAAGTCCGCAATCTAATCTTCTCATTGCATCTGAATCACATTCAGATCAATGTCCTACATTTGGACTAAGACCAGATTACTTCTCTATTGAGAGGAGTCACTAAAATCCAGACCTGTTTCATCGCTCCATATGAATGGAAGCGTCATGGTTATACAATCGTTTATGATCACATCACCCTCAGGTATTCCTAATACCTGTACATCCTGCATACTGGAAGACTCAGAATAAACCCAAAGTATTTGATCAACTTTACACTATCTACTTCAGGGTTCTATCAGTAAGTTTCTCATTCGATCATTGAAAGTTGGTATCGATCATATACTTTCCAAAAGCATATATCATACCTAGGTCTTGATCATATACTTTCCAAAAGTATATATCAAACCTACAAATTCAGTCAAGCTTCCAAAGAGAGACGACCATGCGCATGGAATTTGATTCTTCCCAATATCTCATGAGTGAGCTCATGTCTTCCGGTTCAGTAACTGAACCTGTATGACCCTTTGAGAGATCGTATTACTCATATGCCCTTATATGCACACCAGTGCGCCGGTGTATAGACCTTGATTAGGTCATCAACCTATTGGTCTGCCAAATGTACATACTTAAACATATAGTAACACATCTGTCTCTGGTCAGAGGATGTGTGCCTGTATTGTGACAGCATACAATATAGGACTTTGGTTATCTCAATCTCGTTAAGTCAACTCTTTAACCTAACTAATCTGACACCTCCGAATCTCTATTCCTATGCAGAGGACCTGCATCAAGAGGTCGGTCAGATATCAACCTAACTGAGATAGGATTGCCATCCCCTACTCTAGCTGGAGATCATCTCTTAACAATCATTTGACGGTGCTTGACGAGTCCTCAATCTAACTCATTAGATATTCATCTAAGCACCAACCTCTATGATTCAATAATTGAATCAACAGTTGTATGATCATTAAGATGGCCATGGTACATAACCCTAATTGTACTAAGAGGCCTATTATGCAAATTATGTATTCTTCATTTCAGATCAGGGAATGATATTCGCAATAATATTTATTGCATAATGGCTTGTCGTGGGCTCGCATGTCCAACAGTCTCGACCACCTTCTTCTTTGATCATCGACTCCAAGGCTTCCTGGATGGGCTCCCTGTCGACTGATGCCATCAAGAGGGTTCGAGCCTCATTGAGGAGAGGCCTGGACCTTGATGAGGAATTGGACACCTGGGGAGCTTCTCCTACACTGAAATTGGCCCTCTTCAGGTCCTTTATGATTCATACATACATGAGAAGAATCCTGGGCTCGAAGTGACTCACCTCAGCCCAACTTGAAGTTGTTGCACGTCAAAATGGGATGGGATAGAAGAGCTCCAACGAAGGAGGAGATCTATTTCGCTGATCGAAGAAGGACCAGGATGGTCGAGGGGTGGAACATATGTAGAAGGTGAGGGGGAATGAGATGAACATGGAAGGTAGGTCGGAACGTGTCGATTGCATGAAGGAACATGGCTGAAGCAGAGAGCTCTAGTGATCGAAGATATTAAAATTTGATCTAAACTACTGCTAAATCAGAGAAACTAAACCTACGACTACACTGTGGAATGAAAATGCGGCATAAAAAGCTAGGTAAGGACAGATCTTACCTGGTTATTCCTTGGAGCAGAGGTGTCGTCGGAGCTCCACCTGGATCACACCTCCTCTACTGCTCTACGTTGTGCACAACCCTCCACGAGCCTCCCAGTCACCTGGAGCTCTAGCAATTCGAAGGAAGGGGGTTCAAGTGGGAAAAAGGGGATCAAACTATGCCAGGAGGAGATGGCAGTTATTTATAGACATGGAGGGGGTGTATTGACCAACGATTGCAGGATGATCAGGGTTATGTACGAAGGGTTTGAGGGTTAGGTGTGTATTATTGTCGATTGAGGATTGATTTGTGTGAAGATTTGATTGAAAATAAGAGAGGAAATGCCTTGGAAAAATGGAGCAAAATCAGGGAGTTGACGAGTCTAGCATTCCTGGAGGAGAGAGGAGGGCAGCTGACCCCAAGTCAACTAGGGTTTGATTCTGGTTGGTCCGCATATACCAACCAGAAAAATCCAAGGCTGAAATACTTTATTAAATATATAGAAATAAAAAGTGCTTTTATTAATTTTTGATAAAAACATAGAAAATGATTCTTATTTTATGTAGTATTTAATTTATATTTTATTTTTTTCGAGATGATTTATTATAAGGTAATATTTACATGTATATTTATAGATATATTTACCTATATATTGTATGTTTTATTTTTATTTTGTATTTTAAATTTTATTCTTCTCTACTCATAATTTATGTATATATAACTTATCTAAATACACACATGCAGACATATATATATATATATAGTATTTTTTCTGGTGTTATTTGCATATTTAAATAAATATAGGTAGTAATCATATAAGTATGTGTATAGTATATTCATCTATGTATTTTTTGTATCTTTATTTACTTCAGTGTATTTCTAATCATTTTATTCATTCTAAATATGTACACATGGAAAATATATGGGTATGTAAAGTTGGGATTTTGGCTTTTTATTCCGAGCATACAATGTATAATTTATATTATTTTTGTGTTAAATAAATTTTGTAATTTTCTATATATTTTTTTTACATCTTTCATTACAAAATTTATTGATTTGAGGTATACAAATAATTAAATAAAATAGATCTGAAAGTGAATTATTGAAGAAGAAAATGAGGGTTTTTATGTGTTTTTTGCCCTTATCTCCCTCTACTTTATTCGTTGTCGACCCAGTCATCATGATGACAAGGTTTCGGGGTTTAGGGTCATAAAATACCTTTGACATTTTATTTCTTTTTCTTTTCTTTTCTTAATTCTTTTATTTTGACTTTAAATACAATATTTTATACAATTAATAATTTATGTTAATGATATTTACATGCATTTAGCTAGGGTTTAAAGGCCAAAATGAAAGAATAAAGGTGATGAAATGGAGATTCATCAACGACCATTAAGGATTAGAGCCAAAAACCTGATACTTTGATACCTCAATAATCACATGGGACTAGCGAAGTATTAACGCTTCTATCATACATAGGGTAGTAGGGTCTTGTCAACGTCGGTGCTCTCACCTTGTATAGAGAAACCGACTTGATCTGAATTATTGAGCATAGGACATACCCTCACGGGGGTGTCTGTCTCATCATCTTGCGTCGAAGTACCTCATTTTTTAGGGAAGTAGTGGTTTTTCTTATCTGCTTCCTCACTTCTTCTTTGGCCGAGTAGCCCCCTCCAGGACCAATATTGAGGACATTAAAATGAGCAGATCATAGGGTACAAAGGTGGTGGAACAAGTACGAGGATACTTTCCTGGCAGTCCACGCTCTCCTCTAGGGATAGCCAATTAAGGATGTGTTACATTTTTTTCCCGATTCACAACTCGAAAATTGAAAAGATAAAAATAGTTGAACCTTCACGGCTTAACAAGTGTTGAGTTAGTGAACCCATTTTGATTGATGTTTGTTTTGATCTATACTAGGTTCAAAGATCAAGTCTCACTTCTATTTGACCCTTTCTCATTGCGAGCCTTATATTGTTTTACAATCCTTTTATTTCTTCTTCATCACCATATCTTTCATCCATCATCTATCTCTTTTTTTCCTTCAGGATGTCGACTCCTGTAAGGCTTAGTCGAGACTCCGCTGACATTCACATCAATTCCACGAACTCGACATCTCCAATAATCCGGGACAATTCCCAGGTATTTGGTTCGGAATCCGCGAACCAACCTCAAGACTCCTGCATCTTCTACCTCCCATAGACCGGGAAACCTCTCTTCCGAGTTCTTCCCTTTTTGGATGGAAATTGATTTCACTCCTTACACCTCTGCATCTTTAATAAAATCCAGAATTGACCCTAGTTCTGAATTATTTTCTACATCGGGTGCTTGAATGCAGGTTGATCGGGGTATTTTCTCAATTGCAGATCATGACCCTGATCTGGAGCCTGAGCCTTCACAGTCTGATTCAAAGGTGGCTCCTACTGGTAAAGGAAAGGGATCACAGCTTCCGAGCACAGAGCAGAATAGATAGCATGACATGAATCCGAACGAGGTGAACAATCAGCTCTTGGCCTCCATCCAGGCCATCCAGCAGTAGTTGACCGACTAAGATCTTTCCCAGGTCACCTTTCAAGATATGTTGAATGACCTGAGGAGAAGGTCAGAAGAGAGAGGAGGAAATCCTGGAGGAGGATTTTATGAACTCCATGGTGATGATGAGGATAATCACTCTGTAGATAGACCCTGCGGAGGCAAGGGAAAAGGAAGGAGAGACCAACCCAAGCCCACTTTGAAGCAGACCTACAACCCTAGGGCTAGCCGCATCACCAAGTGGATCCAGATTCCACCAATCAACAGACATTTTGAATTGAAGCCGCTGCTCCTTTCTCTCCTTCCCACCTTTTACGGGAACCTCAATGAGGAACCCTACATCCATCTGCATCAGTTTGGACGCATCTGCAGCACCACTCACTATCCCAACATCTTATTGAGCATAATCAAGATAACCTCTTTCCTTTTTAACCTTCAGAGTAAAGCTCTTTACTGGATCAATCAATTAGGGAAAGTGGTGACGACTTGGGAGTATATGAAGTCAGCATTCCTTCACAAATACTATCCTCTTGGTCATCTCAACCTGATGCGTTCCAAGATCGCTAGTATCTCCCAAGGATCCCAAAAGTCCATTCATGAGACATGGGAGAGGTTTAGTGATTTGATTGAGAAGTGTCCCCATCACGACATCTTGAAAAATAGCTTGGTCCAACATTTTTTTGAGGTAGGGGGGGTGTTCACTAAGAATAGTCAACGTCTGGTTGATGCTTCCTGTGGAGGATCCCACTTCAATAAGGACGAGGATGTAGTTTAGTAGATATTAGAGGAGATGGCTGAAGGAGCCTGCACTTTCTTCCTCTCATTCCTTCCAAATTCAGACACAGATCCTCCGCAAGAATGTCAATATGGTGGATACACATGAAGTGGATATGTGTGAGAACTTCGATCTCATCATCATAGCGAGTCACAAGTCCAAGGTGGACATCATAGGTAAGAGATCACAAGATCTTGAGGTTGCCGTGATCGACCAAAGAATGAAGGGCCTCGACAATCTTGACACGATTACGAACAGAACTTGAGCTGCTGACACAATTAGTGCCTGCAATGCCATAAAAAGCACTCCTGAAACTCCAGCTGAGAAGAAGGAGTATAACATGCAACATCTACCTCAATTAAGTCCCAGCTAGCCTCTGGTCCAACACATATATTACGTGCAGGCTCTTGAGCAGCTACAACCACAGTCACAGATGGTTGTCTACCAGCCACCTGAGTACCAGCACCAGTACCTCGAGCCATGTTCCTAACTTCCACCACTCGTTCAGTAGGTGAATGGCATTTGGAATAATGTCCAACAACTAACCCGTCCTCGGGGACAACCATAGGGTCCAACTCAACCAACCGACCATTCCACCAGCAATAAGCAGGGCGAACATTCTAGCCCAACCAGAACCATTACCAATAGCCTCCACAACACTTATACACTTGGAGGCAGAACTACCAACAGTCTAAATATCATCAGCAACAGTATCAGCAGTTGGCTGCTCATTATCTGTAATAGTACTCCTTTCTGCAGCGCCACAAGAAGTATCCTTCTCTTCCCTTCCTCCTCAGTAATCCCAGGGTTACCAACAACAACCCCCATATCATCAGAGTCAGAGGCCACACCAGGATGAATCCTCCAAGTTTGCACCGGTTAATCATGCATTGATTATTTGGCACAACAAATCAAGAACATGGTTGAGACAAACCAAAAGATAGACGACCTGACGACCACCAAAACTGTAATCCGGGCCTAGGTAGAAGCTAACCCAAACAACTTTCATCGCAAGGACCAGGTAGTATGCTGTGTTCAATCCAATTTAGGTGAAAATATTGCTTTATGTAATTCTATAACTCTTAGGAGAGGTAAGACACTCTAGCCAATTGCAGCAGCGAAAGGGAAGAGCAAAGCGTCCGATGACGAATCCTCAACCAAGCCGAAGGGGCCAAAGATCTTTTTGGATAATGCATCACTAACAAAAACACAAAAAATGAAGAAAACATACAAATACAAAAAGAAAGCAAAATCCAAGGTGAAGTCGTGCCAACATTGGAGACGCCGCAACAGTAGCAGAACCAACATCAGCCGATGGAGCCTAGACTGTAGAATTTTTTGGTCCACAAAATGTAGATGATTTTGCACATTTTTGCCATCTACCTATAAACAACGATTTGGATGAACATTTACAAAATACAACTTCTTATGATGTACATAGTTTTTTCTAGATGCTATTAAATCAAAAAGTATAAAAAGTTAAAAAAGGCTCTTTCTGATCCTGGTATTGGGAAAAGATTACAAAATATTACGCTTGAAATGTTGTTACTGAAAGCCATGGAGTGCATGTCCACTGTAAAAAAGGGACTGAAAGCGGCATATGCAACAAAGCGTATGAACTGAAGAAACAGACAGAGAAAACCAGAGACACGCATCCTCACCATGGCCATTGTCAATGCCATCAACAATCTCCCAGACAAAAAGAAAGACAAGGAAGCTCCCCTCGTTAGATGCCCGATATTCAACCAAGAGTTTGAGCGAACATTGCTCGATAGTGGATTGTTTATAATTTTTTCCTTCTTCCCAGCTCACCAAATTTGGGGTAGGGTTGCTCAAGCCCACAAAGATGATTCTGCAGTTTGTAGACAGATCAGTCAAGCGGTCAAGGGACATGTCAGGGGACGTGATTGTCACTATTTAAGGGATGCAATTCTGTGTTGATTTCATTGTCCTGGACATGGACACCTCTGCACCTTCGCTCCACACTCCTATCATTCTTGGTTGGTCATTCCTTCAAACAGTTGAGGTAGTGGTAGACTACTACACTAGAGAGATCTCATTCTGCTCCAACAGTGACAAAGAGCTGATAGAGATGGTCCCAGAACTAAAACCTGTAGAAATGGTATCTATTTTGAGAGAGCTCGAGCCACACGGAAAAGAAGATTGTGATTTTCTAGCTGAGACCAGAGACATAGATTTGTTCTTAGATTACTTTGACACACAAGCATTTCTCTCTCCATGAGGAAGGTCTGGAAAGCACAGTCGAATTCACAGATATCTTTGTTGATGAGATTTTTGCTGATGGATACACTGAGTTGATTGAATAGCCATCCTCATCTAAGCAGGATGATTTTATCACCGATCTATGTGATGTTTTAATTTCTGATTTTGAATGCCCAATGGTGTACAACAAATAAACAAAAAATTTGATACCTATCACAGTTGTTGAGGACACCACCAAGCTGACTCCCACCCCTCTAGAGCTCAAACCTCTTCCCTCGAACACGAAATATGCCTTCTTTACTGATGAACCTTATATGCATCCGGTCATCATAAATTCCCATTTGATCGAAAAGCAAGAATCTCACCTGATTGAGGTTCTTGAAAGAAACTACAAGGCAATATGTTGGAATATTATGGATCTCCTTGGGATAAATCCTTCACTCTACTTGCATCACGTCTACCTTGAAGAAGACAACAAGCCCTCCTGGGAATTCTAGCGCAGATTGAACCCCAACATGTGGGAGTTTGTCATGAAATAAATAACCAAATGGTGTGATGCATGATTCATCTATCCCATCTCTGACTCAAAATGGGTGAGTCCCCTGCATGTTGTGCTGAAGAAATCATGGATTACCATTAACACCAATGATAAAGGAGAGGAGATTCCGACCCGAATGCCGACTTCATGGTGCGTCTGTGTGGACTAGAGATACTTAAATTGTACTACCAAGAAGGACCACTTTCCATGATCTTCATCAATCAGATAGTCGAAAGATTGGTCATGAAGGAATACTTCTTCTTCTTAGATGGTTACTTTAGGTATAATCAAGTCACCATTGCACAAAGGAGAAAACTGCCTTCACATGTCCATTCAGGACATATGCCTTCAGAAGAATGCCATGTGGATTATACAACACACATGCTGCATTCCAAAGATGCATGTTGGTTGTATTCTTTGATATGGTTGGTATTTTCCTCAAAGTATTTATGGACAACTTCTCGGTCTATGAAGACAGCTTTGACTAATGTTTGGGTTGTTTAGACTGAGTTATGAAAAGATGCTGTGAGGTGAATCTTGTGCTCTCGTGGGAGAAGAGTCACTTTATGATGACTGAAGGAATTGTACTAAGTCATGCCATATTTAATGGCATGGAGGTTGACCCATCCAAGGTAGATGTGATTTCGAAACTTGATCTACCAGTAAATTTGAAGAAAGTCTGGTCATTTCTAGGGCATGTTGGTTTTTACAACATATTTAACAACGACTTCAGCAAAAGATTGATCGACCGCTGACTGAGCTCCTTGGTAAGGAGGTCGATTTTGTGGTCGACGATCGGGTCCTCCATTCTTTCAATCTGTTGAAACACATGATCCTGTCTTCCAGCCACCTAATTGGTCTCTCCCCTTTGAGATCATGATGGATGTTTCTGATTTCACAATTGGTGTAATGCTTGGATGAAGACGAGATGGGCTACCATTTGCAATTCATTATGCTAGCAAAGCATTAGATGAGGCCTGGAAGAACTATACAACCACAGATAAAGAGTTGTTAACAGTAATGTTTGCCTTACAAAAGTTCAGATCACACCTTCTGGGATCCAAGGCTATCATATATACAGATCACTCTGCCATCAAGTATCTACAGAGTAAGAAGGATGCCAAGCCTTGTCTGATCATATGGATCCTTCTAATCCTGGAATTTGACCTTGAAATCCGTGACAAGTCTGGAGTTAAAAATATGGTGGTAGATCATCTTTCTATAATTATTGAAGTTGAAACTCGAGCAGAATTTCATTCTCACCACTGAGATCTTTCTAGATGAGGCAATGTATTAAAGAGATAATTGGCTAATTAATTAGACAACACATAAATAAAAATAACAAGACAAACAAATCAACAAAAGTTAACACAATGAAACTTAACATTAGATGCACTAAAATTCACTTAAAGATATCTAAATCTAATTACATAAAACTAATGATGATGTGTCCCCGATAATGGCGTCGTCTATTGAATTGATAAATGGCTTAACTAAGATGTATTCTTTGTAATATGATAGAATATCAAGTCAATAGAACCAAGCTGAGTATCTCCGTGAAGAGAGCTTGACTTGATTTATCTAGGATAAGTCCATGGTCGAACTCAAGGATATAACAAATAGTTTATCTAATTAGAGCTTAAAAACCTAGGTTAACTATAACTTGATGCGTATCTAGGTCAAGGATGCATAACAGAATGAATGCGTGATTTATTTTTTTATAAGGTTTTTTATAGTGTAGGTTTAGTTAATTATAAATGTCACACAATATAATACAATGCAATCAATTAAACACAGTATCAATCGCAACAAAAGCTCCTAAATTTTACGATGAATTAATTATATTTTGGTCCAATATATGATGATGCACAACCTAGATAAGAAATGAACTAATTGATCAATTAAACCGTGATACATATAAATCTTCATTTATTATCCCTAATTAAATTGAGCTAGATTCATTTATATTTGATTAATAATCACTTAAACAAGGAATGAAACAATAAGAATGAATTTGCCTAAGTTAAATATTCAATTTGATGTGTAAGATGAACTTAAGGCAAATTAAGTGCCACTAATCAAGCGAGGAAATTATTCTATAACTAATTACATCTCAATGCATTAATTCAGAAAACATGTTGCGCCATATGAAAGAGAATTTAATTGGCTTTCCAATGAGATCAAAATCACATAAATTGGATTAAAATTAAGCAAGTATGCAAGTTTGATTATAGGGATTTAGTTGCAATAAAAACATATAAAAGTACCAATAAAACTTCACATATAGGTCTGCAATGGACTAGAGTACAATAAACAAAAGCTAATAGCCTTATCTCATAAATCACCCTATGAGCGGGGACATGTTTGTAATTTCTAGAAGACGATCGGGCATGGATGTAAATAGCCCAAGCAAATCACGCGCACGACATGTGAGGTCTAGGCTTAGTGGCTAGGCAGCTTCGGGCCACGTGGGTGGTAGAGACACCTTAGGGTTGGTTTGGATCTTCTCGAGGCTGCAGGTCCGTAGTGAAGAGTCGGAGTTGATCATGGACGTTCAATCACAATGATCGAATGGTGCTTGTAGTCTAGAGGCCTTCACTCTCCTCCTTAAGAAGTGGATCTCAAGTGGATCTACGATGACTCCTCTCCTCCTCCCTCTTCATAACGACTCGCTAAGGGTCGGGGAAGCAAGCTAAGGTCCTGGCAAAAAAGCATGAGGGTATGTGATGCTACAAAGAACGTTGGAGCAGCACAACAATGTCACCTCGTCGAGGCGGAGCACTAGATCGGATCACTCTCTGATACTCTGATCAATGCCAAATCCAAGTCCCTACATGAGTTAAGAAGTATAGACGAAGCACATGGCATGGTTTGGGGATAAATGGAAGTGGAAGAAGAGCTTAATTAGAGCCAATAATATGAGCCTTAGTCTCCTCCTTGTAAGAGGAGGAAGATGAACAACATGGAGGGAGGTCTGGAGGAAAGGAATGATGAAGGGGAAGGTGTGCGTGAGGATCACCGATGTGCGGTGAAGATCATAGTGTGATCAGATGAAAAAGGAGAAGTGTATACTATTATGATTAAATATGAGAAATCAAGGGAACAAGAACATTGAGATTTATCTAGAGTAAGAATATGAACAAATGATGGAAGAATTAGACTAGTATTTGAAGCTTTAGGCTTCATTGTCATCGCTTAACAAGTCGACTAAACTTGAAGCTCGAGCAGCATCAATGTAATGGTGCTGCGACATAGTAATAACACTGTGGATCTTGCCGGAGATGTTCTCACCCTTAGGGATTCGCATGACCTTTGTGATGTCACAGAAAGGATGTTGAAACTAGGGAGTTTTCTCTCGCAAAGGGTGGATCGTCGGAAGTGGAGGTAGGTGATGGGGTTTTGATCAGACCCCAATAGTTGAAACCATCATTTTCAACCGCTCGTGGTTAACGAAGCTGAGTTGGACGATCACGATGAAGGATCATGCGTGGAAGAGGGACGAATGGACATTAGAGTAGTACAGGTCTCGCGGTCTGAGGACATGTGGTACATCAGGAAGAAATTGGTGAAGATGAGATGGGAAAGGGTCACGACCTTTGGTTGTGTCAACTGTCGAAGGAAGAAGATGATAGTGCACCATTGGATCAAGTAATCCAACGACACACAATTTAGCATGTAAGGTTGAGCTGGAGCCGCTTGATCATCAGATCAAGCACTCCTGATTAAGGCAGGATTGAAAGAATGGAGACTATTTGATCTGATGATCAGACGACCTAAAATACAGGTGCAAGCTTAAGAAAGGTCGACCAGTTGGTGGACTCTTATTGGGCTACGTGGCCCAATCAAAATAAGAAGAAATAAATTAATTCTTGTGAAATATAAATAAAATTTCGACTGGAGTCAAACGAAAAAGTATTCAACATGAAAGTTATTTGTATTTTCAAGATCTACAACTTTCGTGTATAACTCAAAGTTAAAATACATCATATATATTCTTACTTGATATTTTTGTAAGTATTTTTAATGAATAAAAATACTTATTTTATTTCTTTTATTATTTTTAGCATTTTTATTTAATGAATAATGTATAAAATATACAATATTTAAATATTTTTATGGAATTTTCAATAATGAAAAACACATAAAATAAAGAGAACCTTAAACACCCATAGTATGTACTTATGTATATACATTAATTAACCTTGATTATTTACAAGATGCTAAATGTTAAATAAAGTGAATTAATTGTTAAATTGATTAATTAGTTTAGGATAGAGAGATAATTAATAGAAATAAAGATGAAGAATCTAAGATTCATCACTGACCAAGATGACTCCAACATATGCTAGCATGTTCTAAGGGTTCGTTAGGTAATCCGGTTTTACCCTCTACATTACTGGGTTGGAATTCCATCTCAAATCAATGTAACATCACATCACATTCATTCCAACCCTCTCCAACTGTCATAACCATCCAAACAACTACTATTCAGATGAGGTTACCCCAACCCAACCCATCCCTCTAACCTAACAGACCCTAGGGATTAAAGCAGATTCAGGATGGCTTCTGGATTTGGCATGTTCATATTATGTGTGCTCATCCATGGATCCAGGACGGCTTCTGGATTAAACCGACTTTCACATCTTAACTCTAATTTTTATGAAACTACCTTCATTTTAAAGCTTATTTAATTTTGAACACAATGAAAGTAAATTTAGTTTATTTTGAGTCTGTATGGAGTACATATTGATCTTTCAATTATAGCTTTACGACTTTTTCATACTATTGTCGCTCTTATTTTGTACATGGTTTCTTTTTATCATTATTTTTATTATTTATAACATATTTTTATGTACAAGTTCCAAGAAGAAATGCTTTTTATTTGAGTTTTTGATCATAAATAAAATACTACAATATATATACATACAATATGAACCGTGATGAACATATACATGTGATCTTGGTTTTCTAAATTTTTATATAGTAATGACCCTATCTCTCCCTACTTTATTCATTATCGATTAGGTCAAGTCTTGACCTACTCTCGGGGTTAGGATCAACCTGTATTTATTTCATATATACAGTTTTAATATTTTTGCATTCTTTTTTCCTTTATTTATTTATTTATTTTAAATTAAAATAACAATAATAATACGCTATTTACAAATGAATATGGATTATTGAAAAGTGATAATTAGTTCTATTTATAGGTATTTTATAAGGGAGTTTAAGCTAAAATAGATAAATAAAGATGATGAATTGATGATTCATCACTCACTTCTTCCATATTCAATAGAAACCATATTTCTTGTTTGAAGGATGAGATGGACAATGTAACATCTGAGGTGAAAAAATGGCTATCATTATATCAAATTTCTATAAAAAGTTGTACACTGAGCCAAAAGTGGATATGGAGAGAACAATGGTGTCACAAAGGTCATCTTTTCAACTTGAGGAAGCGAGTGGCTTATGTGAGCATTTTACGATTGGGGAAGTTGATGATACTATTAAAAGCTTCGCAAAAAATAAGGCACCTAGGCCGTATGGAGTTACAATTGAGTTCATAAAAACTTTCTGGCCGATTCTTAAAAACAATTTTATGGCCATGCTGAAGGAATGGAATCTGTGAATTTTATTCCATCAAATTTTGGACATTTAAATAATTCCATTGTGGTGTTAATCTACAAAAAATGGGGACATTTATGAGATTGGAAATTACAGACCTATTAGTCTGATTAATGTACCACTAAGAATCATATCTAAAATCCTGATAAATCGATTAGCCCCAATTCTCGACAAAGAGATGCTGCCAACTCAATTGAATTTTGCGAGGTAGATCTGTTGCAAATGCCTTCATTTTAGCTTCGGTTATCATTGACTATTGGACCAAAATCAAAACCAGAGATTTTAAAAATTGATTTTAAAAAAGCCTTTGATACTCTTAGATGACATGTTATTCTTTATACCCTTAAAAAGGTTGGGGTTCCAACTAATTTTATAAGTTGGACCCATGCCCTCTTGGAAACTTCAAGATCAATTTTCAAGTTAAATGGCTCTTCAGTCGAGTTGGTTAAATCAACTAGAGGAGTGTGTCAAGGTGATCCATTGTCAATGCTTTTGTTTATTGTTTTACTTTCCATACTGTAACACCCATACCCCCAAAAGATAGTCTCACATCTAAAACTCACAAAGTGTGGGAGTGGGTTATAAGTTATGTGGATTACTACTTGACAACTTGAGCTTAAGTATTTTGGGTGGTTGTCAACGGGTCCATCTGAGCCCGTACCCAACAAAGTTGTCAGGGTCAGTTTTCCTCGATAACGGACCGGGGACCTAAGCCCGGGACGTTACAAATGGTATCAGAGCCAATTTCCCTCTGATAGTGGAAAGGGCTATCCGAGAGGTGGAGCCACCCCTATAAAAAGGTAGAAGGAAATGGCTACCCAAAGTGTGCAGCCGTCACTGTCACTGAGAATGAGTGATGGGTCATGTCGCAACGAGGACGTTGCGAATATAAGTGGGGGAGGTTGTAACACCCCAACCCCAAACATAGTGCCATACCTAAAACTCACGAAGTGTGGGTGTGGTTTATAAGTGATGGGGATTACTACTTGACAACTTGGGCTTAAGCATTTTGGGTGGTTGTTAACGAGTCCATTTGGACTCCAACTCAACAAGTTGTCAGGGCCAGTTTTCCTCGATAACGGACCGAGGACCTAAGCCTGGGATGTTACAAATGGTATCAGAGTCAAATTCTCTCTGATAGTGGAAAGGGCTACCCGAGAGGTGGAGCCGCCCCTACAAAGAGGTTGGAGGAAAAGGCTATCCGGAGCGTGCAGCCGCCACTGTCACCGGGAATAAGTGATGAGTCATGTCGCAACGAGGACGTTACGAATATAAGTGGGGGAGGTTGTAACACCCATACCCCCAAAAGATAGTCTCACATCTAAAACTCACAAAGTGTGGAGTGGGTTATAAGTGATGTGGATTACTACTTGACAACTTGAGCTTAAGTATTTTGGGTGGTTGTCAACTGGTCCATTTGAGTCCGAACCCAACAAGTTGTCAGCGTCAGTTCTCCTCAATAACGGACCGGGACCTAAGCCCGTGACGTTACACATACTGGACTCAATGTTGGCCAATCTTTGGGCTTCCAATAAAGTTAGGGGGATTTTCAAGAAAGGGATGGCTACTCCAATCATGAACCTCTAGTTCACATATGACCTTCTTATCTTCCTCGAATTTGACAATTCACATCTCAAAATATCTTGGTGACACTAAATATCTTTTCTAAACTCTGGAATCTAGAAATAAATAAAAACAAATATAAAGTTTTTGGGTTAAACCTCGCAAACGCTGAAATGGATAATGCGACCGCCACTATAAATTGAACCAAAGGAAACTTTCCCTTGTATTATATGAGATTTCCTCTTGCACCCAAGAGACCTAACTCAAAAATTTTGGAGGACCATATTGAGAAATTCGCAAGCAAATTACAGGGATGGAAGGTGGACATGCCATTGCTTGCTAGAGTTTGTCTTCTAAATTTTTTGCTGACTCCACTAGCAAACCACTGGCTATCATGTCTTAAATATCCATTAGGCATTATCAAAAAATTGACAAAATTTGATGTAGATTCCTTTGGGCTGAAAACTCCGCCTCAAATCCAAGAGCTAGAGTCGGCACAAGGTTTCCCGACCAAATCACAATGGTGGATAGGGCATTATTGACCTATACGCTTTTAATCAAGTCCTCCTGACTAAAGCCGTTATTGACATCGTAGAACATAATAAAAGTTTCCTCTCTGAAACTATCAGTGTGTGCTATCATAGCGGCGGTCCTATTGAGCAGATGGAGCTGAATAAAAAAAGGATACCCTCTTTTGGTGCGGATGGCTAAGGAGCATCACAAATTTGCAATCTTACAAAGATTTGGGCAATGGTGAACGATCTTCTTTATGGAAGGAATCACCTACATAACCATCCATTCTTAAGATCATGTTTCTTGAATATCTGGTGCCTGACTAGAAACAAAAATATCTCATGCTGTAAGGGTCTTAATAGGCTTGATGCAAAAAACAATTGGCTTGAGGCCTTATTTCGCAGAGTGCCTCTCTTACATTGGAATGGATACTTCTTGGAGATCACTTAAAAAATCTTAAAATGAATCTTTGGGATTCTTTTATAGACAAGTTGTCTTTTCCTAACAGAGTTGTGGCTCCCCTAAACAAATCTATCTACCAACTGGTTGTCTCGGGTGAGGTGGTAAGCAATTTCCATTCCAAGTTTTGGTTTAAAATCTTTGACCCACGGATTTCTTTTTTCTATGGCTGATAAATCATGTAAAACTCATTACGCAAGACTTACTCTTCAAATTTAATATTGTGAGTGTAAATTGTTGTTATTTATGTCATAAAGAATTAGAAACTTATGAACATATCTTTCAAAATGCAGCTTTACCAAGTCTATCATGACTTATGCAGGCTTAGATAACCTTTTTTTAACATCAAAAACTTGATGGAAGAAAATTACGAAAGCTTAAACTCTGAACTTTCTTGGCAGCGATGTGCGATCAAGACATAAATCTGGTGGTCGATTTGGAATGACCAATGCATGAACACCCTGGATTAATTATCGCAAGCTCTCAAATTTGCTAGGTGCGTCTAGGCTTTTCTGTACCCGCCATTTGTGTCACCTTCAAAGCTTTGCGATCTTTAGCCTGTCACTTTCTTTTGGCGGGCTTATCAGATATTCTGTGTTTTACCCTATTTATGCAGATTTCGTGGTCTCTTAAAGATGAGGGCATCAATGGTCAATCATCTTCTGGTGGCATGTTGATGCGTCAACTAGACAAAATCTGATTATGGTCTCTTTCCCCTGTAGTCGGCATTCCTTTTTGTGATTCTTGCTCCTTTTGTTGGACGAATCTTTTGGTTGCCACATTCTTCCTGTGCTCTAAATCGTATGGTGCTGGCAACTTTTCCTGTTGATGATCTCTTTTTAGAAGGTTGCTCTTATGAACATTCTGTTTGATGTGCAGTTGGCCATCGTTTTTTTAATTTCATGCACTGTTTGCTTTTTTAATCTCATGTACTGTTCGCTCTGGGCGTATGTAATACTGCAAAATGTACAGTTGGCCACCTACTCGCATGTATCTTTACTTCTCAAACTGCCTTTTGGATTGATGAATGAATAGCTACTGTGATCATTTTTCAAAAAAATAAAAAATCTGTAACTAAATAAAAGGGGTTTAAATAATATTTGATTTAAGATCCTCGAAATGCTACACAGATGGGGAACACTCCTACCTTTGATCAAGCAGACTAAATGAGTACCGTCTGCTAGCATTGAGTACATATTCGCGAACCTTTGCGATTCTTTTATATAACCCTGTCTAGTTCGTACTATTTTTTCAGAAATCATTTCGACAGCTCATTAGCTAACTTGTTCTAATTCATCCCCCTTTCAAGGTACTATGCGTTTGAGAGGTATATCATCTTTTCTTCTTTGTTCGAGACATATGGCCCTGTCAATCAAGCGCCCATCAAATTTGACCATGAAGTTGTTAATGGACTTCTAAGATTTCTGTTTGTCGTTGAATCAATTTCCATTGTTTTCGCAGCAACATATTTATCAACACTTCATCCTTTTTAACATTGGAGAAAATGATAGCAGATTGAATAGGGTCAATTCACCAACGATGAAGTTGCTAGCAAATTTACGAAGATTCAAAGTTAGGTATGCTCTCAAAACTTCCAGAACACCAGTCCAAGCCCAAGAATGCTGCAAGTCAAGCTTGCCGTCCCTGGTTGACTACCAATTCCCTATCGATCATCTCGTCTGCTGTACTGCACAGCCAGAGCCGCTCCATCAAGATCGAGCGACACACAATAATTCCTTGATTTTAGTGTCCTTTGCGTGTCGCTCGATCATGATCGAACAATCTAAGAAATATATACAGATATTGCTCTGCTGTCATCACGAGGGGTTAAGAATTATGACAACAGCAGAATCTACTGTGATTCCACTGAGAGCAGGGAATCCGAACACTACCTTTATATAATACAAACTAATAATACTCACAAGAAAGGAGACGTGAGAAGATCCAACTTTTGATTATCATTCTCTCTTATACAATCCATTGCAATACAATCCCTTCAGGTATTAAACGAACAAACAAATCAAGACCCGGACTCTCTTACATATCAACGAATAAATAAACAAATCAGAATCTGTACAACCCAACATAATCTAAAACAACAGCAGCATCGGCACACGATCAGTTCAGATCCTATGTTGCAACAGCAGGACCTTGGTAGAGGGTCCATGGTTTTTAAGACGATCCTCTCGGCGTCTTCGTGACCCCGGCAGCGGCATCCGCTGCCGTGCTCCCTTGCTCTACATCTCCCTCGTGGGAAGATCCAGCAGCCCCCCATCTCTCCCTGCTGAACAGCCTCTTGAACGAGCTCAGCCTCGTCATAGGCACGGGCGTGGCGACCGCTGATGAAATTCTGCTCGACGAAACCGGAAGTGGGGTAGAAGAAGCCGGCGATTCCTCGATCACCCTCGGTATGTCGATCACCAACGCCTCCCTCCTCGCGGTGCTCACCTGATCCTCCGTTCCCCAGAACAGCATATTTGTGGGCAAATTCGCCGCGCCCGCCGAGTACCCATCCGTCGACATACCGGGAGCGGGGTCAGGCCCAAGAGGGTCCCGGCACAGCGGGCAGGTAGAGTGGGACTTGAACCACATGTCGATGCAATCGACGTGGAATCCGTGCTTGCACTTGGGCAGCAGCCTGATCTTCTCTCCGTCGACGAGCTCCGACAAACAAACCGCGCACTCCTTCACGCCGATCTTGTCAATTGACTTGTACAGCGTCACGGGGAGCTGCTTGAGTGCGGCGGGGTCTAGCCCACCGCGTCTGGTGGTTGGAAGGTTATCGGTGTCGGGGCCAAAGAGGATTTGGTGCACGCGGGAGCGCCGCTCGGTGGAGCCAGGGCCCCAACGCCACCGAACGTAAATATAGAGGAAGATGACGAAGACGATGGCCATGATGAAGAACACGATGGAAGCGACGAGGATCTCGGTGCCGCCTTTATCGCCGGCGGTGCCATCTGTGCTCGACATGGGGGCAATTGAGAGAGGAGGTAGACGATGAAGAGTATTGTGTATGAGCTATATAGTATGTATATATATATGTGTGTGTGTGTGTTTGAATGGTGGGAGAGGGGGATGGAGGTGGGGGCTAACACTGTGATGGGGAGTGGAAATAGAGGGAGATGGAAGTTTGAAACGTAAATAGAGGTGGCGGAGACCGTGGACTTGTTCTTCTTATTCTTCTCTTATAACTAGTTGTGTTGCTATCCACTTTGCGTGTGGGGTTAGTTCTTGGATGTTTCGTTCGAGGGTCGTTGAATCCCGTCTTGTCCCCCTCCACATTATCATTTTCGTCAGAAAAAATAATTCTAACTCCAAGGTATCGTGCTGAGCAATCAGATACTGATACTAAAAAGAATAGATACATTAGGTATGTTTGTTTATCAACATAGTAGGGGTGTTAAAACTATTGATTACATACCGTCATTACATGCTTGATATGTACTGAACTACTCTATCGATGAGCACACGTGATCTGAACATGTTGCCGAGTCCAGAAGCCATCCCGAATCTACTTTAATCTCCCTAGAGCATGCTAGCAAGTCTCCATCGCATATTGCGTTGGAATCCTCTTGGTCGGGTTCCGATTCACCAACCTTCTTATTTCCTTTCTCCTTCTCATGTCTCGGATAATCGGCTATTTTGTGACCATCCTTGTTATAATCGAAGCATCTGATCGGACCTCGTGACTTAGATCGTCCTCTGAATCATGTCTCCCTTGATCTTGAACGTCTACCCTTAGTTGCCAGCACATGACCTTCATCGTATGTTGCCTCATTCATCGACCCGCGTCGAGACTCGTTCATAAGCAACGAAGTAACTGTCTTGTCCAATGTGATGGTCTCATTACCATAGAGTAGTATTGTTGCAATATGATCGTAGGAAGATGGAAGGAAACTCAACAAGATGAGTGCCTTATCCTCCTCCTTGAAGAGAGATTCTCCTTTTACATTCTTCTCTTCATTGTAAGCACATATGTCAGAATCTTTGTTGAATTCATCCAAGTACACTTCGAGCTTTGTCTCGTCGGTCATCTTTAGATCATAGAGCTTCTTCTTCGTCAATAGCCGGTACGTGAAAGATTCGGACTCGTATCATCCCTCGAGCTTCATCCAAACTTTTGTTGGATCCTCCAAGCTGATGACCTCGCGAAGAGTGTTGTCTTCTAAGAACAGTTGTATAGTATTGTTCGCAAGATCCCTCGTCTCCTTCCACACTTCCTCTTTTGTCTTCTATGGCTTCTTTTCTTTATCCTGGAGAGCTTTTACAAGTCCTTCTCGTGTGACTATATTCTTCACCCGTTATTGCCATAAGGTGAAGTCGTTCTTCCCTTTGAAATGTTACATGGAGAATATTGCACCCCTAAATGATAATTTTACCATCCGCTTTGCGATCGTACCTCCGAGTATGATCTAAAAATATATAGCATAAGCCTCCCAATCTGAACCATCCAACTCTTTCGAAGAGTGTAAAAACCCCTATCTGGACTCTTGTATCACCTCAATCGGACTCCGGATCTTCCGATGTCAACGCTTCACCGTAACCATTTTTTTTACAGCCTCTAAAAAAGGTGCACCTATTGTGTCACGTTGTCTTCTTGACGTCGAACCTCTCTACCACGTCGGATCCCTCAGTGTCGTTGAACCAACAAGCTCTGATACCAATTGTTGGGACACGACCTGTCGGTATCGTCTCTCATAGATACCTGTTTTTAGGGATACGAACCACCTGATACAAATGCGGATGTGCAATCGACCATCTCCACGGAAGCACGCGAGGAAAAAGAGAACTAGATATGACGATTATCGATCACCTCTCCCAACCACAAGAGAAGAAATGTCGCTATAAATTAGAACGACTACAACTCTCATCGTTCTCTCTTACTCTTATTCTCTAGTGGTATTCCTTCTTGCTGTGGTGTAGAGGAAATACCTCCACCTCCCTCTATATATAGTCCAATTACAATCCCGTGGTCATATTCCCATTAAGAATATAAATAATACAACTCAACTACTATTAGGATTATGAGTCTCATCCCATTAAGATTTCTAATCCTATATGACCCTCATCCTATCAAACTCATGGATCACTCTTTTAAGAATGTTTAGATTTGATACCAGCTATTGCTACTGATATATCATCACAGGCGCCCCATAAAAAAATCCATATGGTGAAGTTATCATCTTGGTTATATTTAGTCTAGTTCGGAAAATCTGCTCTAATAAGTGTAATGTATCCTAAAAAAATCACTCAAATTGGTTTTTAAATGGAATTCGAGGGGCTTGTCGAAGCTATTCGCAGCGTTTCTCTTAGTTATTTCTTTAAAATGGGAAATGGAGGCTCTTGAACTTGCACCTTAGTGGTAATGGACTCACTCGATCGAACCATGACTTTCTTTTTATTAACGAATGGAAAGATACTAGACCTCTCTGACAAGAAAAGGAGTTTAATGTATTGGATTGAAGATAGCGAGGAATCGTGTCTCTGACGAGCAAGATCACATCGTGCGCTTCTCATGAGTGAAGAACTCTTCTTTGAAGCTTTCGCCATTGATTATTTTGAATCTTTGATAGTGGGCTTCTCATGAGTGAAGAACTCTTCTTTGAAGCTTTCCCACTGATTATTTGAATCTTCTTCGTCATCAACGTGCCCCAACTGATTTGAAGTCGATGCCCTCCCTTTCTCACTAGTGTTCTTATTGAAGAAACACTATAGGAGGGGTTAATGGTGCTTTATGTAGAATAAAATCAAATTAAAACAAATATAGTTCAAATAAGAGCAATTACATAGATACAATCCATAGTATAAAAAGAATTATACATGTTCACCCTACATAATTGCTACATCATGTGCCTAAGCTTGGATTATCCAAAGCTTACCAACTCTCACTAATCAAATTACTTCTAATGTACTCCAAATAGTTTACATAGCACACAATTTATTTGATTTATCTTCTTCATAAAAAGAAAAAGCTTTCATAGAGAAGCCTCAAGGTGTGAAACCTGGCACAAGGGTTTATCTTCTATTTCAAAAGAAATACCTTCATATAGAGCACATGTTAGCCAAGAATAAAGTAAATTACAACTATTTAATAAAGCTTTTTAAAAAATATAAACATAATATGAAACTAGTGCAAACCTAAATGAACCATAGCAGAAGGTTTGAAACCAGAGGTAGAGAATGCTGAGAATACAAAGATAAGCGAGCGTTTTGCATAACCTTTTCTCCAAGTGCATAAAATGACTCACTAGAGAGTAAAATGAATTGTAAGTTAATAGAAAATTTTCTAGGTGTACATCAAAATTAGCGGGTAGAGGATCGTTTTATCGTCTTGAAAAAGCCATGATAATTGTAACAATAAAAAATATCTTCACTCAAAATGGTTGAACAACAATTCAGCTCCTGATGTACCTATGTGTAAATTAAGGTGTGTACCATTGAATCGTGAACTAAACATATTATCTGAAAAAGTTCAACTATCAAGGTATCGATATACAAAGTAATGCACTAATGTCATTTCAGTTAAGCACATAAACAAACATTGAAACGAGTGAGTTTGAAGATCAACAACCAAAAGTGTAACTATGTTCATTAAATGTATTGGTGCAACCCTGAGAAATTATGTTAGCATGAACGCATCAAGAATGCGCCCTAGTGTAAAAGTTTACATATGCATAATAAAGGAAAATGTGCCGGTGTAATGTGATGTATGCTAGTGTAATAGTTATAAAAACTTGGCGGACGATGAGTTGTTGAGTTCATATCGATGCAAGGGTCTCTCTATTGGTACCGTAGACTAAAAAAAGTATACATGAGTGAGTTATGCATACAAGGCTTTGTACTCATTTAGATCTTATATATTAGAATCATTGCAAATCGATTTGATAACAGTAAAGAAAGAGAGCTTCTTGGAGCCATCTTCATGTTGTCGACTCTACAACATATGCCAAGGAGCACATTGTTTAGTACAAAAAAACTCTAAGGGTGCGTTTGGTATGCGGGTTAAGGTGGGTTAACTGGTAGAGGATAACCCGTTTTTGAGTTTTCGTATTTAGATAGAGGGTTAAACTGGGGTGGTTTAGAAGTGTGTTTGTTGTGATATGTTGTATTGGAGTTTGAAAAAGTGAGTAGTTATTGTTATGTGATTGTATTGAAGTTTGAAAAAGTGAGTAGAAGTGGAGTAGTTTATAATTTTATATGATATGATGGTATAATATATTATTTTTTGATAGGATTGATGATGTAAAATTGATTTATTTAATTTTTAAAAAAAAGAATAAAGTGGGGCCCACATGAGAGAGAGGGAGGGTGGAGTTTATCCCACCAACCGAATGCTACCTAAGATGTATTGAGACTCGAGAGACATCGTTTACATGACAAGCTTGATTTTTGCATTAACGTCAGTTCAGAAGATAAATAAATATCTTTAGTAAAACTAATTATTTGGTCATTTATATCAAAATCTGGTGGTCTAACACTTGCAGCATTGAACTCCACTAAAGATGTAAATAGTAGGTTGTGGATATGGAAATAGAGGATATCTATCCTTATTTGTTTTTAAATATGAATTCATATGCAAATATTAACGTATCTGGAAAATATGCTATCATAAACTTAATAATGAATAAAACTATAAAATGAATATGAATTGGATACTCATTATAACAAAAAATTATATTGAAAGATTACAAACGTATTCAATGACTTCAATATAAAGCAAACGTATTGAGGGATTTTTACTTCACAATCCATGTAAATATTTACATAAATTCCTGTTTTACGATTAAAACATATTAAATTTTCAAAAAAGTATGATCTTCAATCCATCGTCTTCCGCCTTCCGCTCACCTCATGAGCGTTGAAGTCCACCGTTGTCGCCTCCCCTCACCCCTCTCCCGCCTCATCCGCAAGAATTGCCCCTTCTATTGGACCCAAGGCAAAGCTCATTGAACTTATTCATCGTTGGCGTCACACACGAAGTATTTCTCTAAATTTGTTTTTTTCTTTTTTTATGTCACATTCGAGGTAAATAATCTTTTTCATTTAGCGGAAAAATGGTACTCGTATGTATTTTCCTTGGGTACTACTTACAACTCTTGGGTTGCAGTTATTAAGGTTGAAGCACTACAACAAATTATAGCTATAGCGACGTTTAAATAGCAACGATTAGCTAAATCCGTCGTTATATTTACGAACTCCTTAACATAGCGACACTTGTATTTATTCGTCGTTATTTATATTAGAAATAGCGACGCTTGTTTCCATTTGTCGCTATTTATATTAGGAATAACAACGATTATTTGTATTCGTCGCCATTTTATTATAGCAACGAATAAATCATTGATAAATTGCATGTATTTTCTATATTAGTTAATTATGTTATAAACATACCAAAAAGGGGTTTTCATTAAATATTCCAATGGAAACCAAAACGTTCATTCCTAAGCCCTTTTTCATCTTCCGGCTGCCCAGAGGAGGGCACCTGCACGCCCTTCCGAGTACGCCCCCTCATCCTCTCTTTTAGGTTCCTGCGATGGGGATTTTTAAGGTTGAGATCGAGATCGCAATCCTTGATGTCATGCTGATGTTCAGATCTGTGAAGGCGTGAGAGAACAATTCAAATCTGCGAAGGCGTGAGAGAACACAGGTTCCTTACTAATCTAGGGTGTTATCGACCTTAGTTTTTCTTAGATCTCGTTTTTTAAGGTGAAACGATTGTTTTTGATAGATCTACTAGATTTTTTTGTTTATGATCAGATAGAGTTTACGATTTAGGGTAGAAATCGGGGTATTCTCTATCATTGAGGTCACAATGATGCTCTGATCACAAAGGATGGGGGGGCACATGTTCTTCCCTAATCTAGTGTTTCTATCTATCTTAAAATTTTCTAGATTTTGATTTTGTGAATGTGCTGGTGATTTTTGATGGATCTACCATGGATTAGTCAGGAGATATCTCGACGTTGAAGCTTAACTGATGATTTGTCAAATCCGAATCAGAAATTCGTAGACCATATGCGTAGATCAGATGCAGATGCGGCATGTATTTGATCGGGATGGTCTTGGGATATGCAGTAATCCATAAATCATATGACCCATCTATGAGGTTAGATAGACAGAATCGCATCCAGAAGTCCCGAAGTTGTGGTACGATGATATTATAATTGTGTGGATAACAGAGGATCTAAATCGATGTCGGGGAGGTTGACGGTGCAAGAGCTTGGAATTTTGTGGAGGAGTTTCACATTGCTTGCTGTTATGCACTGTAGGTGCTTTAATTAGTCCCCTATATAGGTCTTAGTTCTGATAAATACTTTGTCGTTTATGGGGAAAATAGGACTCAATCAAAACTGTAGGCTTTTTTAATCTTTGTACTTGTTGTTAGACGTGAGCTTTCATCTGGATGAGTGATTGCTTGATTATCTAAGCATTCACAATTTTTTAAGCAATGGATAAGGGGTTCTCTGTATTTGGTTAGGTGATATATTTATACAATACGTGTATCAAGCTGCTTGCATATTATGACTTGTGTCTAACTCCGAACTTATATATTTCTGTGGGGGAAAGGCAAATAAGATCTGTATATATTATGGCTTAACATGTCCACATTTAATAGATTTGTTTATTTTGGGACTAATGTACAGGAACATATAAATATGCATTACATGTTCTATACTACTGTGTAGGACCTGCTAAGTATGTTTTTAACTGATTTTTTTGTGCTGGATTAGTTCATTGATTATATCAGTTGACCAACTTGAGAAGATAACCATATGTTCTACTCATAGACGTATGATCGTCCGTTGACATATATTCGAGTAACAAGTGTACATTGTTCCCAGGGATCATTTTATTTATTCTACAGTGAAATGCAGTTATAGATATACAGTTTCCACACTTTGACATCTCAGAAAAAGATGGATTGCTATGGGGGCACTTAAAATAGTCACCATCAATATTACTGTATAGAGAAGTGTGCTGGGTCGAGTTCTTAGCTTCATGTTTTTCATCTCTAAAATGAGGAAATCCCAATTGTTCTCATTTCTATTCGTTCCATTTTTGTCTTATTACGTCCTAATAAGAGGAGAAAATTATTGTTCTATCTTTATGAACCATGCTTTCAGTTTGCTTTACAAGACGGGTGTTACGTCAATTTCAGGTACGCTGACAGTCTATGCTTCTCTGGGTGTTTCTGGAGTCATATTTGGTGGTTTAATCCCTAACTTTGTAAGTTCCTGATAACCATATAGAATTTTTAAATTTTCAGTAATTGTTCTTGTGTTGCAGTTGTATTAGTTATTTGCTATTCTCTGTGTGTGATTATTATTTATAAGTTTGTCCATATGTCCCTTTCGATTGAGGGATTGTATTCATCTACAACGAGAAGCCGTACCTACTACCCAAATATCTATATTAGCAAATTCTTGAATTGTTCTCGCTAAATAAGATTTCAACAACGGCTCAACACCCCCATTTGGATTTTTACAAATTTGATTCATCTAAATAATAAAAGTTACACAAATTTCTTAGTGTTCTCTCTCAAACACACCTCGACATTCTGTGTATTTACATCATTACATGTATACCTCTCTAATTTAGCTTTTCACATTCACGCCCCTTCATATGTGGAATGTTAATATTCTACTATATACAATAAAGTGATGTATATTAATACACATCTTAGCACCTTGCATCTTAACTCTTTTGTTTTGTTTTTTAATGTTAACGTATATTTATACACATTTTGCAAATATCCGATCTTTCGTTGTCTATATTTATCATCCATAGCTTGTTGTTAATACATAGCTAGTTGTTAATACAATTATATTTATGAACTCTAAAATATTATAAATTTATTGATCTTAGGTATCCATACCAAGGTATTTTGTTGGGAAATGGATAAAAGTTGGATGAGTAAACCAATTGGAAGTGATGAATTCAAATTGGGAGTTCATGAGTTTATTTTGTATGCTTGTGGGAAAGGTCTTAAAGGAGATAAAATTTATTGTCCTTGTACGAGATGCTTTAACATGCAGTTGTTGAAACCGGAAGATGCTCATTTCCATTTACTTCGTTTTGGAATATTGTCAAACTATTCATAATGGACTTTTCATGGAGAACTTGATCCTTCTATTGAAGAGAATTCCCCTACATGGCCACATGGAGATCATAATCTTCCATTTGATGGAAGTTCATTTGAATACTTTGAACTTCCAAGTGGTCCTTCCTCTGGACTTGTGGGACAAGTTAATATGAGAGGATTACTTGATGATGCTGTTAATCTTGAATTAAGAGATATGAATAGTAGAGGTGATAAGACATTGAATGAGATGAATGATAATTATGATGATGATGTGGAAACCACTTTTGAATTTGAATATGGACATCAAACTAATGACAACCATGGTGAGTCTTCTATTCAGGGTGATGACATCTCTTCTGGATTTCATACCAAGTTAAAAGTTGGCGATGTGGAACTCTATCCAGGGTGCAAGAACTTCTCTAAGATTTCATTCATATTGAGATTATATCATATTAAGTTTTTAAGTGGTTGGTCGGCTAAGAGCCTCAACATGCTGTTTGAATTGTTGAAAGAGGCTTTTCCTGAGGGAGCTTCAATTCCATCTACTTATTATGAAGCAAAGAAACTTATTAGAGAACTAGGCCTTGGTTATGAAAAAATCCATGCTTGCCCGAATGATTGTATACTATTTCATGGAGATAAACTTGAAAAGCTTGACAAATGTAATGTTTGTAATGCATCTCGTTGGATGGAATCAGAGAATGAAATTGGTAATGTTCACAAAGAAGATGTGAAAATTAAGAGAAGACCATCTAAAGTATTGCGATACTTTCCTTTGAAACCACGTCTTCAAAGGCTTTTTTGTTCATCAAAAACTGCATATTCTATGAGATGGCATGTTGAGGGGCGAATAAAGGATGGGAAAATTAGACATGTGGCTGATGGATTGGCATGGAGAAGCTTTGATGTTCGATATCCAGATTTTGCTTCTGAAGGTCGTAATTTGAGATTTGCATTATCTAGTGATGGCTTTAACCCGTATAGATCAATGAGCACAACATACAGCACTTGGCCAGTTGTATTGGTTTTGTATAACATGGAACCATGGGTTTGCATGAAACCATCATCAATACTTCTTTCTATGATTATTCCAGGAAAAAAAGGCCCAGGAAATGATATTGATGTCTACTTACAACCATTAATTAATGAATTGAAAGAGTTATGGGAAGGCATTGATGCCTTTGATGCTCATGAAAAACAATATTTCAAACTAAGGGGAGCTCTTCTTTGGACAATTAATGATTTTCCAGCTCTTGGAAATTTAAGTGGTTGGAGTACAAAGGGTCAATATGCTTGTCCCTACTGTATGGGAGACACTCATTCTCAATGGTTGACCCATGGTGGAAAGTTTTGTTACATGGGTGCTCGCCGATGGTTAGAACTACACCATCCTTTTCGATTCCAAAAGGAGCAATTTGATGGTACAGAAGAGTTAAATTCACCTCCAATAACCATATCTGGGGTTGAGATTGAAAGGCAATTGTGCAAACTTAAATTCAGTTACGGGAAAACATCCACTACATGTAAGAAGCGCCAAAGAGATATGGTCATGCAAGTAGATGCTCATGTAACATCTCAAGATTGTTTATTTGAGAATGCAGATGACTTGGTTGGTGATGGTGACGATGAAGAGCAGGTGATGAATTCATCAAGTAACTCATGCAAACATCTTTGGAAAAAAAGAAGTATCTTTTTTGATCTTCCTTATTGGAAATATAATCTCCTTCGTCACAGTTTAGATGTAATGCATATAGAAAAAAATGTTTTTGATAATGTGATTGAGACAGTGATGGATATTACTGGAAAAAGCAAGGATAATTTGAAAGCACGTCTCGACTTACAACAAATGGGGATAAGGAAGGATCTCCATCCAGTGGTAGTAAATGATAAATTATATCTACCCGCAGCTTGCTTCATAATGAATGCAAAAGAAAAAAATCAATTCTTGACAGTTTTGAAAAATCTCAAGGTTCCTGATGGTTATGCTTCAAATATTTCAAGATGTGTAAGTTTGAAAGAAAGAAAACTCGTCAACCTTAAGAGTCATGATGCTCACATTCTCATGCAAGATATTCTTCCTATTGCCTTACGAGCTTCCATGTCAAAGCCAATTGTAGCCATCATTTCTGAATTATCCAATTTTTTTAAGTTATTGTGTGCAAGGACAGTGGACACTACTGAACTCGATCATCTCCAATCACGTATTGTTCTCACTTTATGTAAAATGGAGAAGATATTTCCACCAAGTTTTTTTACAATAATGGTTCATCTGATGATTCATTTAGTTGATGAGGTTAAGCTGGGAGGTCCTGTGGTTTATAGATGGATGTATCCAATAGAAAGGTATGCATTATATTTATAAACTTTATCAATTACATAAGTCTGTGTATATAATTTATATTGTATATGCTCATTCATTATGGAATTAATGCCCCCTTTTATAGATTATTGTGTCGCTTGAAGTCTCATGTTCGAAATAAAGCCTACCCAGAAGGATCTATTGCTGAAGGGTACATAGCTGATGAATGCTTGACCTTTGTATCGAGGTACTTTGTTGACGTGGAGACAAGATTCAATCGAGAATCTCGTAACAATGAAAAAGCCGAAGACTTAGTTGGCTATCTATTTGAGAGCGGTGGTCGAGTTCTTGGTAAGACCACTGCCATGGTTCTTGATGAAAAATCGCTTGCTCAAGCACATCGTTATGTGCTTCTTCATCATGAAAAGATTGATTCATTTCGAAGGTATGTATAACAATTTATTTAGTCACTAAATGCATGCATATTCAGTCAAACATCATGATTTTTTGTATTTGATAATAACACGTGTGTAACTTGTAATTAAGTGACTTCTTGATCGAAAAACGTGCGTCATATCATCCTAATCAAGTGACAAAATCATTGGAGCAACAATGGTTACTTGAATGCTTTGCTCCGTGGCTATCTACAAAGGTAACTATTATCTATATTTTAAAGTATTATATCATATTACTACCTTAATCTTTTTATCTATTAAAATATCATCTTCATCTATTAGGTGTCAGAATCGGAGAATGTTCAGTATCCTGATGAGCTATTGACAATAGCAAGAGGCCCGCACAATGTTGTTAGGAGTTTTAATTCCTTCATTATTAATGGGTTTAGATTTCATACAAAGTCTATAGAGAGGATGAGAAGCACACAAAATAGTGGAGTTATGGTTCAAGTTGCTGAAAAATCATATTATGGAGTGCTCACCGACATTTATGAGATGAATTATTCTGGTAATCTCAAGGTTGTCATTTTCCGTTGCGATTGGGTGGATGTATCCTACAGAGGTTTGAAGACAAAAGATGGCTCTACTCTAGTGAATTTTTCTAGATGGATTCACACATGTCAACATCTATCCGATGATCCATTCATATTTTCAACTCAAGCAAGACAAGTATTCTATGTGCAAGATCCTAAAGAAACTGAGTGGTATCATGTTGTGGTTACAAAGCCTAGGGACTTGTTCGATATGGGAATTCCGTATGACAATGATGAAGATGCTATAACATATAATCCTTGCATACCTATTATTGTGCCGATGGAAGATTTAGATCATTGTGTTGCATGGTCTCGAAGTGATAAAGATGATGATTAAAACTTTCATGTTTTATGCAGTAGATTCATATATTTTGTTTCTAGATATTTTGTTAGTTTTGTGGTTTAGTCTCGTAGTGTTGTTTGGTTTATATGTTGTATGGTTTATGCTTCATGCTAACATGCCACTATTTTGATTTTATTATTTTATCTGATATATGTATATGCTTCTGGATTTGAAACACATATATGGGTTTGCAACTTCTCTTGAGTTTCATTGATGCTTGCTTAAAACACGATGGAGTACAACAATATGGAGTGCATGCTTATCTCCAGACAATAGAAAGGAGTTGTCCCCTTCCGGTACATCATCTTTTGATAGGGATGTGTCACTCTGAAATTTCGGATAGCTATTTCTTGATTATGGGGAAGTAAAGATTTTGAAAATATAATTGATATGAATCAGATATAGGAGGCAATCTGAGCCATTTTGCTCTTCAATGGAGGTTTGTGGTGCCATTAAATATATTTATTTTTTTATTTTTTATACCTGAATGTGTTGATCTTCTCAGGATAGCAAGAACAGTGGTGGAGTTGGGAATATTGGAAGGTGTTGTTACATACCACATAGGATCCAACTGGAACAGGAAGTGAGTTTTCTGTGCATGACTACTATTTTTTTCCATTCAATAATGACTTCCATGATGTTTATCCATGACGTACATGAACTTAAAATGCATATTTTGTGTTCTTCTATTGTTCTTTGATGCAAAAAGTGTTGGGAAGGTTATTCATCTGCAGTGCTCTGCATGTCCTAATCATTTCTTTCATTGATTTTGTTGTCCTTAGATGTTGATTCTGACAAGTTGAATGTGGCAGCTTATGGATAGACCTCTATGAGTCCATATTTGATGCTTTCCCGATTTTTCTCTGATCTAATCTTAACCATTTTGATGGCAAGTTAGAATACCCAAGTTTTTATGCATTCATTGGAATGGAATTTTTTTTATATATTTCTGTACAAGTTTGCAGGATAATTTATAATGTCCAAACTTTTTTACATTGGTTATGATTGAATTAACAAGACATATACACATGGAGATTCCTTAGTGCAGGTCAGCTTGAAGCTTAGGCCTTGGAGGTATACTTTAAAACTACAAGAATACTTGTTAGTATATTTAGTTATTGAACAAGTTAACTCCAGATTTTTGTTTTACAGCACATAGTTGCATGTTGAGGAAGAGTATAGATTCTTCTAATTGACAATGGCCAGGACAAAAACCTTCAGAGGATGCCAGATTTATGAAGCTCAAGGTGAAGTTGTTAGTGATTGCATTTCAGATGTTCAGGAGCACGGAGCAATACCTGATCCTGGGGATAATATGCACGAAGATGTCCATATAACAGGTTATCTTTTAAAGTTTTGAGTTTCATACACATGTACTTGTTATTATTTTTAAAGTTAATAAATGGTAGCTATATATATTTTTATATCTTTTTATTAGATTCCCAAGGAAAGATAAGCGTGAGAAGAGGTGCTACTTGTGCTAGAGATATATGGTCTCTTCCAGATGGGCATAAAGTTGTTGTGGACTGCAATGAATTAGCTCAACCAATTGAGAAAGCTGCAGGGATATT